>CM043700.1:124570118-124930118 GCA_023935145.1 Bretschneidera sinensis
TTTATCTTCTTTCTCTCTTTCTCCTAAGTTCAACATTTCTTTTCAAGAAAAAATGATTGATGGTTTAGTTAATGGGCATTAGATGTGAGTAACCTAAAAGACTGGACATATTTTTTTTTAATATTTGTGATAATCTTAAAGCAGGACTTGGCACTGTGGCAATTATGCTGAGACGAAGATTTGATCTATAACTTTGAAATATTGTGGAGTTGATATTGTTTTATTTAAAATTAGATAGTGGTACCAGTGACTCTTGCTTTAGTCCTTCCACTAAAATTTTTCTTAATTGATGTCATTGATTACTGATTGCGTTTTATATTGGTCTTTCAAATGACTTTTGTATGAATTTTAATCGAAAGTTACTAAATCAACATGCTAATTTAGCTAACATTTGTTGACATAATTCAAATATCTTATTTCTTAAAATGCATAACATAAGATGAAAATCTCTTACTATCTAAAAACAACACCGTAAAAATATACTTATAACTTTCTAATAGAATTCTAAAGTTAAAATTTGAAACAAAGACTTCTTTGATTTATCCAAAACTGAGAGATTAATGTATAAATTTATTTAATTTGCGTTAATCAATTTGTTTAGATTCGTAATTTTTCTCTAATTTTCTTTACACCATCAAACATTTACTCTGGTTTTCAAGTAAACCAAGAAGATGAGCTGGTGAAATGCCACTATCATTCATCAATCACAAAGTTAAGAATTTGATTTCAATCTTTTTTATTTATAGATTAATAAGTTTTTGCTTTAATAACAATGTAATTAATATTTTACATTATATCAATCTTTTGACTAACATAACAATATATTCAATATTTTACATTATATTAATCATTTAAATGTTAATGGTCACTGGTCAGCAAATGTTAACCAGATCAACATACTAATTTGAAAATTTTCGATTAAAATTAGTCGAAAAGTTATTTGAAAGATCAAAATAAAGCATAATCAATAGGTAAAAAAGGAAACAGTGTATACTCCACGGAGTAAAAATGAAAATTACCCAACTATGGGGGCATTAACCTCCAAATCCTGTCCCTACTTCACAGAGGCTTCCAAACAAAGGGAATGATATTACCCCGAATCCCTTTTCCTCTCCTTTCCTTAAATCCAAAGACACGGAAAAAATTAAGAAACTATCTCACAACAAGAATCAGATTCTATGGGGAATGTTTCGACTTAGCACAAAAATGAAGGAAAAGAAAAATGGATTCAATTATAATATGATCCGAATGAGCTGGGAGATTATTACAAGAATTGATAAAAAAAAAACCAAATAATTCTACAGTATGCAACAGGGGAAAAAGAAAACCCAACCAAAAATGAATCCCCAACACCTCCTTCACGTTGTACACTTCAGCTTTCTAATGTATAAAAAAAATTCTCTTTCAACCCTACTCATAGAAAGGGAAAAAGAAAAGTTCCTAACAAGGTCAAAATTTTCTACTTCTGACTCTACAAAAGCACGATCACAAAATGAGTATTTAAAAACGTTGAAGATCCATAAATTACCAACAATCAAGAAGTAGCACATCTTAACCTGTGACACAATCTTGGAGATACGGGTGACTCTGATTTATATACCGTTCCCATAGAGGTTTATACCTGCCAATAGCCAATTTTAGCCATGGCTTCATGTTCCCATTAAAGTGAACAACTGCCGCACTCTCGATCAGACGGTTGTCAATGTTACGATCATAACCCAATCCTAACACATGCCATCTCCGATCAAGTGGTTCTGTTAATCCATAAAATGCTAGAAGACCAGGAGGAAGTGTTCCCAGCTTCCACAGTGTCCGATAAGTATTCTGCTCTTGCCAGTAATGATACCATGCAGTCACATTTGCCTTCCTCCACGCAATCAAATCAAAAACATTCATACCAAATGCCCATCCGCATGCCTGTGGGTCAATCTTTGAGCTGATGATTGGGTTTGAGAAATTGAGATACTTGTAGTAACGATGAAATGCTTCAAGACAGGTTTCAACTGCTCCATTCACATTACCATGCAAATCCAACGAAAAAAGTTGTGTCAGATCTTTCTGCGTAACAACATCATCATCAAGAAAAACTATCTTCTCCAGCTGCGGATAGATCTCTGGGATGTAAAACCGAAGGTGATTCAACAAAGACAGGTACTTTGGGTTCCGCAATTTCGGCTCAACCTTCAAATCTTGATTTTCCCCAAAATAGTAGGCCCGTGAATCTGCATCAAGGAGCTGTTTCACAATGGGAGCATATGAAGCATTCAACCAAGAAAACTCCTCTATGTTCTGCACTTCTATAGTTGACCCTTTGAAGTCATTACTGAGGAACCAAGCCTGCATAGCTCCATAACTGACTCCGTTTGTGACAATGTGGAAGACAATCTGCTTCGGATGATCAGCATTGTAGATGGTAGAGTTTACAACAACAGACGTAGCCAATACATTATCTGAAAAGATACAGAAATGGTAGAGATTGTTGTCCACAAGTCGAGGAGAGTTTCTCTTCTCATCTGCTAGTTCTTGAAGGGGCTGCTTTCTTAGCCAGTCAGCTGTGAGCATGACCATCAGGCAGTGGAGACTCTTGGGTAGTGCTTCAGCCACTAATTGCCCAAACATTGTACTCTGAACAGTTGCTGCATTTGCACGCTCTTCAAGGGCTTGAATATGAGATTTCATTGTAATTATTGTGGTTGCAATGTCATAATGTGCATCTTGTGCCTTAAAGATTAGAGATGATAGGCTACTAATTATTGGCTGTGCTTCATCTAGTGTAATAGCTTGTCCTCTCATGGTAGCTTTTGAAAGCAAAAGCTGGCAACTTCTAATCTTTGAACTCAGTTCCCATGCAAGGTGAAGGTTATTGTGCTCTTTTGCAATAATAACATAAGCCTTCGCGAGTGTCATTTGCTCCGCCAACTGCCGAGAAAATGAAATAGCACTCAGTATTTCTTCAGTAAAATTTAAACCCTCAGGGATAACCTTCTCCATTCCTGTGTTTTCCTCCTGGCAAAGGGAGATAACAAATGAGTAAATGATCAAATCCAAAAGCCAATGAGTTATATCATATGTTAGTCAGCAAAAATAGCCAATTACAAATGAAACAATGACCACAGAAGTATTGTATTCTCTGTAGAGTAAAATATATTAATGGGTATGGACAAGCGAGTGTGAAAATGTCCAATACCACATAACAATATAGCCACAGACCGCTAGCACCTGCTATATGACCTGCATATTTTTCAGAAAGACCCTCTACGTCCACAACAACAAATATGATAGTTTTTTTTTTTCTTTTTTGAGCTGAAAAAAAGTGTTACAGGGCGCCTGTACCATAAATGTGTTATCCCACTGTAGCTTCTTCTTTATCCCAAAGAGTGGCTAGGAGCCTTGGACAGATCAAATCATGTTTTCATACTCTAATTTACCCATTATTGTTTTCTTTTGTCCTTAATTGATTCAAAAACGTGCACTCTGAAATTGGAATGGGCTACTGGATTTACAACTCAGTAACACATACTATTGGGACATATTCATTAGGATCGGTTGTAACCTAACATAGGCAATGCTCGTGGTAAGTGGCAGTAGTACTTGAAGTAAGGTGTACCTGACTAACATCCACAAGGAGGTGATAGACAACTGGCCAATGCATGTATTCAAAGTGGGGGAGTTAGCTGAAGATATTGATAGATTGGATTGGGAGCAGTGTCAACAGTGATGGAAGCGGCATTCTGGTGCTACAGTAGTGGACATTATCATGGTAGCAATCCACTACCTAAACATACCAGCTATAGTAAGAATTTTAAGCCTTTATCTCAACACATTCATACCCACACACAATGCATTAAACTAGTAGATTATCTCATATGATTGGAAATTTAAAATGGCACGTTATGGGGCACAACACTAACTGTCCACAACTAAAGATGCATAAATATGTACGCACAGTGAGTATTGGTTTTTGAAGCTTTACAGGGAAAGATAATCACCAAGTCATCACCTAGACACCTTAACTACATTCCTAACTGGTGAAAAAAGATCTACTGCGTTAGCTCAGCCTTTCAGGGCGTACAAATAATGAAGACTCCATGACCAGGTTAAAATGTTAACACAACTCTATCGCCTCTGGATGATACCAGTAAAGCAATTTCCGGTAACTCTGTACTAATAAACATTCAGAGAGAAGCTGTCAAAAGTAAACTTTATGCCAATATGTCCTAGAAAATTCTTCCATCCTCTCTTCCCAAATAATCTGGGAAAAGCTTGCACAAAAATCTTGTTGCATAGATGTGACCACAAAAAGAGAAATATGAAGAGGACTGGAATGAGCACCTGCCATCAAATTTCTCCGATATGTATCAAGGAATGTCAATAACTCGTTCACAATTCACAAAAGAAAAGTAAAAGGATTTTGACTTCTAAGAGTTAGGGAGAACACACATGAATCAAGAGTGCATTCTTGAACGCATGGACAAATCGGAATTTCACATCAAAAGTGCATCTAGCATAGTATATGAAAAATACACCAAAGAACTCAATGCAAACTACTTGAAACAATGATTTACCTTCAAAAAAATACAGTTCACAAAAGTTATAATGACAACATTGCCACAGAATGTTACTATAAAATTTGAAAATAATCTATAATTCTATTGACACGATGAGGTGTTTCAAGTAACCCTCAAGGTATCACTCATTAAATAAAGAAGTATTCAATCTGATGAAAGGTGACATTAAAAAGGATAAATGCAAGCCTCACTCATATTTCTTAAACATTTGGTGCATTTGGGCACATATTGATTTCCACCACTCAAACTCTTCTTGAATAATGTGCTAACTAGAAAATGTGAGCCAAATAAGGCTGTTATATTTATGTCATGAGCATACTCATTTAAGATTCAAGAGTAGGTGAGATATATCCCAAATCCATGTCTAAGCTTAAGATTTTATATCTGTCATTAATTTGAGTAAGGGATTCTCCCTCCTGCTAATGAAATTGAAGGTTCTTTTTCAGTCTCTCGATGGACCAGATAAAACAATGTATGAAAAAAGGTCTAGTTTCGTCTCTGGCTAGATATTGACAACACCTTTTTTTATAAGTAAAATTTAATTAAGGGCACCAAGAAAGTGCAACTCAAAACCAAGGCTAATTATAAGAAAGAAGATCCACAAAATCTAGTATGTTCGAGACATTTACAAAAAAATTTCATTTGAACAAAAAATTAATAGTGTTGAACCATCTATTTCTAGTAACTTCAAAAGGGCTCTCAATGCCATCAAAAGCCCTACAATTTCTCAATTTCCACACTATCCCAAAAATCGATATTAATAACACCTAAACCATCATAGATGTAATCCCCATCACTAGAAGCACAACAATCACAATCGTGCTTTTGTTAACTTTTGTTAACTCATTCCTCTCTCATCCACATCACTCATCATAAAAGACAGGCTACGCTATTTTCGATTCTTTCTTTCCTATTTGTGCTTTTGCTTCAACAACTAACACCAAAATGTATCATTGCTCAATACTTATTCAATAAGACCGAGGCTTCTCCATTTTACAAGTTTAGGGTTTAACAAAATAATTCTGTGTAAAGAACACAATGGCACAGCTATTTATTTAAACAAGGGTGCCTTAATAGGGAACTACTGATTGATGTGAATAAACAACCCACAAAACAAAAAGTTTCCAAGCATATTATATGCTAGTCCACATAAGTCTCCAACACCCAAACAGAACTACTTAGCATCAATGCAACTATGTATTCTATACAGAAGATGGCATAAAAATTTCAACAACCAAAAACTGGTGATAGTATGTCTCTCTGTGAGACTCATTTGTCTATCAATAATTTCACAATCAAAACTGATGTTTTAGCATCTCAATCAAAAATAGTAAAATAGCCGAATAAATAAATGCATGTGTTTAAATCATCTTTCTTTCTTTCTTTTTCATCACATTATCTCATTATTTCATATTATCATCCGGGAACGTCTTCTCACATGCCAACATGTTTCAGCCAGGAAGAAGACTTCCAATTAACTCCCAGTTCCATAAATGAAGAAATTCTAGATTTAGAACCATAAGATCTATTGATAAATAATAATACTATGATTTAAGAACATAAGTAGCTGAGTTTGATGATATAAGGCAAAAATAACTCAATGTCAGGATAGACTCCATTAGATACAATAGAACATCTCAATTATTTTTTTAAGCTCTCTTTATTTTTAATGTTAAACCAATACTATCAAGGATTCTATAGCTTCCAATAAAAACTACATAGAGGGGATATAGGTTCCCAATCAATCCAAAAGACCGCATTCTTCAGTGAAGTTAAGCTAGTCAACCAACTAGAAATTCGTAATATAGACCATTACTTAATTCAAATACTAAAAACACGATAAAAAACGAAAGTCCAAATATCAATTTCCAAACTTTCAAAACCTCAATCCAGAACAAATTTAACCATAACAGGAGAAACCCAATGTCGAGAGCCGAAAAGTATATTCAAATACCAAAGGCCACAGAACACCCAATTCAACAAACTAAAACCAGATTAAGTTCCCAAAAATAAAATAAACACAAGATCAAATGAAAGCAAAACAACAATATGGGTAAACGAGTACAACGTTTATGTGTCTATAGACTTACCACTACTGGCTGGTCAACCCGATCTTCATGGTGATTATGGTGAACCACAAACAAAACCAATCCTGCAACAGAGAAGGAGCCAAGAAGAACCCAGATCCAATGCGAGAACCTCCTTCGAACCGGGCGCCTGTACTCGGCCGCCCGCCTCCGCATCTTTCGCTGATTCCCTCAATTTTCACCAAAAAATCTAGATTCCACAGCAAATCGTCTCTCAGATTTGATCAAAAATCAAAAGCACCCAAATATACCATCTCCCACCATATACACTACATGAACACCAATATGCTATAAGTCTATATGCATAGCCATACACATACACAAAACTGTCAATCAAGAATTGAAGAATCAACAAAAAGAGGGTCTTAATTTGGGAGGTGAAAAGAATGGAAAAGAGTGATAGTGATGTGATCTGGGTTTTGTTACGTGTGTGAATAGTTTAGCAGTCGAAGAGTGTTTTTTATGAGTTTTTTCTTTGAATGTAAATGATACAGTCTTGGCCTAAAAAAAAATGATACAGTAGGTTTTAGATTTTAGATTGTGAAGAGAGAAACAACAAAGGAAAGACCAGCACATGTGAAAGCATGTGATGGGTACTAAAGTTTAAAGCCAATTTTTTTTGGGTGAGATTAAATTTATAAAATTGTACTATTCATCCAATAATTAATCTTTTTATCAATATTAAACAAATAAAGTGTGTAATTTTTCAAAAATATTATTTTATAGTCATAAATTTTTAAAAATATTTTTATAATTTTAAATTGACAACAATTAGCAAAAAAGAATTTAACTAAGAGTCAAAGTTGCTTAAAAAAAGCCTGACTGAAAATATGGATGAAAATGTTTTATATAGTTTGGTGATAAATTAGTTACCATGTTAACAAGAATTACTTGACCTTGCATACCAAAAAAGAAAATTACTTAACCTTTGCAGTAGCAAAAGGTTGCAGATCGGGCCTCTGGGGCAAAATGGCTCTCTTTAAAATCAATTTCTTCCTTCTTTTTCTTAGAGCTTTGGGTATTCTTCTCTTCCTTGTTCCAAGAAGAGATTGATATATATAGATGTTTATGTATTTTGGGTGTCGGTCTGTACAGTATAGCACTTTATTAGAGAGAGTATCCTTCTTTATCTTGCGTAAGGGAATATATATATTTTTTTTCATTTTCTTTTGCTTTTCGTACATAAAGGGAAGAGCTTTGAATATTGCAAGATTTAGTATATATTGCCGTTTGTCTCCAATTCATGCCAAGGTTTGGGGCAACCTTTGGACTGAAGTTGCTGGTATTAGAATTGTTAGGCAACTACCATATTGGGGGGTACTCGTTTTAGGGTGTACATAATGGGGTTTTTTATTCACTCTGATCATTGTTTCTTGTTAGCTTTATTTGATAGAAACCGTTGAATTGAAAGTTGAAACCAACATCTACAAGCTTGGTTTTGGGTTGGTTATGCCTCTTTGAGTTACCAAGAAAACTCATTTAAGTTGAGCTGCTTGATTTCGAAATGCCATGTTTTTGGCTATCCAATTTGAATACCTATTTCGAGTGCTAGAAATATCTTCCGTTGAGTTACTGTTTGAGGAAAAAATATGAAGTATATGATTAAAGAGAACTTCTTCATAACGAATGGAAGTTTAAGAAATGACCGACGAAATCCATAGGTGAAAATTTCGTTATTGATATTATATTATCTCAAACGAAGAAAAAATAACAATCGTAAAAAGTAGTATCAGTGATAAAAATTGATAGGTGATTTATACAAATAAAATTAGTATTAAAGAGTATGTTAATTGAATAAATGACCAGTTAGTTTGTTAGCAATTCATTAATAATTTGTTAATTAGTTAGCCAGTTATAATAGTAATTAGTTATTCTTATAATCATCCCTCAAAGCCTATATAAAGCATTATACAATCATTTTGTAGAATGAATCAATAATCAACAATTATAAGTCTTTTCTTTCTCAAATTCTTCTCTCCTCCTTCTCCCTTTCTTTAGCAGTTTGGCATTGACTCGAAAAATGCAACTTTATGTAATTTTACCAATCAAAGTTAAGAATTCTACATCTTAATCCATTAAACACAAGCCATCAAAATTCATTACCTAACATTGGTGCTTTCATTGTCCTGATTCTTAAACTACTTTCAATTCTTGAATCAATACCACAATCCACTTTCTTTGTCAATCCAAATCATTTATATTTTTTTCAACAATCATGATATTTGATAGATACAACAAGTTGGTCACAAAGCTCTATCCAATCCAACAACAAGAGTCACATGATCAGGCAATTCCAGAAATTGAAGCAGAAATTTACAAGGAGATGGATAAGATACATAATATTAATTGGACTCCAAAAAAAAGAACAAGAAATTCCAACGGAGAACAATCAAGAAGATGAGAGAATGGCGCAGAAAATAGAGACAAAGGTTCTTGATTTTATTCCTACGCCTACAGCAGAGCTTGCCTAGTGTCAGTACAAAGATGTCACAAAAGTACCTCATCAATGGAACAATGGTAGACAAATTAAATACATTGTGTGAAGAATTGTGGTAACGAATTAAAGAATATTTCATCTTCAATGATGAGGATGCAAAATAGAGATGAATCAGATGTCCCATTGGCTACATTGAAACAAACCACCAACGCAAATCACCACAAGACAGTTACAACTCAAGAAGAAGAAAAGAACGCACTAAAACAGAGGGATACTGAGGAAATTGAAACCGGCCAAAGACCACCAACGAGGCTGAACCCTATAACTTAGTGGCTTACTAATCTGTTTTATACTATTGCATACCTATTCATTATAAAAAGGTCATTACATAGTTATGGTCCCACTGAAGTGGGGTTTTAGAAGGGGTTATTCAAATATGCTTCTACTGCTTAGATTTTTTTTTTCCCTCTATTTTTTTTTTTTTTTTGGTGTGAAATTGCGCTCTCAAGTAAACTTTCCAAGCCGATGCCTTTACAATTACTACACTATATAGCCGCCAAATGACCAAGCTACCATATATCAGTAGACAAAAAAAATGTAAAAATCAATCTACTATAGATTTATAGATATATTAAGGTGAGTACTACACTGAGGGATGCTGTAATTTGTTGTAGGCCTTGTTATTTTGGAGGTGGTTCGCAAAGTGAGCTTGAAAGGAATAATTAAGAAGATTTTCATTTCAAGGATTTGGAAAGAGGGTAAAATTTTAGAAGATGTCTAACAATGCTGCTTTCGTGGAGTAATTCTTTTCTATTTCAATTTATGAAGAGTCTTCATTATTCCTTTCAAGGCTTTGGAAAGAGGGTAAATTTTTTTAAGAATATCTGTCTTACAATGCTGCTTTGGTGGAGTAATTCTTTTCCTTCTATTCTGTTTCAATATATGAATAAAATTTATTGAAGGAATATTATGGATTTGTGTTAAGAGTTTAAATATAAAGATGGGTCCATTTTTCATTAGATTAAAATTTAGTGTAACTCTTAAAATGGTATTATTTCCCTTCCGTTTTATATGTCATCTTTCTATTGTCACAAATTTGTAAGAATTTTTTTTTTTACTTTTTTACAATACCCTCATTCATGTGGTGGAGCCCATCAACTAACTATTTAAGATATTACCGACATTTTTATAAAGTTTATTATATTTGTATAAAAGTGATAAACAATTTGTGACATTCATTTAAAAAAAAGTGATACATAAAAAAAGACGAAGAGAGTATTAAAATAAAAAATCATATGTTCTAATCTTAAGTCTACGTGCCAACTCAATAGTTGAGTTCAACTAGTACATGATGGGGATTGTTTGACTTTAAATATAATATTGGGCCTTGTCAAATCTAAGTTTTTGGATTAATCAATTTTTTTTTGTAGGAGAAGGATTGCAGTCCTAGATATATGAGGTGTATTCATCGTTTAAAAGTTTTTTGGTATTATTTAAATTGTATATTTAGTGGAAGTCTAAGAAAAGTTATTCATGTGGTAGTCTGCTGAAAGAACTCTAATGCTATTTAGAAGAAAAAAAAATTGTAAAGCACTTGTCTTGTGAAGCAAGGTACTAAAATAGTTCCTTAAAGGACCCTAACGTGTCTCAAGAAAATTTAAATTAAATATAGAATAATCTGAAGAGACATAAGAGTGAATCTAGATTACAATCATTTAGAGAGTTAAAAATAATTTATATTTCCAAAATTTTTTTATAGATATATTTTGAAGTGCCAAATAGACCTTTACTAGTTCAAAATTAAGGATTAGTTGAGTTGACATTTCCTTTTTTTTTTTATGATTTGATCAAGTTTTTTATTTTATTAAATTTTTTCATAATATATTTATTTGTATGAGAACTTATTTTTTTTTTATTGAGATTTGACCTCACCATTAACGCTTGTGTTTTGCATTACTTGAATTTGAATCTAATATGTATCTAAGTGTCTGATCCATCAATTTCTCCAAGTTTAAGACTCCGGAATATGACCTAAAAGATACCAACGTAGTGTATGGACACGAGGACTCGCTAAATATTTATTAGTACTAACTACTAAGATGTTCTAAATAATTAAAGAAAGTAATATGAATGCATATTTTATTAGTGGTTTGGGTTGACAGGAATAAATAATAAGCCCACATCCTTAGTCTCACGTGATGTGGGCTCACTTGAAAAAAAAAATCAGTAAGCCCACATCCTTTTTCTTGAGCCATGTAAGATTAAAAGATTCTTGTTTGAGGGTACTGTGGTACACTTTTTTCTTTTATCAGTACTGTGTAACATTCTTTTTTTCCTTGGGAATTCTAGGAATACTAGAATGTTTGTATTGCCGGTTGCTGCTCTCGCTCATTTTAACTTCTGAGAGTTATTGCGTTCATAGGGCTAAGTGGGAGAGAGGTGGTCATGTCTAGGAAATCTGAGAAATTTTCTGTAGATTTTGTGATGGGAGGGATGGCAGCACTAGCAGTAGAGAGTGCAGCGGCACCAATTGAGAGAGTCAAGCTTCTGCTGCAAAATCAAGGAGAGATGATTAAGAGGGGACAACTCACGATACCTTATATGGGTGTTGGCAATTGCTTTAGAAGGGTCTTCAAAGAGGAAGGTCTTTGGTCTTTTTGGAGAGGTAACCAAGCCAATGTCATACGATATTTCCCTACTCAAGTATTTTTTTTTTCCTTTCACATCTTGTTTGCTCTTGATAATTATGTGCTGAATTTTTATTCCCCCTTAAAACCATTGAATTATGTGATGAATTGCTTGATTATGTATTTATTACTTTATTCTGTTGTCTTGCAAATGTTTCTGAATCCTCTTTTCGTGAGGTCCTTGTCTGATTGCGTACTACAACAAACGGCTCTCTTTTCAGAAAAAAATTATGATTAAATTCTTTTATTAGAAAAAATAGATAACTTAGAAGGGTCAAAGTCTCAAGCAAATGTTGTGTCCTAGGCTGCCTTTCCCCTGCTGGCCTAAGAAAAGCAAGAAAAGGTGGATTATCCAAGAAATTCTTAACATTTGGTTCCTATTTTCAAAGATTGGGGTTTCTGATCAGGAGGGCTGATTTGGACCTTCATCTTTTATTTCGCGAGGAAACGATTTGATGGCATGAATGCCCATTGGATTTATGAGTATGTAGTGTACTGATTCTTTATATTCTGAAGAGCATGCAATTCTTGTCTTGTAGAGACTAAATGATTTTTTGTTTGTTTGTTTGTATGTGCCATTTCTTATTCAATTAAAATTAAAATATCTGATTCACTTTATGAGTATGTAGTAAACTTTGGTGTTTACTTCCAAAACATACACACAACTCTGTTCTATACAAATTTGAGGAAATTGAAATATATTTTTTAAGTTCCGCCAGTTTGATTTGAAATTCAAGAATGATGCTAAAAAGGAGAAGTTTCCCAGCTTAACTGTGATAGAGCCTCGTTATTTTGATCTTAGGAATCCCTGTAAATGATGATCACCAATCTCACGATGTTGTGAATGGGCAAAAGCTTGTTAAGGAGGTTTATGAGACAATGAGAGCTTGTCCTCAATGGAATGAGACCCTTTTAATAATTACTTATGATGGGCATGGCGAGTTTTATGATCATGTGGAAAGTCTTTATGTCAATGTTCCTAACCCAACTTCGTCTTTTGGTGATATTAAATGCTCAAATTTTGTTTCTCTCCATGACCAGGGGCAAACACATTCATTGGCAGTTGCACAGGTACAATGTTTTATCTTGAATGATTTGTGCACCATGGCAAAATTATGCATCTTTATGATTCTTGTCTCTTTTAAAGTATCTGGACTATTACTTTGGGTATGGGGATCTTTGATTAGAAAATAACAGGAATTAGGTGAACAGCTATGGTGATCGGGTGTTGTCAATCTTTTGTGGTTTAGAAGAAGTTTTTTGAGTTTGTTAGAGAAGGGGTTGCTGGAAATGTGGTCAGAGTCTATGAGTTCGTTCCAGGGAGAATGTTCTCTATTTGCTCAATATGTGAAGGAGCTGTGGCTAGTACAACTTCTTGATTTTCTATCAGGTATAGTTTGAGTATAGTAGCACAGTTTTCAAAAACTCTCTCTACCAACCTCGAAGCTATAAGCATAACATCCACATTGCCTTTCTTGGTACTAGCTAAGATTGCAGAGAGCAACTCATGGAAAATTTCTTCACTTTCTTCTAATACAATAGTCATAATAGTCTCCATAGACGAGAAAACATTCTCTTGGTGATAATCCCTTGTAGCCTTGAGGAAATGCTGGAACATCTCAGCAATGCATCATATCTGAGATCCAACATCACTACACATAACCGACTAAACTGGTCAGCTAAATTTTCAAATGAGAACACAATCAACTGAAATACCTCCTTAATTTGTTCATCATCACAAGGGGTTTATGGTGTAGTTATTCTTGTTATCTCACTGATGCAAGCGGTGACCGTTATTTTCACATCAATATGTGAATGCTTGAAAATCTGATCAGCAACTAAAACTTCCATCAACAAAGCGAGTAATGTTTGTAGCAATGTAGGAGGGCATTGCGTTACCTTTGAAAGATATAATGTGTTGTGGTCAAGAAGACAAATGAGCTTATCAAGTGACAAATAAGGATTTGTAAGCTTATACCAAACTTGTGTGAGTTGTTGGTCAAGCTAAAAAATCGATAACATATTTCATCTTTTCTTTTTGCTTTTTTTTTCCTACTTTCTACATAAATAAAAATAAAAAGAAGATTTATCATCTTTTAATCCCCTTTTCTTTTTTTTCTTTTTTTTTTTCCAGATTTTCCTTTTTTTGCTTATGTTTTTTACAAAAAAAGTACAAAGTTACTTAAATGAAGAGTAACAAACACGGGCAAATGCAAAATACCTTTAGTGAAGTAAAGGCGTCTGGATAAAGGAGTTGGCTTGGCTGGAGAAATGACTCGCAAATGGCTCGGCTCAGAGGCTCATAGATGGCTAGGCAGCTGAGTTGGTTCGGTAAGCCAGATTGGGTTGGGTCGGGTAACCTGTATTACGCCCGGAACATGGTGCACGTGTGGTGGCGTCCGATCATTGTGGTGTGGTGAGTTTTGCCAGAAAATGGCAGGAAATATGAGATCTGGTAGGTGCGGTGGTTTGGGGATTTTTTGGGTCTTTTGCGGCTGATTCTGATGGAGTTACAAACGGATCTTGACAGGTTGAGGTCTCTGGTTCTAGGCAAGCTTAAAGGTGGTAGGGGCGCAACCCAAAGTCAACGGAGTAGGAGATTGGAGGTGGTGACGGCGCGGTGGTTTTTGGAGATTTGGGATGTTTTCCGGCAATATATGGGTGCGTGGATAGCAAGGATGAGTAGATCGGAGGTGGTGGCGGCTCCGATGGCGGTGGGTAGCAGATTGACCTAGGAAACTCAGGTTTTGGTCACCATTGCTTGGCGAAGCAACTAGTGAAGGCGGTGTGGTCAGGGGGTCACCGAAAAATGATGAAATTTGCTTATATGACTGTTTCGACCTAAGATCTGTTTGGACATGGATTCTGTTTTGCAGGTGATGAGGTTTTGGGTAGATTTATGGTGTTTGTGGGATTGATTTTGTAGGTGGGTTTGTTTTCTATTTGATTTTGGGATCTATTTTAGACTCTATACCAAATTGATGTAGAACAAGATGGAGATAGGATAGAAGAGATAAAAAAATAGAAGCCAGGCTACCCTGGAGGTTGAGAAGAAATTGATACTCACTATTAATAAATTTTATTCATTCAAAAGCTATTGAAAATTGACATCTTTAGGAATTCTAATCCTATGCCAACACTGTAAATAAAGAAATTCAAAATTCTTATTCTAAGAAATTAAATCTTAATCAAATACTATGTGCTCAGTTCCCTACTAAAATATAATTCTTTCATGATTAAAAAATTACAACCTTGTCTCCATACCCTTCTGTACCTCTCAGTATGTGATAGAAGCAACCTTATGGTTTATAAGAGCAAGCAAAGAAGCCTTCAAGTTTGGAGCAGGTGAATCTGCCAATTGTAGATGTGAGAATATCACTCAGCACAAGATCCACAATCCACAATCCACAATTTGTTGACCTCCTTTCTTTCTTTTTTTTTGTGTGTATGTGTGTGTGTATATATATATTCAAGTCTGTAACAGATTTTAATGTGCCTATCCTCATTAAATTTGTGAGGTAATATGCAATAAAATCTAAAGAAAGTACTATTGCCTGTCTTTCAATAAAAAATTAAAAAACATTTGGGTAATGCAAGAGCTCTGATTTTTTAATTTCCTTTTTGGATATTGATCTACTTGTTATGTGTTTTGCATCCTTTCTATTCTTATTATTCTCTCAAAATAATTGCAAAGCAGCATCTCAAACCAAAATTTCCATAGATATTCAGATGGTGTGTTTGGGCTAAAAGTTTCCATAAAACTAACATGATTTTGCTTCATTCTCCATACGAGATACAACTTTTTATCACACGCGGATTTCACAATTTATTTCTACATTGCTGCAACGCTGTTGAAACATTATCTTGTTGCAAACATGCTGCACTTGCTGCTGATCAGCATGATATGTTTTTAATTTTGTCCATAAATGCACTCGTGGACCTAGTTCCACAGAGATTAAACTTTTGATATAGAGACCATTGAGGCAAAAACTGAATGTGCTAAAAGTGAGCAATTTTCCTTAAAAAATATGTCAAAGTTTCCTGGTGTTTGTAGTTGTAAAACATGGGCTGGCTGAATATATTTGTTCAAACAGCTGGTTACACCTTAGTATTTGATGTAACTGTGGTGATTTTGGAGATGATAATCTGGTTGGTTGTTTTGTCTGAGTTTGTTTGACAGAATTGATCTTTTAGGCTAAGTAGTTTGATGCAAGTGTAATGGATTGAGTCCTATTTTATGCATGTTGAGCTTGTATTGCATATCTTGATAACGAAAACTATTTCATTCGTCAAGAAAAAGGAAAGAAACAGTTATTGTATGTTAGCTTACATAAATTGATCGATTGGGAAAATATGACATGGAAGCTGTTGATCATTTGCTCATCAATGTTCCTAATATAATACCTTTGAACTTCTCTGCCTGTTTTGAAATTTCATTGGCTTTACCCATTTCTTTGCCCAATAATATGTGCTTAGAAAACCATTTTCCCTCTTTTTTGTGTTATTATTAGATTGGTGTTGATATAGTATCTGATTTGATGCTTGTACATATTTATTTTTTATTCATTTTTTTTCGTTTATATATATTTTTGAGCTATGATGTTGGTGGTGGTCTTGATGGCTGTGGTGATGGAGGGTTTGTTGTGTGGTAGTAAGGGTTTGTGGCTAGGGTTTGGAGGAAGAAGATGGTGAACAGTTTTTTCATCATATTGGGCTTCTTTCTTTGGCCATGGGAACCAAAATGAATTAACCCAATGAGAAGGAAAAAGAAAAACTGTTGCCATATAAATTTTTGGTGGAGCGTTGAAATATTATATATCTTCCGCTTCAAATATATTTACTAAGCCAGTTATATGTTATGTATGAAAAAAAGAGGTTTTACATAAAACATCCCTGTATTTATAGCAGAATCTCAATTTGCACCCTCAACTTTTGCTTGAAATAAATACCCCATACTTGGCAATATGCCTAACAATGACCTTTTGTTATACATATACCCTTAATAGTTAACAAAATATTATGTAAAATGTTCTTATTTGCCTTTTTGTTTCTTAATTATTTCATTTCTTTGTAATTTGTTGAAATAATTACTAAAATACCCTTCAAAAGAGGGGGGCAGATCAGAGAGAAAAGGGAAGCAGAACCAAGAGAGAGAGAGAGCAGTGTTGCTGCTATGCTTCAAGGGCAGCACCTACAAATCTAAGAGAGATAAGAGAGAGAGGAAGAAAGGAGAAATGAATAGTAAAAATAGGGTTTTGCCATACTACCCTTAAAACTCATGTACGCTGTCTGTGAAGAGTCACCCACGCAGCTCGTGTGACTCTTTGCCATTAGATACTAATGGTGCTCCTGACAGAGGGCACTAATTAGACATATTGCCAAAGTATAGGGTGTTGATTATCTCAATTGAAAGTTGAGGGTGCAAATTGAGATTGTGGCATAAGTACAAGGATGTTTAAGGTAAAGCCACAGGAAAAAATAAAAGCTCAATATATATTGTTAAGTTAATAAAAGCTGACATTAAGTAAAGTAAAAGGCCTGTAAAAAGTAAAGGAAAAGCCCACAAGTGTGATATTGGAAAAGTGATAATGAAATGAAAAAGAAATATTGCAATTTTGTATTTTTGTCTTTTGTTAATATATAAGATCTTTGTTATAAATTTTCTTATAAAAGAAAAAGGAGAGATATTTGTTATATTTTTGCAGTGTATTCCCCCTTTATTCCGGTTCGCATGACGAAATCAGGTTGGAATCTCCTGTTTCGCATGACAAACCAAATAGTAAAATCTCCATACCATTCCCATCTAATTCAGTCCATGAACTAAATGGGCCATTAGTGTTGTTTTTTTTTTCTCTTACTGATTATGTGCTACCTGGTAACTTAATGACTCCAGCTTCCAAACCTAAAGTGAAGCAGTTGAAGTATAATTATGAAACTTGCTGGCTTGATTACTGCTGGGTTTTGTGGACATTTTATTTTTTAATTACTTGATGAATCTTGCAGTTTTATGCGCAAATTTGTGGTCCAGAGATAATACATAGAGATCTGGAAAGTTGTAGTTGGTTAAAATTATTCTACATTGTCATTTGAGAACTTGACTCTTATGATCTTCTATATACATATACATATGCATACGTACATACATAGATATATATACAGGTATATTATATTTTTAAATCTGGGAGTGATCTCATTGTACTCCTTTATGCATGTACTATTTTCTCACCTTTTATTTTACTGAACAATTGTTCTATTGTTCTTAAGCTTTCAACTTTGCTTTTAAAGGTTACTTCAAGAACCCTTTTGGATGTTCAAAAGATAAAGATGGTTACATAGTGGTTGGCTGGAAATGTGGCTTCTGGAAGTGCTGCTGGAACAACTACTTCATTGTTCTTGTATCATTTGGATTATGCACGTTACCTGGTTAGGCATTGATGCAAGGGAGTGTCCTGTTAATGGTCAACGTCAGTTTAAAGGGCTGTTAGATGTACACAGTAAAACCTTGTCAAGTGATGGAATGGTAGGCCTATATCTCGGATTTGGAGTTTCAATAATGGGAATCACTCTTTACCAAGGTACATACTTTGGGATATATGACAGCATGAAGCCTATCTTTCTGGTTGGGCCCTTAGAGGTAATTATCTCTAGCTTCCGTCAGTATATTAGGAGCATTTCAGTCTTTGACCTGGAGCCTTTCGATTTTTAATTCGTAGATGTTTGTCCAGATTTTTTGTGCTTCTGGACTGATAACCTGTGCACCACCATAGTAGATGGTCCATGCCAAATATTTTGATGGTTAAAAGATGTTGAAATTTGATATGGGTATCTATTTAACAAATTTCATTAATGTTGCGATCATTAAAACATTCAAAATCATTGGCTCATCGTAGGTTCTTTCTGTGCAAGGACTAATGGTTGGATTCATTTCTTCGTGATTTAAGACCTTGTAGTTTCCTTGCATTACAAAGGTACTTAAAAGAGATCCAAAAGCATGGTGTCTAAACCTTCCAGCTTAACTGTTCACCATTTTTTTGTAGGGAAATTTCTTGGCTAGTTTTCTGTTGGGTTGGAGCATTACTACTGCCTCAGGTTTCTGTGCTTACCCCTTTGATACTCTGCGATGGAGAATGATGCTTACCTCTGGATAACCTATAAAGTATCTCAATGCTATTCTTGCATTTCGTGACCCAGTCAAAAAGTACTGAAGTGAGCGTCTGGGACATCAGATTTGTATGCTATTGTAGCTCTTAAATTGATTTGTACCACAAAGGATTAATTGAAGGAAAGGCAGAGTTGGGGGGAAAATGGAAAAAGGGAATTAAATGGCAGAACTGAGGAAGAAAATGTTGATGAATTGAAGGCCGCTTCCTTACTTGCATCACATGCAACTCATACTCTTACCTTTTTATTCAGCCATCTCTAGATTTTGTCCTTTGATGGGTAATTGGATTCAAATTAAAAATTACATTCCATGATGCACTTAACAGAGTTTCGGCTTAAAAAATTCAAAAAGAAAAAAAAAATACTCTCACCATTGATCATTGATTTTTTTTATCACTAAAGGCCACTGTCATCATCAATCAATCATCATCATCATCGAGCATAAGCTAATGTTGGGAGACGGGACGGGTTTTGATAGGCTTGGCCGACAGTTAATGTGTAGACCAAGCTTTATGTGAGAATTTCTCAAAGAAAAAAAGATGAGAACTTGATTCCATCTTATGGTAGAAAGTACTTATCTTTTATTATCAATTTGAATTATGTAAGTTAATTAAGCTCCGGATCTTCTGAATATAGTCTAAATTATATATATTGCTAGTTCTATGTTAGATAACTAATTTTGCTACAAAAATTGGCAAAACTTTGATATTTGTCCTCAACCAACTTGAAGAACCTCGTAATTTATTTAATTATGTGTGGATAGCTGTGGGCTCTTATCCAGCATTCACATCTCCCTTCTTACGGTTACAATTCTCTCTTCTAGTTTTCTTCTTTGTGCTTTGAAGGCATACTGAGAAGTTAGCTGGAAAGGCCGTGAAAAAGGGAGGAGAGACCCGCCCTGGTGAAGATTGTTTTTTAAATCAATTTTCTGTTCTCAAAATATACCAAATTTGTTGAAAATTGTTTTTGAAAACAATTTTTTTGCTATCACTATCCAAATATATTTTCGACAGAAAAAAAAAATAGTTTTTTGTTTTGATTATGAAAAACAAATCCAAACACTTTTTTGCTAAAATAAAATGGTATCGAAAAGAGATAATCAACCTCGTACTCACTGATTCGTTTAAAGCAAGCTGAACCAAAGTCTGATCCTACCACCACAATAGATTAAAACATAACTGCACATGGATCGGGAAACCACTGAGCCACTAGACTTGGGGATAAACATATCCAAACATACTATTGCAAGAGCTATCCAAGAAAATGAAACCTCAAAAATGGGTTTCAGGAGCATATCAACAAGACCCCTTTGAAGTAAAATTCAGTGAGGTTCTCTTATCCATATTACTTCTTATTTATATTATATACCCAAATTAAAAATAAGAGATTACATTCTCCCTTCAGTTATCGTACAATCAAATTGCATGCTATATGTCAACAATATAGCAGACACTTAATTATATGCTATTAGAATATTCACTATAGATACCAACCCTTGTCTAGAGTTAGTAGAGTGTATATATATGTAGACGTTATATAGAATTGAATTACATGGCATAGAGATTAAATTTTCACTCTTCTACTCATGGCGAAGCATCCAACGGGGCAAGAGTACATTACTGGGGTGATGTTGAGGTGGATTTCCTTCATCCTCTCCTCCACCGGCCCTTGCCTGGCGAGTAATGCTGCTGCAATATTACACATAAAATGACCAACCAGCTTAGTACTCTTATATCATCAGCTATGCACTGAATGCACGATGTTTAATTAATTAACTTAGTATTTTAATTAACAACCATTGAGAGCATTGAGAGGGAGAGGGAGAGAAACCTAATGCTTAATGACTGCACTTGGTGTGGTAAAGTATTAGAGGATGAGTTGAAGCCATTATTTTGCTGCTCCCTTTGTGCCTGTTGGGCAATTGCCTTATCCTTCTCCTTTACCTATTTTTGACTCAAATTATTAGGTTGTTTACACAGTCTTCAGAATAATACTAAGAGCTACAGAAAGTATTATTACATTAAATGGTAATGGTAATGGGATTCAAATTAGGGAACATATATAGAAGTGCTGTCACCTTTTTTCCAAGCAAGTTATTCTGTTCTTGCAATGCCTTGTCCTGTAAAAGAAGGTCAGGCTTTAGAGGACTAGACTTCTCTATATCAATTAGAGAAAATCATGAACATTGCAACATTTTTAAGGCTTTTTTTTTTTTTTTTTTTTTTTTGTAATGAGGTATCCGGGCCTTTGGTCTGACTATTCCCTGGATATATGCAAACCATCCACCCGGCCGCATGCATTGGTTAAAGCTCAAATTGGGTTAATACTTAGCTATTTTTAGGCTCTGATTGGTAGAGAAGAAAAATAAGTGGAAAGAAGAAGGAGAGGAAAAAAGAGGGAGATGATGAGGAAAGAAGAGAGACAATAAAAGAATGAGATGATTGATGTCTTTTATAATTCTATTTGGTAAAGACGATGAAAAATAAAAGGATAAAAGAAAAAGACAAGAAAAAAGTAATTCATTTTAGCTTCCACTCTCCAATCATCCAAGGTTTAGGGGATTATGATTTGTTCATGTGGGACGAAAACAGCATTCATCCCACTCTTCTTTTTTCTCATTTTTCTTTTCCACCAAATGATAGAAATATCACTCTTTTCTCTTCTCTCTCTTCTTTTCTCTCGTTTTTTCTCTATCAATCATAGCCTTAAACAGTCACCAAGACTATGTAACAACTGCCCGTATCTAAATGTATGATAATGCTAAGGAATGATCTTCCAATTTATAGGCAACAAATAAAAAGTAATTAAAGAGATGGGCTCACCTTTTTCTGAAGCTCTGCAATAGATTCAAACATGAGTTGGTTCTGCAAGTGTCAGTTACAAATCAATATAAACTACACTGAACTGAACTCTTGAGGGTATTTATACCAATTAATATTTACCTTCCTTGACCTTACGTGCTTAAGAGCAGAATCAAGCTGGTGCTCCAAATTTTGAAGCTCTTTGAGATTCAAGGACTCAAGATCTTCTCCCATGAAATGCCTGCAAACATCAACAAATTAATATACTCCGCTGTTCTTTCTATATCTCATACACTGCTAGGAAACTTAATTGTAACTCTATTAATTACTAACTTTTGGTTTCTCTGTAAAACCTCAATTCTAGCTGTAAGCTTTGCATGTTCCAAAGTCCAGTTTCCCTGCAGAATATTTGTCACATTTAGTAACATTTTGATTCCTCAAAGAAGAAGAAGAACAAGGATACAAAAAATAAGACAAATTCATGAATTCGAATTCGCTCGGTAACATACACTTGGTTCGATATTATTTCCAACACGCTGCCTCTCTGTGTATGAATATCGTTCATATCGTTCAAGGATCCTTTCCATGCTGTTAACACATTAATGAAAGTTGAGAATGCACATGGTTGATTTACTTTTATCTCAATACAAGATCATAATCACAAGCCTAAGAATAAAGCTTGCTTCACACAAAAGTAGTCCATAAATAACTTTACAATTTGTTCAGAATGAGAGGGAATAGAGGAAAAAAAAGAATGGGTACTTGTACCCTTTATTTGGAGTTTCTTTTTTAATTAGGAAAAAAAGAATGCGAGACACATGTATCCATTCATTTTCAATCTTCTTAAATTCAAGTTTCTAATTTCCGGATTTAGAAGAAAAATGTACCTCCTTAATAATTTATATTATACTCACCATTATAAACTTAATTTTTATGATATTTTTTAATAAAAAATAATAAAATGTATTACATCATTTCTTTTTCTTCATTTTTAAACATTTAAATAAAAGAACATGTACCCAACGGAAGTGCTGTAACCCGCATTCTACCTCAATAGCGCAGTGAAAATATCTCGGATATCTAAGAATGCAAAATGAAAACTATAAAGAACTTTAAAAGGATATTTTAACTATAAAAAACCTACTGTATTCGCAATTATATACTGTTAGCCATTAAGATCAATTTAATACACACCCAACGTAAGAAACTCCACATTGAAACTTGATATGGCTAAAAATGCCCAACCAATAAAGAGACGACACGTATACCATAGCAAAGGTAAGCTAATAGGTCGAGACACAGAGGATCCAGGCCCAAACCAAGTTGGGACTTCGGGTCACTAACCGCCTTTATACTCAGACGGTTCCTGATCAAGCCAGCAAGGCGAAGTCCAAGCGGACAGCCCCCGGTCACCTAGCTGGGCCTCCTAGGTATCATTACCCAACCAAGTTGGGACTTCGGGTCACCAACCGCCTTTATACTCAAACGGTTCCTAATCAAGCCAGCAAGGCAAAGCCCAAGCCCAAGCGAACGGCCCCCGACCACCTAGCTGGACCTCCTAGGCATCATTACCCAACCAAGTTAGGACTTCGAGTCACCAACCGCCTTTATACTCAGACACTTCCTGATCAAGCTAGCAAGGCGAAGCCCAAGCAGATGGTCCCCGGCCATCTAGCTGGGCACCATCTAGCTGGGCCTCCTAGGCATCATTACCCAACCAAGTTGGGGCATCACATCATCACCACCCTGGGCAATATGCCGCCTCCAAAGCCTTATAAAGAGACTCAGGTGCGCATTCTAAACGATCCAACTTTGCTTAACCTAAAGAGGGAACGCTCATCCCCTACATATATTTTCTCTTACTTTGACTAAAGCTTCGGAGCATCCTCGGAGGTATCCCCTCCGGCGACCCCCTAGCTCACCTTCCTTTCCCTGTGCAGATACAATCGAGACCCGGCCTCCAACTCAGCAAAATACATTTTTGGCATCAACAGATTGGTGT
Source organism: Bretschneidera sinensis (assembly GCA_023935145.1). Taxonomy (NCBI): domain Eukaryota; kingdom Viridiplantae; phylum Streptophyta; class Magnoliopsida; order Brassicales; family Akaniaceae; genus Bretschneidera; species Bretschneidera sinensis. Next base: position 124,593,862 of record CM043700.1, read on the forward strand.
CGTCCATGGGAAACCACCATCTCTCGCTGGACAGTAACAACGAAGAAGCTTAAAGAACTCATTTGTTGCCATGCCACCTAAAACTTCTGCCAAGGCCATAAGTAAAGGAGCGATGAGGTCCAGGTTAGGTTCCTCGGCCGAGTCCAAAGTGCATCCCAATATAGCTACTCTCCACGCACAGTTCGTAGAACTCTCACGGCTAGTGGCTAACCTAGCCGCCGAAATCCGCGGAGGAGCTCAACAGCCATCACCAGCACCCTCTCGGTAGGACCCTAGTCGCACCGGTTCGGCCAGCCGTAGAATCTCTATCGATGGTTGTTCCGTGGCTAAGTCTTCCCTGCCTCGTGTGGCCAGGTCCAGAGAAAGTCCCTTGCTCAAGAGCAATGAAGGTCTCGGTAAGCGGATAGAGGATATAGAAAAACGGATCACAGAAACGTGAAAAATGAAGGAAATGAAAAGTGTTAACAAAAATAAATTTTACCTAGGACGCAACAGACTCTACGGCCACGCAGAGGGACTCAGTAGTCTTCCTGGCTAGCTCCATAGCGTCTTGAAGAGGAGTCCCTATAGTCAGATGCTCCCACGCTACCCGAAGGTGTGCAAAGATGAAATCATCGATCCTCAAAGTCCAATTAAGCCTGAAGACCGTCGCCCCGGAGGCAACACCCTAGGTAGTGTCAGGGGCGTTCGAGGGCCCCGTGGCAGCAGAAGCCACTGGGGCAGCACAGGAAACTGGAACTGCCTCCGGTTGGGAAGGATGTCTTGGAAGGGTCTCCAGGTCTATCAGGATAGGAGACGGGGCCCGAGGCATCTTCTGAGCCCCCAATCTTGAGGCCTGTTGCCTCTCAGCCTGGGTAGCTTTCCTCTTCTCCAAGGCTAGTCTCTTCACCTGCTCTCTGGCAAGGGCTATGGCCTCCATCTCTGCCCAAAAAACAACTAAGGAAAACATAAGTACAAATTCCAGGCAAAGGAAAACATAAGTAAAGGACAAACAGAGATAAAGTAAAAAGCTCATATTTTTACCACTCTCGAGCGAGGACTAAGGATATAAGGGGCAAAGACCGTGCTTGGCCAGCTCCTCATTGTTGTAGATGACTTCAACGTCTAGTGGCGAGGCCACCATGGCATCCACGGTCTCTTGCTCATAAGGGAGAAGACCCATTTTCTTACATTTCAGGGTTTGTTCTATACTCCAGGAGCGAGGAAGGCCGAAGTTCTTAGCCGACCGAATGAAGAAAATATTCTTCTTCCACCTCTTGATTGACGAGGGTGTCCTCTTCAACAGCCTTCTCTTCGACCGAGTACTAAAGACCACCCACCTAGTCTGACCATGCCTGCTAATCAAAAAGTGGGCCTTGAAGATATCTATGGTCATTGGCCTACCCACTTCCGAGCATACACAGATAAAGGCCATGATCAGTTGCACCGAGTTCGACACTAGCTGACACAGCGCAATATCAAAATACCGAAGAACAGTATAGAAAAACGGGTGAAGGGTAAACTGCAGCCCAACCTTTATGTGGTGTTCATATACACACAACTCATAGGGTGCTTGGCTCGGAAGGGCGTCACAAGCCCTCTCCCCCACCCTAGTCAATCGAAGGGCGTACTCGCCTGGGATGCGGTACGACTTCCAGATTACCTCCAGGTCCTCCTCCTTCAATTGGCTGGGGACCTCATTGGCGGAATAATTCCACTCCTCCCTCTCCTCCCCAGCCAAGGCCTCATTGATACAGTCAAGGCTCCGATTTTCTCATCCCCGGAAGAAGAGTCCTTTTTATACTCCTCTACCGGGGGGACATATGGCACCATTGCCAAAGGGTCTTCCCTCGGCACAGCCCTTTTAGGAGTCATTCTCCTCGAAGAGGATGAGGACGACTCTACCTCCTCGGTACCATCAGTACTACTTTCATCTACACTAGTTCTATCGCTACTATCACTACTAAATTGATCACAGTATGCATCAAATGAAGACATATTTAGAAAGACGGGTGAACAAACTCACCAAAGTCCGAGGGATTTGGACTTTAACTCCTTTAAAGGTCCAAATTCTTCAAAGAACACCCCTCTTCCGCGATTCCAAACGTCACGACCACCAAAGCTCCAGCACTGACCAAGCTCGAACTCCCACAAAAATCGAACACCGAGCCTCCAAAAGATGCTGAACGAGAACCAACATGAACTAAAACAAAGTTTCTTGGAAGATTAACAGTAAAAAAACTCTCAATCCAGGAACGAGGACGAAGACTCTCGAAAATAAGGGGATGAGGCCGAAGGTTCTCAAAATTTTCTCCCTTGAAACAAACTCATTTTGATCTGAAGTGAGAAAGGAAGAAGTAGAAACCTCCTTATATAGAAGAGAAAAACACGTCTAACAAGGGCATTTAATGCAAACACAGAAAAAAGATGCGACTCTTTAGAGTCCCAAGGCCACTCTCGCACTCTCCCAGGGAATGTTTCATTCCCCTAGGCGCTGGCCAACTCCCTCAAGTGGCTTCTCACTTCCCATAGGCATTAATCATTTCCAAGGGCCATCATTTCCCCAAAAGCATCTGCTCGCATTTAAAGAAAGTTGGTCGCATTTAATGAAGGTTAACACGTGCCACGTGTCACACAAGACACAAAAAATGTCCAGAGTTAGACCCCTAGTAGCTCCAAGGTCCAAGCAGATGGATTACTCCACTTGTGCTCGGGCTCATGTCTCCAAGGTCGAACACGTGGATTGCTCCTCATGTCCTCGGCCCAATAGCTCCAAGGTCTGAGCGGATTGATTGCTCCACTTGTGCTCGGACTCATATCTCTAAGGCTGAACATGTGGATTGCTCCTTATGTCCTCCACCCAATGGCTCCAAGGTCCGAGTAGATGGATTACTTCACTTGTGCTTAGACTCATGTCTCCAAGGCCAAACACGTGGATTGCTCCTTGTGTCCTCGGCCCAATATCTCCAAGGTTTGAGAAGATGGATTGCTCCACTTGTGCTCGAACTCATTTTTCCAAGGCCGAACACGTGGATTGCTCCAATTGTCCTCGGCCCAATAGTGCCAAAGACTGAGCAGATGGATTGCTCCAATTATGCTCAGACTCATGTCTCCAAGGCCAAACACGTGGATTACTCCTCGTGTCCTCGGCCCAATAGCTCCAAGGCTCGAGCAGATGGATTGCTCCATTTGTGCTCGGACTCATGTCTCCAAGGTTGAACACGTGGATTGCTCATCGTGTCCTCGGCCAATAGCTCCAAGGCCCGAGCAAATAGATTGCTCCACTTGTGCTCGGACTCATGTCTCCAAGGCCGAACACGTTGATTGCTCCTCATGTCTTCGGCCCAATAGCTCCAAGGTCCGAGTAGATGGATTGCTCAATTTGTGCTCGGACTCATGTCTCCAAGGCCAAACACGTGGATTACTCCTCGTGTCCTTGGCCCAATAGCTCCAACGTCCGAGCAGATGGATTGCTTCACTTGTGCTCGGATTCATGTCTCCAAGGTCGAACACGTGGATTGCTCCTCGTGTCCTCGGCCCAATAGTTCCAAGGTCCGAGCAGATGGATTGCTCTACTTATACTCGGATTCATGTCTCCAAGACCGAACACGTGGATTGCTCCTCGTGTCCTCGGTCCAATAGCTCCAAGGCCCGAGCAGATAGATTGCTCTACTTGTGCTCGGATTCATATCTCCAAGGCCGAACACGTGGATTGCTCCTCGTATCCTCGGCCCAATAACTCCAAGGCCCGAGCAGATGGATTGCTCCACTTCTGCTTGGACTCACGTCTCCAAGGCCGAACACGTGGATTGCTCCTCGTGTCCTCGGCCCATTAGCTCTAAGGCCCGAGCAGATGGATTGCTCCACTTATGCTCAGACTCATGTCTCCAAGGCCGAACATGTGGATTGCTCATCGTATCCTCGACCCAATAGTTCCAAGGTCAAAGCAGATGGATTGCTCCATTTGTGCTTGGACTCATGTCTCCAAGGCCGAACACATGGATTGCTCCTCGTGTCCTTGGCCCAATAGCTCCAAGGTTCGAGCAGATGGATTGCTCCACTTGTGCTCTGACTCATGTCTCCAAGGCCGAACATGTGGATTGCTCCTTGTGTCCTCGGCCCAATAGCTCTAAAGCTCGAGCAGATGGATTGCTTCACTTGTGCTCGGACTCATGTCTCCAAGGCCAAACATATGGATTGCTCCTCGTATCCTTGGCCAAATAGTTCCAAGGTCCGAGCAGATGGATTGCTCCACTTGTACTCGGACTCATGTCTCCAAGGTCGAACACGTGGATTGCTCATCGTGTCCTCGGCCCAATAGCTCCAAGGCTCAAGCAGATGGATTACTCCACTTGCGCTAGGACTCATGTCTCCAAGGCCGAATATGTGGATTGCTCCTCGTGTCTTGGCCCAATAGCTCCAATGTCTGAGCAGATGGATTGCTCCACTTGTGCTCGGACTCATGTCTCCAAGGCCGAACACGTGGATTGCTCCTCGTGTCCTTGGCCCAATAGCTCCAAGGTCCGAGCAGATGGATTGCTCCACTTGTGCTCTGACTCATGTATCCAAGGCCGAACATGTGGATTGCTCCTCGTGTCCTCGGCACAATAGTTCCAAGGTCCGAGCACATGGATTGCTCCACTTGTGCTCGGACTCATGTCTCCAAGGCCGAACACGTGGATTGCTCATTTTGTCCTCGGCCCAATAGCTCCAAGGTCTGAGCAGATGGATTGCTCCTCGTGTCCTCGGCCCAATAGCTCCAAAGTCTGAGCAGATAGATTGCTCTGCTTGTGCTCGGACTCATGTCTCCAAGGCCAAACACGTGGATTGCTCCTCTTGTCCTCGGCCTAATAGCTCAAAGGTCCGAGCAGATGGATTGTTCCACTTGTGCTCGGACTTATGTCTCCAAGGCCGAACACGTGGATTGCTCCTCGTGTCCTCGGTCCAATAGCTCCAAGGTCCGAGTGGTTTTTCACACATGCTCGGCTCAGCACCTCCAAGACCCAAGAAAGTTAACTATCCCTTCTTCAAAAGGCGAAGCTCTGCAAAACTTCCTTGTAGAACATAAATGTACTTAAGGAAGTGAGGGGCCTCTGATATGGCTAAAAATACCCAACCAATAAGGAGACGACACGTAGGCCATTGCAAAGGTAAGCCAAGAGGTCGAGACACAAAGGATCCAGGCCCAAACCAAGTTGGAAGTTTGGGTCACCAACCGCTTTTATACTTAGACGGTTCTTGATCAAGCCAGCAAGGCGAAGCCCAAGCAGACGGCCCCCGGCCACCTAACTGGGCCTCCTAAGCATCATTACCCAACCAAGTTGGGACTTCGGGTCACCAACCGCCTTTATACTCAGACGGTTCCTGATTAAGCCAGCAAGGTGAAGCCCAAGCGGACGGCCCCCAGCCACCTAACTAGGCCTCCTAGGCATCATTACCCAACCCAATTGGGACTTTAGGTCACCAACCGCCTTTATACTCAGATGGTTCCTGATAAAGCCAGCAAGGCGAAGCCAAGCGAACGGCCCCCGACCACCTAGCTAGGCCTCCTAGGCATCATTACCCAACCAAGTTGGGGCGTCATATCATCACCACCCTGGGCGATATGCCGCCTCCAAAGCCCTATAAAGAGACTCAGGTGCGCATTCCAAATGATCCAGCTTTTCTTAACCTAAAGAGGGAACATCGTCCCCTACATATATTTTCTGTCACTCTGACTAAAGCTTCAGAGCATCCTCGGAGGCACCCCCTTCGGCAACCCCCTAGCTCACTTTCCTTTCCCTGTGCAGATACATCCGAGGCCCGGCCTCCAACTCACAAAACACTTTTTTAGCATCAACAAAACTCATCCATAATCTCTTACTGATTTACCAAATTAGTTAGTCACAAACTCATTTTTTGTCCCTTACAAATATAATACTCCTACATGCTTAACTTGGAACTCAAACACATGGCTGTAAAAAAGAGAAAAAAAAGCTTTGTTACCCAGTGACTCAGTCAACCCAAATGTCAAATCAGACTAGTTCTTTTATTGAACCCCATGTGATCAGAACAGGTAAAACTTACTAGAATCTAAAAGTATAATTGAATATTTTTTTAAAGTTTTTGAGATAATTTTTTTTTTTGAGATAATTGATTACTCAATTCTATTTGTTTTCTATAAAACAAAAGTCGTGTGTTCAAATCCAAACAATCTCATTTTCCTCACTTGGTTCTTTTGTGCAAAGCCCATTAATTTTTTTTTGGTTTGCATCCTCGTCTTAGCTTGTATATAAAGAAGTTTGTTTAGAGTATAAAACAATAGCTTGGTCACCCAAAAACTCAACCAGATCATAGGTTTTAACAAGTCCAGTGGTTCTCTATCGATATTTAAAATCACTTTTGTCCAAGCTTTATGAAAATCTAATTTTATGAAACTTAATTACTCTTAATCCCTATTTATCCACACAACAACATTTTTATTTATTTATAAGAGAGTTGTTGGTTTGAGAAATCGAACTCAAAACCTCAATAAACTCAAACACATAGTTGACTTGAGCTAATAACCCTAGAGTCAAAGGCTATTGGTTAGTTTAATTTTATTTTTTAACTTCTCCAAAAGAGAGACGATATAAAGCAATAAAAAATATTTATTTTCTAATTACTTTAAAAATTCAAATTTTAAACTCAAATCTCTCTTATAATAGGTAGGCAAAAAAGCTACATAATGAAAGAGAGATATGGATTTGGACCTCTTGACTTAATGGTCATCTTCCGGTCTTTCATGTAGGAGACTCTGATTCGATCTCCCGTCAATATGAAAAAAAGAAAAAGAGACTATAAATCAACCTAAAATACAGATTTATTAATTAGTTTACAAATTAAAATTGTAAACTCAAACTTTACCTCATTGACATTTAATTAAATCAAAAATCTTAAAATCAAGAAAAAGCCACATAAGGCAATCATGTTTTAATATATATATATATATATATATATATATATATATATATATGTGTGTGTGTGTGTGTGTGTGTGTGTGTATGTGCATGTGTGTGTGTTATATATTTTTTTTATTCTAGTATCTACATGGGCAAATGCACTTATTAATTGTTATAGTTTCTTTCTTTCTTTTTTAATAAATTAAAGAATAAATATCTGAAAAATATAACAAGAGAGCTAAATAGTGCACCTCGTGAGAGTGAGAAAAAGCCTACATTTACCAAATTTCTAGGCTACGATATAAATTGCAGAAGAGATATACTGACTTTAAGTTTTTGACATTTAATTATATTAGTTTTAAGCACTGTTATAAAATTCACACATAATCTATAATTCCTTTTAATTAATTTTCAATTAGTGGTGTTTTTAGTTTTTTTTCCCTCACAAATTATTGAAATGATATCATTGACAATTTGAAGATGTGTGACCAGAAAAAAAAAAAAAAAAAAAGATAATTTAAAGGTTATTTTTTTCACTTTGTAATGTTTGTTAAATTAATTAGACAAAATTCTGAAATGGCTGTTGCATTGCTTAAAATCAATACTTCATGTTTAATTGTCAGAATAAAAAGTTTATATATAGTTAAATGTCATGAACATAAAGTTCATGCATCTCCTATGCATTTTACGAGCCATAGAATTAAAATAAGTAAAACAAACAATCCCTTGGTTTTGTAAAATTAAGAAAAGAAAAACAAAGTGACAGCCTATTAATTTATGTTACAGTGGTTTTTAAGCCAAGTGCCTATTGTGATGGACCAAAGGTTTTGTTTCACAAAACCTAAATCTAAGTGACGGCTAGTGGAGCGAGCGTAGGGCATGATTTCCAAAATTCATGAGCAGAGGTTTTCTCTTCTTGGCAGCATATATATATATATATATGAGTTGTATTTTCTCCTTTTAAGTGTGTGCGCCATCGAAGTAATAAAAGAAAAAGAAAATTGTGGCGCATGCAGCAAGAGAGAGCAACAACGAAGAGTTTTCTTATTTTTGCCGAGTAAGTAAATAAAGAGAAAAGGGTAGGGCAGTTTGGGAATTTTCTCTTGTTATTATTCAGAGTGTTTGGTTATGGAGAATCAGCTGCTCATCGTTGCAGTTATTATCATAATGATTGATTTTGGTGAAATGCATAGACTTCTCATATTTCAGCGATTGGAAGTACTGCAGTGATTTTACCTAAAGATATAATTTTGTATTATTACCAAATTGTTGTAGGTTTTAAGTTTGGGCATAAACTTGAGACATAATCATTGTAATTGATATTTACAAAGTGGTGTTGCACTTTTATTTACAAAGTGGTGTTGCACTTTTACCCCGTGGTTTTTTCCTCAACAGTGGAGGGTTTTCCATGTAAATTTTTTATGTTCATGATTGGTTGTTTTATTTGCTACTTGTAATTTTATATCCGCACATAGCTTGGTTGTGATTATATATTTAATCTATATTTTTTATTAGAATTATGGTACTTGGTTAGTTGTTAACGGTGAATATTTTTTCGAACAAATGGTATTAGAGTTTGGTTGCCTGTGTTAGTCAATATGGATGAAAAATCTAGTACTATGATTCTATTGACAGCTTTTAATTATTCGGTATGAAAATCAAAGATGAAAGATTATCTCTATTGCAAAGATCTATATGATCCCATTGAGGGTGATGAAGCCAAGCCAGAAAACAAGACCGATAAAGAATGGGAAAAAATGAATAGGAAACAGTTTGTTATATTAGAAAGTGGGTGGATCTCAGTGTGTTCCATCATGTGGCTAAAGAGACAAATGTTAAATCTCTTTGGAATAAATTAGCGACGTTTTATGAAAGAAAGACAACTCATAACAAAGCTTTTGCGATGAGAAAGCTAGTGAATTTGAAGTACAGGGACAAACACTCCATTGTCGAACACTTAAATGATTTTTAAGATCGTGTGAACCAGTTGTCTTCGATGAAAATAGTGCTAGATGATGATTTGCAAGTATTGTTTCCTTTGGGTACTTTGCCTAATAGTTGGGAGACTTTAGTAGTGTCATTTAGTAACTTTGTTCCGAATGGTGTGCTCAGGTTGTTTATGGTGAAAAACAGTACGTTCAATGAGGAGACTCACAGAAAGGATTCGAGAACAAATACTAAAGACTCCAAAGATAAGGTGAAATGTTATCACTGCAATAAACTGAGTCATATGAAGAAAAATTATTGGGTCTGGAAATAGGAACAATAAGATGGGAAGAATCATAAGAAGACAAATGACAAAAATACAATAGTACTTGTTTCAAATGAAGAAAAGGTTGTGTTGCTTGCTTGTGAGTTTGAGGAGTGCAATAATATTGCATATTCTAGTATTGACTAGGTGATTGACTTAGCAGCTTCTTGCCATTGTATTCCTCATCGAGATTTCTTCACAACGTACAGAGTATGACACTTCGATATAGTGACGATTGGTGACTCGAGTTTTGCTTAGATTGTGGGGATTGGTGATGTGTGCATAAAAACAGATGGAGGGTGCACTATGAATTTACGACATGTTCTTGAATTACATCACTGTCTAATTTCTACTCATGTCCTATATGAAGACGAGTATGAGCACTTTTTCAGTAATGGAAAATGAAAACTGACCAAGAGATCATTGTTGGTTGTTAGAGAAAAGATATGTTGCACCTTGTACAAGACACGAGTGAAAGTTTGTGGTAGTGAGCTGAATGTAGTTGACGATGATGTTTGTCCAAACTTGTGGCACAAGAGGCTGGCACATATGAGTGATAAATGGTTGTAGATTTTGGCTAGGAAGTCGTTCATTCCTTCCTCTAATTGTAATATCTGAACCTATGTGATTATTGTTTATTTGCTAAGCATTATAGATTTTATTTTAGTAAATCATCTAAAATAAAAAAAATAAAAAAAATTAGAATTGATATATTCTGATGTATGTGGTCCTATTAAAGTAGACTCTTTAGGTTGAAATAGGTATTTTGTTACTTTTATTGATGATGCTTCACGAAAGGTGTGAGTTTATTTGTTGAAGAACAAAAGCCAAGTATTTCAGTATTTTCAGAAGTTTCATACTATGGTGGAGATACCATTATAGAATGAGTTAGATGCATACTCAAAATGGCTAAGTTATTATTTTGGGGTGAAACAGTTCGTATAACTTGATACTTTAGTAATAGACCTCCATCCGTCCTTTTGGGTTTTGACATCGAGAGAGAATTTGGACAGAAATATATTTCTTATTCTTATTTGAAGGTATTTGGTTGCAAAGCATTTGCACACATGTTGAAGGAGAAGAGGTCAAAACTTGATGACAAAGTTAATGCTTGTGTGTTTGTTAGTTATGGGGATGCTGAGTTTGGTTACAAGTTATGAGATAAAAAAAAGAAGCAGATTATCTAAAGCAGAGATGCTATCTTCAACGAAAATGAAATTTTGGCTTACATTAAGAAGAGTAAGAAGACACAGTATGGTACATGTAGAGTTGAAGACTTTATACCAGATCATACTCCTTCAGACAATACACAAATAGAGGAGAGATACAGGAAGAAGAAAAAAATGGGTAATACCCGTATTTGTAAAGGTGAAAAAGTACTTTAATAAATATGACATAGAGTTAAAATAATATATATATACGAATGATTTAATTTTTATAAAACAATTCTTGAAAAAAAAAAGTAGACAACATGAAAAAAAGAAAGAAAAAAGAATATGGCAACACCTGTTGCCAAAAGAGACTTGTAGTGTTGCATGTAAGACAACACTACAATTTCGTGGCAGTATATTTGGGGTGGGGGGGGATGTTGAGTATTTGTTTCAAAATTTGGTATATATATAACTTTAGTTTATTTTATTACTTACCAAATCATGTTTGGTTTTCCTTCAACTACAATTCAAATTACTTTCTTTCTTTAAACATTTGGAGACTGAAAAAAGGTTGAAAGAGTAAAATTTTGAAGGGGTTTACGGGAGAATTTTATAGAGAATCACGGGAAGCTCTAAAAAAACAAATAACGTGAAGTTTATTTTTTAAATTTTAGCATACATGAAATTTCCCAGAATTCAAAGTGAGAATTTTCAAAGGGTGTGAATTATGGAAGAATTGAAGAATAAATTAAAATTTTAATATAAATATTATGTCAGGTGTTGACGATCAGCAACTTGGGAAAATTACTGAAAGGAGCAGAAAAGGCAAGAAGATGATCCACGGATAGCTCTAAGTGCTACATGGTAAGTTAGATTTACTTTAAGTAATCAAGATAAATATGAAATATATAGTAATAATGTTAGAATAAATTATTAACTTATACTTTGGTGGTAGATGAAAAATTGGTTAATAGGAATGATGGGAATAACGGATGTGTAGAAAATTATTATATGAGAAGTAATATTATTAGAATAATGAGTTGATTTAATATTAAATGTGATAAATGAAATTCTTGACGAGCTATGGTTAATGATTTGATATGATTTATGAGGAGAAGAATTTAGTGAAATTTTTCAAATAATAATTTGAGAATAATCAGGGTAGCTATTTTAAATGTCTGAATACATATTTGTTTTTATTTTATTATTCATATGCATATGTATGAAATAAAATAAACGGGAGGGCAGCCGGTCTAAATGAAAATAAAGAATTGAAAAGGTAACCGGTCTAAATGAGAATAAAATAACTGTGAAGGCTGCCGGTCTAAATGAGAATGAAAGAACCGGGAAGGCAGCCGATCTAAGATAAAAACATGTCGACATGTAGGAAGACGTTCCCAATAATGATAACATTTAACTTCACGCATTACATTTGCTTTGAATATTGATTGTTATTGCTTGATATGCTAAAGTGCTATTTATGATTGTAAATCTATTGATAGAGAAATGAGTCTCACAGAGAGAAAAAAATGCTAAGGAAGAAATATGAAAATATGTCTGATGAGTAACTTAAGAAAAGATTATGTAATAGGGGAATTATAAAATTGAGTAGTGATTACAGAATATTGTTATTGAATTATTTGAAGAAAAAGATTAATGAATATCAGAAGTTTTTTTAGAAGTAATTGAATTATAAGATGTAACTGGAAGTATAAAATTGAATACTTCTAGTAAATTTAATTCACTAAGCTTGTGAAGCTTACTCCTCATTGTACAATGATTCTAAATAGCAGGCAGATAGATAGTTTGGTGAGTTGAGATTCAGAAGAAGTCATTATCTGTAAGCCACATGCGTGTCCACATCCTCAGACTAATGAAAAAAATAAAATAAAAATTTATTTGTAAATATTCATGCATAATATGTTGTATAAAATGTTTAAGTCAAGATCAGAATTATGTATCTCCCCTGTTGAGGGTTGAGAATTGATGTAAAAAAAAAATTCGGTTGGTATTATTTTTATTGTTGCATATATGTGTCATGCTGGAATTTTCAAAATGTGACAACACCGTCTTGGGGGTGGCCAACCCGGGATAAGTCGTTACAATTTTGGTATCAGAGCAATAGGTTTTATGATTCTGTAGACTGCATAAGAACTTAAAGAAGTGGAAGATCTAAATAAACTATATTTTAATGTAGAGTTTGATGATGACACGTGGACATGCTAGAGCTAGAGGTAGAATTTGAAATCAAAGGGGATATGGTAGACCCTAATATTTAGAAGAACTGAATCAGGGGGGAAGTTGAGTCAATGGTTCCTGTAAGGGAATATATTGAACGTGCAGCTGGTACTAGTAGAGCTGGGAGAGAAACTGAGGTTAGAAATGATGAATTGAGATAAGTTCTTAATCATGCTATAGAAAGGATGAATGCAGCTAAAGAAATGGCTGATAATCTGTAGAGGAGATTAGAAGAAAGAAGTAGAGTAGAACTTGATATGGTTAAACGAGAGGTTTATGAGGGAGAATGTGTGCTTGCACGTGAGATGCAAAGGGATTGTTTTGTGAGATTTTTTAAGTTTAAACCCCAGTCTTTTAGAGTATCTATAAATCCTATGGAAGCTGAGCAGTGGATTAGATATGTGGAGAAATATTTTGAAGTCTTACTAGTGACAGATAAACAAAAGGTTGCTTTTACTTCATTTATGCTGGAAGGTGAGGCTTCACAATGGTGGGAAGATATTCTGCCTAGGGTGAGTACACAGGTGGAACAACCTTTAACTTGGACTAAGTTTAAGGATGAGTTCTTTGCGAAATACTTTTCAAATACATTTCGAACCCAGCAAGAGAAAGATTTTATTCATCTAAGGCAGAGTACCTTATTTGTGGCAGAGTATGATAATAGATTTATAGCTCTGTCAAGGTTTTTACCTGAGTTAGTGAATACAGATGAGAGAAAATGTAAATGATTTTTAGAAGAGTTACACTACGAAATTCGATCTAAACTCTCTTACATGGGCATAAGGAATTATGCTATACTAGTGGATAAAGCATTACAGATTGAGAAAGATTTGATGGAGTTTAGAGGTTGGAGTGATTGGCTGAAGATGTCTAGATTTGATGGACATAGAGGTGGTTATAGTATGGGTGAACAGGGCGAGAGACCACCTTAGAGGGGGTGTTCCTTGACACAAAGAATTGTAGTGCAAAGTCAAAGGCAAGCAGAATTTATTGCTTTTGTAGCTCAAAGTAATACCGGTGAGACCCCTAGAGTTGGGAGACAGGCTATGTGAATTGAGAGTTATAGTAGAAGAGTAAGTATGCCCCCAAGGGAAAGTGGTAATCTGATGTATGATCGAGAGTCATTGGTTTGCTTTAGATATAATCAGATGGGGCATCTGTCTTGGAACTACCCTACGTAGATATGTTTTGTATGTGGTGAGGGAGGACATGTTGCCGTAGATTGTCTAGTGGGAAAATCTGCTAACTTAGTTGTTGGAAGTGTTGAGAAAAGACCAGTGGAGAGAGATGGTGGATCAGGGAGTGTACGAGGCAGAGGTCGATGATCAGTAGCTGAGAGAGGACATGGTAGCCAGTTTCAGTCCAGAGCAAACAGAGTCTATGCATTGACCCAACAGGATGCACAAATCGCTCTTGATGTTGTTATGGGTATGATATCTATCCTTGGTAGGCCTGATAGATTATTAATTGATCCTAGTGCAACTCATTCTTTTGCATTATTGATGCTAGTGCTAGTCCTTTGATACATACGATTATTGTTGAGGTTCCTATTGGAGATAGGGTCATTATTAGGACAATTTATTGAGGTTGTATGATTAATATTGCTGATAGAGAATTTGAAGTTGATTTATTGCCTTTAGATATGACAGATTTTGATTTAATTTTTGGGGATGACTTGGTTATCTGCATATCATATTTGGGTAGATTGTTTTACGAAAAATGTGGTGTTCAAGATACCCGGACATAACGAATTTAATTTTCACGGAGAATATAAGATACTTGCTAACTGTTTTATTTCTACCTTAACTACTAGTAAATGGTTGAAGAAGGGTTGTGAAGGGTCTTTGGCATATGTGGTGGATTCTAGCAAGGAAAGTAGGAAGTAAGAAGAAATCTTGGTAGTGAAAGATTTTTCTGACGTATTCCCTGAGGAGTTGTCTGGTTTGCCTCCCAATAGGGAAATTGAGTTTTCTATTGAAATGATTCCAAGATCAGCACCTATATTTATAGCAACTTATAAAATGGCACGAGCTGAATTGAGAAATTTGAAAGTTCAGCTTCAGGAGTTACTAGATAAACAATTTATTCGACCTAGTATGTCACCTTGGGGAGCTCCTGTGTTGTTTGTCAAGAAGAAGGATGGGACAATGAGGTTGTGTATTGATTATAGACAGTTGAATAAGATCACCATCATGAATAGATATCCTTTACCTAGGATAGATGATTTATTTGAGCAATTACAGGGAGCTAAGGTGTTTCCTAAGATAGACATGAGATCGGTTTATCATCAATTGAGGATAAAGGAGGGGGACGTGCTTAAGACTGCTTTTAGGACATGTTATGGCCATCATGAGTTCCTAGTGATGCCATTTGGGTTGACTAATGCTTCTGTAGCATTTATAGATCTAATGAATCAGGTGTTTAAATCATTCTTGCACAGATTTGTGATTGTGTTTATTGATGATATTATGGTACATTCCAAGAATGAAGAGGAGCATATACAACATTTAGAGATAGTGTTGAAAATTTTGATGAGAGATGAATTATATGCAAAGTTCTCTAAGTGTGAGTTTTGGTTGAGTGAAATATCTTTTTTAGGGCATGTTATGTCAGAAGAGGGAATAACAGTTGACCCACAAAAAGTATAAGCGATGTTGAATTAGGAAAAATCCACTAGTGTAACTGAAGTTATAAGCTTTTTGGGGTTGGCTGGTTATTATAAGAGATTCCTTCAAAAATTTCTATGATTGCTGGACCATTGACTAAATTGACTAGGATGGATTGTGAAGTTTAGGTGGTCAGAGGAATGTGAGAGGAGTTTCTAGCTGTTGAAAGAAAATTTGACTATTGCCCCGGTATTAGTGCTTCCATCTGGTGATGAAGGATTTGTGGTATATAGTGACGCGTCACATCAGGGGTTGGGATATGTGTTAATACAACATGGAAAAGTTATAGCTTATGCATCTAGGCAATTGAAGAACCATGAGAGGAATTACCCGACCAATGATTTAGAATTGGCTGCCATAGTCTTTGCTTTGAAGATTTGGAGACATCTTCTATATGAAGCCAATTGTGAAATTTTTACTGATCATAAGAGCTTAACGCATTTACCGACCTGGCAGAGAAGGTGGATGAAGTTGATTAGTGATTATGACTGTACAATTCATTATTATCCAGGAAAGTCTAATGTAGTAGCTGATGCATTGAGTAAAAAGGCTAGAAGGAGATTAATTGCTATTGGGAGTCATAATACTAGCTTGATGGTAGAATTAAGAAGAATGAGGATGCAGTTGAGTGTCAATGATAGAGGAGTATTGATGGCAAATATGGTGGTACAATCTTCTATTATTGATCATTTGTTGCAGATACAGCGTAGAGATGAGGAGATAAAGAATATCAGACAGGAAGTGTTGAGTGGGAAGCCAACTGAGTTTAGAATTAGAGAATTATGTATGGTGGTATTGGGGCATAGAGTTTATGTTCCCAATAATGTGGAGATGAGAAATGAGATACTAAGGGAGGCTCATGATTTTGTATATTCCATGCACCCAGGTAACAATAAGATGTATAGGGGATTGAGACAGAATTATTGGTCGTCAGGGATGAAGAAAGATGTAGTGGAACACATTTCTATATGTTTGACTTGTCAACAGGTGAAGTCTGAGAATAGACATCCAGTTAGGTTTATTACAACCTCTTCTAGTACCTGAGTAGCTATGGGAAAATGTGAGTATGAATTTTGTCTTTAGTTTTCCCTGTACCTAGAGAAGACATAACGTTGTATGGGTTATAGTGGATAAACTTTCTAAGTATTCACATTTCCTTCCTATTAAAACTACCCGGAGTCTTGAAAAGTTGGCTTAATTATATGTAACGGAGATAGTAAAATTACATGGAGTCCCTTGAGCATTGTATCAGATAGAGATTCTAGATTTACCTCTAGATTTTTGAGAGGTTTTCAAGAAGTTATGGGTAAGCAATTGCAGTTTAATACAGCTTTCCATCCACAAACTGATGGGTAGATGGAGAGAATCATCAGAATACTAGAAGATATGCTGAGGGCAAGTGTATTAAGTTTCTCAGTGAGCTGGGATGCTTATTTGCCTTTGATTGAGTTTGCATACAATAATCAGTATCAAACTAGTATTGGGATGGCACCATTTGAGGCTTTATATGGTAGGAGGTGTATAACTCCAGTATGCTGGGAAGAAGTTGGAGAGAGAAAGATATTTGGTCCAGAAATGATAGATTTAACTACTGAGAAGATCAAACTAGTTAGAGAGAACCTTATAGCAGCATAGAATAGATAGAAATGATATGTTGATAAAAGAAGACAACCTCTCGAGTTTCAAGTTGGTGATTCACTATTTTTGCAGATATCTCCGTGGAACGGTGTATTAAGGTTTAAAAAGAAGGGAGAGTTGAGCCCAAGATTTGTAGGGCCATATGAGGTGATTGAGAGAATTGGACCAGTAGCATATCGATTGGATTTGCCCCCAAAATTAAAGCAATTACATAATGTGTTTCATGTGTCACTGTTGAGAAAGTACATACACGATGAATCTCATAGTATCTCAAATCAAGCGATAAAACTTCAGGAAGATTTGACTTTTGCAAGTACTGGTCAGAATTATAGACAGAAAGGAATAAGTCTTATGCAATAAAGTCATTCATTTGATTCAAATATAATGGCGGAACAAAGATGTTAAAGAAATCACTTGGGAGCATAAAGCAAGAATGAGGAAAGAATACCCCTAGCTCTTTCATGAATTAGGTAAGGAAATTT
Source organism: Bretschneidera sinensis (assembly GCA_023935145.1). Taxonomy (NCBI): domain Eukaryota; kingdom Viridiplantae; phylum Streptophyta; class Magnoliopsida; order Brassicales; family Akaniaceae; genus Bretschneidera; species Bretschneidera sinensis. Next base: position 124,611,187 of record CM043700.1, read on the forward strand.
CTGGGACGAAATTTTTGTAAGGTGGTTAGAATTGTAATACCCATATTTGTAAAGTAAGGGGAAATAAGTACTTTAATAAGTATGACATAGAGTTAAAATAATATGTATATATATAGACACACACACACACACACAAATGCGAAAGATTTAATTTTTATAAAACAATTCTTTAAAAAATAATAATAATTTTGTGGACAACATGAAAAAAAAACGTGGCAACACTTGTTGCCAAAAGAGACTTGTAGAGTTACATGTAAGATAGTACTACAATTTCGTGACAGCATATTGGGGGGGTGTTGAGTATTTTTTTTTCAAAATTTGGTATATATATATAACTTTAGTTTATTTTATTATTTACCAAATCCTGTTTGGTTTTCTTTCAACTACGATTCAAATTACTCTCTTTCTTTAAACATTTAGAGACCGAAAGAAATGTCGAAAGAGTAAAATTTTGAAGAGGTTTACAGAAGAATTTTATAGAGAATCACAGGAAGCTCTAAGAAAAATAGAAGTTAATAATGTGAAGTTTATTTTTGAATTTTTAGCATACATGAAATTTCTCAGAATTCAAAGTAGGAATTTTTAATGGGTGTGAATTATGGAAGAATTGAAGAATATTAGAAATTTAATATAAATATTATGTCAGATGTTGACGATTAGCAATCGGGGAAAATTGCTGAGAATAGCAGAAAAAGCAAGGAGGTGATCCACGGATAGCTCTAAGTGCTACGTGGTGAGTTAGATTTACTTTAAGTAATCAAGATAAATATGAAATATATAGTGATAATATTAGAATAAATTATTAACTTATGCTTTGGTGGTAGATGAAAAATTGGTTGATAGGTATGATAGGAATAATGGATGTACAGAAAATTATTATATAAGAAGTAATATTATTAGAATAATGAGTCGATTTAATATTAAATGTGATAAATAAAATTCTTGATGAGCTATGATTTGATATAATTTATGATGAGAAGAATTTAGTGGAATTTTTCAAATAATAATTTGAGAATAATCAGGATAGCTAGTTTAAATGTCTGAATACATACTTGTTTTTATTTTATTATTCATGTGCATATTCATATCATTATTCATATGTATATGCTTGAAATAAAAGAACTGGGAGGGCAGCCAGTCTAAATGAAAATAAAAGAACCGGGAAGGCAGCCGGTCTAAATGAGAATAAAATAACCAGGAAAGTAGCCAGTCTAAATGTGAATAAAAGAACCAAAAAGGCAGCTGATCTAAATAAGAATGAAAGAATCGGGAAGGCAGCCGGTCTAAGATAAAAACATGTCGACATGTGGGAAGATATTCCTAATAATGATAACATTTAACTTCACGCATTGTATTTGCTTTAAATATTGATTTTTATTGTTTGATATGCTAAAGTGCTATTTATGATTGTAAATCTATTGATAAATGAATGATTCTCACATAGAGACAAAAATGTTAAAGAAGAAATATGGAAATATGTCTAATGAGTAACTTAAGAAGAGATTGTGTAATAAGGGAATTATAAAATTGAGTAGTGATTACAAAATATTGTTATTGAATTATTTGAGGAAAAAGTTGAATGAATATCCGAAGTTTTTTTAGAAGTAATTGAATTATAAGATGTAAGTGGAAGTACAAAATTGAATACTTCTAGTAAATTTAATTCACTAAGCTTGTGAATCTCACTCCTCATTGTACAATGATTTCAGCTAGCAAGCAGGACAGATAGTTTGGTGAGTTGAGATTCAGACGAAGTCATTATCTGTAAGCCATGTATGTGTTCACATCCTCAGACTAATGAAAAAAAATAAAATAAAAAATTATTTGTAAATATTCATGTATATTACATTGTATAAAATGTTTAAGTCAAGATCAGAATGATGTATCTCCTCTGTTAAGGGTTGATGATTGATGTAAAAAAAAAATTGGTTGGTATTATTTTTATTGTTGCATATATATATCGTGCTGAGATTTTCAAAATGTGACAACACCGTCTTGGGGGTGGCCAACCCCGGATGGGTCATTACAATTTTGGTATCAGAGCATTAGGTTTTATGATTCTGTAGACTGCATGAGAACTTAAAGAAGTGGAAGATCTAAATAAACTATATTTTAATGTAGAGTCTGAGGATGACACGTGGACATTCTAAAGCTAGAGGTAGAATTTGAAATCAGAGGGGATGTGGTAGACCCCCAATATTTAGAAAAACTGAAGCAGAGGGGGAAGTTAAGTTTGTTGCGAGGGAACATATTGATAGTGTAGCTGGTACTAGTAGAGCTGGGAGAGAATCTGAGGTTAGGAAGGATGAATTGAGACAAGCTCTTTATCATGCTATAGAAAAGATGAATGCAGCTGAAGAAATGGCTAATAATCTGCAGAGAATATTAGAGAAAAATGGTAAAGTAGAACATGATTTGGTGAGACGAGAGGTTTATGAGGGAGAATGTGTGTTTGCACGTGAGATGCAAGGAGATTGTTTTGTAAGATTTCTTAAGTTTAAACCCCAGTCTTTTAGAGGATCTGTAAATCCTGTGGAAGCTAAGTAGTGGACTAGACATGTTGAGAAAAATATTTTGAAGTCTTACTAGTGACAGATAAACAGAAGGTTGCTTTTACTTCATTTATACTGAAATGTGAGGCTTCACAATGGTGGGAAGATATTCTGCTTAGGGTGAGTACACAGGTAGAACAACCTTAACTTGGGGTAAGTTTAAGGATGAGTTCTTTATGAAATACTTTTCATATACATTTCAAACCCAGCAAGGGAGAGATTTTATTCACTTAAGGCAGTGTACCTTATCTGTGGCAGAGTATGATAGTAGATTTATAGCTCTGTCAAGGTTTTTACCTGAGTTAGTGAATATGAAAGAGAAGAAATGTAAACGATTTTTAGACGGGTTACACTACGAAATTCGATCTAAATTCTTATATGGGCGTAGAGAATTATGTTATACTGGTGAATAAAGCATTACAAATTGAAAAGGATTTGATGGAGTTTAGAGGTAGGAGAGATTAGCTGAAGAAGTTTAGATTTGAAGGACCTAGAGGTGGTAACAGTATGGTATACAAGGCCGGAGACCACCCCAGAGGGGGTGTTCCTTGTCATAAGGAACTGCAGTGCAGAGTCAGAGGCAAGCAGGATCCGTTGCTTCTGTAGCTTAGAGTAATACCGATGGAAAACCCTTGAGTTGGGAGACAGACTATGGGAATTGGGAGTTATGGTAGAGGAGTAAGTATGCCACCAAGGGAAAACGATAATCTGATGTATGATCGAGAGTCATTGGTTTGCTTTAGATGTAATCAGATGGGGTATCTATCTCGGAATTGCCCGCAGATATGCTTTGTATGTGGTGAGGGAGGACAAGTTACTGTAGATTTTTCAGTGGGAAAATCTACTGACGTAGGCGTTGGAAGTGTTGGGAGAAGACCGGTGGAGAGAGATGGTGGATCAGGGAGTGTGCGAGGCAGAGGTCGAGGATCAGTGGCTGAAAGAGGATGTGGCAGCCAGTTTCAGTCTAGAGACAACAGAGTCTATGCAATGACCCAACAGGATGCACAAGCCACTACTGATGTTGTTATGGATATGATATCTATCCTTGGTAGGCTTGCTAGATTATTAAATCGATCCTAGTGCAACCTATTCATTTGCATCTAATATTTATATGAAATCTATTGATGCTAGTGCTAGTCATTTGATGCATGCGATTATTGTTGAGGTTCTTACTGGAGATAGGGTTATTATCAAGACAATTTATTGAGGTTGTGTGATTAATATTGCTGATAGAGAATTTGAAGTTGATTTATTGCCTTTAGATATGACAGATTTTGATTAATTCTGGAGATGAATTGGTTATCTGCATATCATGCTTAGGTAGATTATTTTAGGAAAAAATGTAGTGTTTAAGATACTTGGACATGAGGAATTTAATTTTCAGGGAGAACGTAAGATACTTGTTAACTGTCTTATTTCTACCTTAACTGCTAGTAAATGGTTGAAGAAATGTTATGAAAGGTATTTGGCATATGAGGTGGATTCTATCAAGGAAAGTATGAAGTTAAAAGAAATCTTGGTAGTGAAAGATTTTTCTGACGTATTCCCTGAGGAGTTGTCTAGTTTACCTCCCAATAGAGAGATTGAGTTTTCTATTGAAGTGATTCTAGGATCAGCACTCATATCTATAGCACTTTATAGAATGGCACCAGCTGAATTGAGAGAGTTTGAAAGTTCAGCTTCAGAACTTACTACATAAACAATTTATTCAACCTAGTATGTCACCTTGGGAGCCCCTATGTTGTTTGTCAAGAAGAAGGACGGGACAATGAAATTGTGTATTGATATAGACAGTTGAATAAGATCACCATCAAGAATAGATATCCCCTGCCCAGAATAAATGATTTATTCGAGCAGTTACAGGGAGCTAGGGTGTTTTCTAAGATAGACTTGAGATCGGGTTATCATCATTTGAGGATAAATAAGGGGGACGTGCTTAAAGACTGCTTTTAGGATACGTTATGGTCATTATGAGTTTTTGGTGATGCCATTGGGTTGATTAATGCTATTGCAGCATTTATGAATCTAATGAATCGGGTATTTAAACCATTCTTGGTCACAGATAATCAAGCTACTCGAGATTGCAGTTCTTATCAATGTGACTGATTTTGGTGAAGCACAAAGACTTTTCAAATTTCAGTGGTTAGTAGTATTGCAATGGTTTTTCCTATAGAGATAATTTTGTACGATTACCAAATTGTTGTGAGTCTCATGTTTGGGCATAAACTTGAGACACAACATTGTAATTGTTATTTACACAGTGAAGTTACTCTTTTGCCCCATGGTCTTTTCCCTCTATATTAGAAAACTAAATACAATAGAAAACCAATATAAATTAACACAAGCAGTGCAAATTGAGCATAAAGAGAACTGATTAATCGATCCAAATGACTGTGATAAAGAATGAGTTCAAGACAGTTTTTCCGGCAACCTATAACAAGATCGAATGCATAGATATCTATGATTGACTATGGAATTCTTTCCAAACTTTGATAGAATAGTGAGGTGGACTAATGGATGTGTCATGATCAGTGTTTTTTAAAAACATTTTTGGGGCGTGCTCTGGGGCAAAATCCTTCAAAAACGTCCAAAGGCGCAGTTGTTGGGGGCGTACCTATGCCGTGGGGCGTTCACCTTTTTGGTCGGGGCGTTTGGGGTGACCAGGGGCATACGCCCTAGATGCCCCGGGCTTCTGGGGCGAATGCCCAGTGATATATTTTTTTTTTGCCTTTGCACCTCAAAACGAGATCGTTTTGTTTTGGTTAAATCAGACAAGTTTCTTCCCTATGGCTCGAACCCATGACCTAAAGAATCATAGACCTTACCACTGAGCTAACACTGCCGATGTGATATTATTACACTTCATAATATATAATAAATGTTATCTAGTTTAATAATAATTACAAACTATTTAATTAATCACTTACAAATTACAACAATATAGAAATATAAGTTATACTTCATATAATTTATATATAAATATATATTAATATTTATAAAATTATAATTATTAGATTATAGAGAGTTAGTAAAGTATTAATTTTGATAATAATTAATTAATTACAAATTAAATTATTTTTTATTTTACTATTCTAATTAATTAATATTATTTTATTAAAATTTCAAAATGTCCCAAAAAATTCAAAAGACTTACCCCGGATTTTTCAACCTTTTAGATCAGAATTTTAAATTTTCAACATTTTGATTGGACATCGATTACAAATGGAACCACTATGTTGAAGGACCATAGTATAAATTGATGGATACATATGCAACAAACGATAGCGTACCTCTAATATCATATGTGATTAAAATTTTCATCAAATTGTTTGATATTTGTGTAAAAATATTTTGATAAATATTCATTCATAGGTCTTAAGTTAGTAAAGTTTATTGATAATTTATTTATTTATATTATTTCAATTTTTAAATATTTTTATATTTAATTAATATTATTTTATTCAAAATCCCCCAACGTTTCAAAAGGCTTACGCCCCAACGCCTCGGGGCTTACTCCTCGTCTTATTGAAGCAAAACGCCTCGCCCAACGCCCTCGCCTCTGAAAACACTGGTCATGATTACCGAACTAACATGTAAGCAGCAATATTGAGTCCTTGATAATTTTATAATTAATCAATAAAGAACCTAAAACCAAAAGCTGATCAATAAGGTGTACAAATCATTGTTTTGCCTTCAAAATTACTCGGTAACAGTGATTAATACATAGTTCATATTTAGTTTAGTTCGACTTTTTGCAATCTATATTAACCTTTTTTTTTCTTTTGAAGGGCTATAATAACTTTTCTGATTTTTATTGAATGACTTGAGGCCAAACGGCGATAAAAGGGGTAAGAATGGGAAAACTATCAGTTTCCACTTAAAGTTCCAAATAAGTTGAGAGCTTAGTGTAGGGGAGTGATCACTTGTAGTAATCCCTATAACCCCCAACCACCCCCCCCCCCCCACACACACACACACACACACACACAACAACAACAACAACAACCTTCATTATCCATATATAAGGTAACAGTTGATCTAAAAAATCGAACTCATGATGATTTGAGGCAATAATCATGTTGAGCCAAAAACAATTGGTTTTTCTTAACAGTGTAATACTATAGATTTCAGTTTTACCAAATTTCCTGAAGCAGGCTTTCAAGTTGCATGTGGTTTTTACCCAATGTCCTAAACTAAACATATTACACAATAATGCCAACAAAGCATGCAACACTTGTACCTTGTTTGGTTGGCTCAAGAAAACTAGACAAAAATTTAGAATCCTATGGCTACCATTCCAGCAAAGTCCAAACTCTAGTAACTAGTTGCAAGTCGTCTATCTTTTCGTTAGTCTTCTTGGCAACAGGACAAATCAAATACAGTACTACTAAAGGAAATCATTTACTAAAGCATCGTTCGCTTAAATTCAAGCCTTAAAAACAGTACTGTATGTAGAGAGATCAGAAGAGACCTCGTTTGAATCCAAGTATTATGATATACCCTTGAAATCTCTCTCTCTCTCTCTCTCTCTCTCTCTCTCTCTCTCTCTCTCTCCTACTTTTAAAATATATATATATATATATATATATATATATATATATATATATATATTTTAAAAAAAAAGCTTCTAGAAACAAAGAATAAAAATAAAATCCATGAACAACCAAATACTAACAACATAAGCTTGCTTCCTTGATCTCAAACAAATCACAAACAATAAAACTATCCAAAAAAGGACTGACAAAAGCCCATATTAAAACAAAATGAAATTAAGTATATATATATATATATATATATATATATATATATATATATGAAAAGACAGAGATTAATGAATGGAAGAGTTGAGAATTAGGAAAAATGGTACCAACCAATAATCCGTAGAGTACTCAGAGAGCTTCCCTTTGGTAGAGAAAACGATGACACCAACGTCAGCATCACAAAGAATTGAGATCTCATGGGCTTTTTTTAGTAGACCTGACTTTCTCTTTGAAAAAGTTACTTGCCGGTTGATCTTGTTCTCTATCCTCTTCAATTGAACCCTACCCCTCCCCATCTTCTCTCTCTTGATAAAATTCCACAAGAGGAGCTAGTATATATTTTATATAAATAAGAGTTTTAGCAACCAAATATATATATACAGAGAGAGAGAGAGAGGATAGAGTTCTCTTTTTCTCTGGGTGTCTTGGAACGAATTAAGGGAGTATTTATTTGGTGAAATGTCCTTTTTCTGCGTGTGTACGGTATTTTATGAGGCAACTGGGTGTGCGTACATATATAGACAGGGATATTTATGGAAACAGACGGGAAACCACTTGGACATAGCAACGTGGTTTGGATGTGGAAAATCAGTGGTTTTACAAAACCATAGTGGTTTCATCATATACGTTGTCGATTTCTGATTGGCTGCAGGAGCTGCAACAGTCGTTATTGTCTGCTCGTAAATCCTACACGAGTTTACATGTCCGTACAAATTTTTTTTTTTTTAATGTAGCAAACCTCTCGGATGACTGTATCACACTTCGATCAATTTTTTAGTGGGGAGTATTTTTTTTTCCTTCTTAATTTTAAAATCCCCATACCACTAAGTAGTAAAGTCAGTATAGATTTTTTTTTAACTTTTTTATAACTTTTTTACTTACGTGGTTTAATGCTATATGTTGTAGGAAAGCAGGCATCTGTGGTTGTTGCCAAATGGACGTTTGTGTTAGTTTAATGCTATATGCTAATATTGAATATTTTCTGTCTTTCTTTATTATTAATGAATTTTCAAAAAATTACCAATAAACTTCCTTATCAAAAATCACTGTCACCCCTCAGTGTTTACGTATCTGCGCTCATTTGATACACATATTTTTAACCTTTTTAACCTTAGTGTTACTGGTAATATAAAATAATCACCTAGATGGATAATACCACACAAATCTTGAGTTTGTCAAAATAATAAAATTTTGAAAGTTAAGATTGTAAAATTACAATTTACAATGGACAAGTCTCGTTGTTAAGGGTGTTCATTAATTGGTTAAAATCGATTATCCAAACCGTTTCGAACAATTTAAGTAAAATAGTTCGGTTAATTGGTTAAATCGGTAATGAATTGGTTAATTGAATAACGTATATTGGTTAATCTGTCGATTGGCAGACAATTTTGCTTAACTATTTCAACCATTTAATCGATTAAGAAATTAATTAATAATATATTAAATATAAATTAATAAAATAAAAAATCTTAAATATAAATTAAGTGTATAATAAACTAAAAAAAATAAGTGTACAAACAATATCCATTAATCGATTAACTGACTGTACTGACTTAAATCAATTGGATTAGTTAATATCGAAATACTTAAGTTAATTTAGTAGAAACAGATAAAAAAATTTGATCAAAAAAATCGACTAAAATTTTTAACCGATCATACTAATACACATTTAATTGTCGTTTTACTAGTAAACCTTTCAAGTGATTCATTTTGATGGTTCATATATCTTCGTGCTGCCAGTAGCATTACTTTCTTTTAATACTTCTATTGTAAGAGGTTGGAATACTTTCTATTTGTTTGGTTCGCGGACCAAATTGAAATGTGATTACCATGGGAGTGGATTAGGGCAAAATCATAGTGAGATTGTTATTGTTTATTATTTGCTTATAAAACATTTCAATATTATTCTAAGTTTGGCTTACGGAATTATAAACCAGAATAGGATTGGATCAATTTATAAATATCAAAAATATTCTAACAAGTAAATTATAAAATTTAATAAAAACATAATAATATAGAAATTTTTAGATTAATTGATAAATATAAATAAATATAATATAATTCATATAAATGAATAAAATATAAAACAATAATCCGAGTGATGCATTTTCTGTTTGAAATATATGGATGTCTAGTTTTATTTTCATTTTCTTTGGAATAGAATTCCAAGTATGATATGACACCAGTTCAAAATACAGTGAAAGTCAATTTCAATACTAGTTTGGTAAAATGATCATAGAATCATTTTAAGTTTTGGGCCCATAATATATCAAATTAAAGCTATTTAAACAATATTTCTAATCGTATAAATTAAATTAGCTCAGATTAAGGATTTTGAGAATAATGAAACTTAAAAATTTTGTGCTCAGAATGTCAACTGAATAGATCATTTTGACACAGTTTATCGAGTCCTAATTCTCATAATTTCTTTCATTCTTTCATTTTAATATTTAAATCTTTGATATTGAAAGACTTTGAACTTCACTTTTGAATGCTTACTGAATCATTCAGTCCATTACATCTTGATTGTTTTCATTGGGAACTAAGAAGGATGATACCTATTGTTAAATTGGTGTAAATTGAGGTGTGTATACCTGAATAAATGGTTCTGAAAAACCTGGGAGGTTTCATCTTACTTTCATGTATATTTTCCACCTTTTCGATTCTTTTATGAACTTCAATATCACGATCGTGCATGAGCCTAGAGAGTATAATGATATTGCTTATTCACTTTCCAAAATCGAGTGTTCATCAAAACACAATGCTTTTTAAGAAATTGCTCAAGAAACACACACATGGAGGGGGGAAGAAAATAGTTATGTTGATGCCCGAAATAATTTGCTGAGCTGGAGGCTAAGGGATCTGCACAAGAAGATAGGTTAACTTAGAGGGTCGTCGGAGGAATACGTGGGTGATGCCTTCGAGGACACTTCGACGTTCTTGTCAGTGTAGGAATTTGAGAAATGGGAGAGTTGTAATCTGAATCTTTTGTGAGGGATATGAAAGTTGAACATGATCTGTTCTTGTATTCTTTTAGGCCTTTTATAGGGTTTCTGAGGCGGGCTGGTCACGTGGCCTAGATGGCGAAATCCTTAAGATCCCGCTTCTCTACTGAGAAATCTCGGTCGCATGTTTAGATAGGGTTCAATCCCCTTAATCACACTTACCCTCGATGGTTGCGTTACCTGTCCGCTCCGCGTGTCGTCTCGGTATCGAATAGGGGTTGTTCCATGTGTCATCGACTTATTGGTGGGGAGTGGTTCTATGTGTCATTGGCTCATTGGTGGGGGGGTCTTTATTGGTAGTATCACAGGCCCCCCACTTTCTCAAGCACATTTGTGTGCTTTAAGGAAGTATAGTGTGGCTTCGTCCCGTGACCGTGTGTTATACGAGGTAAAATTAATGTCTGTCCTTAGGAATCTTGGGTTGAGCAACATTTAATATACCCGGCCTGGGAGGCTTTGAGCCAAGCAAAGGAGAAGCAATCCATATGCTCAACCTTAGAGACTTTGGACCGAGCTTATGACAACCAGCTCATATGCTCGATCTTTGAAATTTTAGGCTGAGTAAATGATAAGCAGCTTATATGCTCAGTTTTTGAGGCTTTAAGTCGAGCATATGGCGAGTAGTTCATATGCTCGGTCTCGGAGAATTTAGGCCAAGCATATGACAAGTAGCCCATATGCTCAATCTTGGAGGCTTTGGGTCGAGCATATGACAAGCAGCTCATATGCTCGGTCTTGGAAGCTTTTGGCCGAGCATATGACAAGCAGCTCATATGCTCGGTCTTGGAAGCTTTGGGCCTAGCATATAACAAACAACTCATATGCTCGGTCTTGGAAGCTTTGGGTCGAGTATATGATAAATAGCTCATATGCTTGGTTTTGGAAGCTTTGGGTTGAGCATCAAGCAATTCATATGCTCGGTCTTGAAAATTTTGGGTCAAGCATATGACAAGTAACTCATAAGCTCGGTCTTAGAAGCTTTGAGTCGATCATATGACAAACAGCTCATATGCTCGGTCTTGGAAGCTTTTGGCCGAGCATATGACAAGCAACTCATATGCTCGGTCTTGGAAGGTTTGGGCCGAGCATATGACAAACAACTCATATGCTCGGTCTTGGAAGCTTTGATTCGAGTATATGATAAGTAGCTCATATACTCGGTTTTGGAAGCTTTGGGCTGAGCATATGACAAGTAGTTCATATGCTTGGTCTTGAAAATTTTGGGTCAAGCATATGACAAGCAGCTCATATGCTCGGTTGAAAGCTTTGGGCCGAGCATATGACAAGCTGCTCATATGCTCAGTATTAGAATCTTTGGGCCGAGCATATGACAAGCAACTCATATGCTTGGTCTTGGAGACTCTGGGCCGAGAATATGACAAACAGCTCATATGCTCAGTCTTGGAGACTTTGGGCCGAGCATATGATAAGCAGCTTATATGCTCGGTCTTGGAGACTTTTAACACCGCGCACTATTAGTGGACTCTTGGGCCACTTAAGGCTTTTAAACCTTTTTCTTCTTGGGCCTGCTAGGGCTTTTAAGGCTTTTTCTTCTTGGGCCTCTTAGCGACTCATTTAATGCCTGGGTTGTTGGGACGTTTCTTCTTTTATGGTTTTAGAGGGCATTTAATGGGGGGCGACTACTTTTTGATGGAAATGCCGGCACTCATTTATTTGATTTTTTGCTTTTTGCTTTGGGGAATGTAACAGCACCTTGGGTTCAAAAGACGTTGCGCCGTTACATTAGTCAGAGTCTTTGAGGAGAGCAACAGTGTCTTGGTGACACCAAGCATCATGTTTTTCCAACTGTAGAAAAATTAATGCCCTCGTTCACCATGCTTGGGATTCTTTATAAGGGTGGTTCCTTCCCATTTCTACTCACCTTACTTTTTACTTTCACTTGTGCTTTTGAGAGAAATCTTTAAAAGCCTATGGATTCGGTCGAGAGTTTGGAAGGAGGAAATTTTAGAAGTTTCTCAGAGTCTGTCAAAAGTTACAAAGGAGTTTAAGATTGGGTGGAGATCGTGGGAGGCGTGCTTGTAGAGAGGAGATTGAGGCCACGGTCACACCCACCAGAGTTGTCGCAAACCTTCCGGTGAGTTCTCCCACCCCTTTATCATGTCAAGGGTAGATAAGTCTAGTGATAGAGCTAGTAGTGGTAGCGAGGACAGTGGTTATCTGTCGAGAGAGCTGGAGGAGGCCATTGGCGTCTCTTCCAGTGGGGATGAATCCTCAGAGGAGATCGTTCCTCAAGAGATACCACTTGCCATGGTTCTCTACACCCTTGGGGAGGAGGAATGAGACAAGGAAGACTTTTCTTTTGACGAAGACGAGGCCGACAGGATGTTGGTCGAGGTCAAGGAAAATATACTAATCGAGGAAAAAGAGAAATGGTCGTAGGTGGCCAACTCCATGCCCAGCATAGTAGGGCAGGAAAAGCTTGAGATCACTAGGAGGCTGTACCGCATTTCGATGCAGTATGCCCTCAGGATAGTAGAGGTCGGGGAAAGTGCTTATGACATCTTTTCGAGTTACACGCCTTATAAGCTGTGTGCTTATGAGCAGCACATAAAGGCCGAGCTCAGGTTTCCTCTTCACCCCTTCTTCTATGCAGTGCTAAGGTACTTTGTATTGTGCTGTGCCAGTTGGTGCCCAACACGGTGCGCTTTATCGTGGCTTTCATCTGTGTGTGCACGGAGGTGGGTGGCTTGATGAATATTGATGTCTTTAAAGCCCACTTCCAAATAAGCAAACATGGACAGATCGGATGAGTAGTAGTCAGTTCGAGTGCGAAAATGAGAGTGTTGAAGAAAAACCTTCCTCAAGCAAGAAATGGAAGAAGTTGTTTTTCTTCGTCCGGAACGTTGAGAGCTTTCAAGTCCCTCGGGTAAGTGTAAGAAGTTGCACCTCCTGCATTAAGAACAGGAGATGCTGAGAGCAATGGTGGCCGCACCCTTGGATGTTGAGGTGTTGTATGCCAATGAAGAATTAGCAAGGTGCAGCCTTTACCCCAACTGTCCTGAGACAAGCTTAGAGCATGGTAATTTCGTAGTTTATAAATTTTACTTTTCTCTTATATTTAGTTCTTTACTTTTTCCCTTGTGTTTTGACTTAATACTGATATTTTTTGTTTTATGCAGAGATGGAGTTGGTAACTAAGGCCTAGGAGAGGGCTAGAAAGATTGTCCAACAAAAGAAACAGGCCTCGCAAGGGAAGGAACGAATGCCAGCCCAAGGCTCAAAAAAGATGTCGCAGGTGTCTTCTCCCTTGCCCCTGGCAATGGAGAGCCCTCTAAGGTCTTTCACAGAATCGAGGATCTCCCTGACCATGCCTCCACCCAAGCCTCCTCAGGCCCCATCCTCATCCAGAGAGGTCCCCTATTCTGCCAGAGTCTTCATGCCTCGATGCGCTCTGAAAGTGGATGACTCGGTCTTCGCCCATCCACGGGTAGCCCGAGAGCATCTCATCATGGGAATCCCTCATCGAGATATGCTTGAGCTCTCTCAGAAATCTATTGAGGGGTTATGTTCTGCGGTCAAGGTACTGACATCTCAAGTAAGAAATCTTACAACTCTGTTTCTTAAGGTTCTTCTTTCTTGTTAGTTGTTTATTTGCTAAAAATACTTATGTTTTGCTTTAGTCTAGCATATTGCTCGACATGTTATCTCGTCGGTGCATAGATACGACAGAAAAGCTGAGGAAGTGTTAGCAGAAGTTGGACAAGAGTCATGAGCTCGTCTAAACACTCCAAGCGTCCTTGAAAGCGACTATTAGGGCCCACGAATGAGAGGGATGCTCTGCACCTGGCAAGGGATGCTCTAGTGGCTGAGAGGGATGCTGACCTTGCCTCAGAGCAGTAGGCGAAAGAGGAGGCTGCTGAAGCCACCAAGAAGGCTCTAGAGGAGGCCCTGGCTTCCTACAGGGACTCTGCCTCTTATCGGGGGCTCTGGTGGAGGAGGCCGGGCAGCAGTTCTTTGAAGCTTTCTGCAAAGCCAAAAAGAAGGGATATTCTTAGGATATTCAAGCTTTAGTAAAGCTTATAGAGTCTTTAAAAAAAAAACTCTAATGGTTGAAGAAACCATACATGTTACTTTTGATTAATCTAACCCAATTAGTAGTAGAATAGTATATCTTGATAATGATGCAAATTTTATTCCAAGAGTGAATGCATCTAATCCTATTGTTGAGCCTAAGGAATGTCAACCTCAAACAAATCAAAAGGTAGATGCTCCCAATCTTGATCAACTTTCTACAAGTCAGTAAGGAGATGGACTTCCCAAAGATTAGAGGTATGTGAACTATCATCTAATCGATTAAGTGATTGGTGATCCGTCACAAGAGGTAAGAACTCTATTCTTTATGAGAAATATTTGCAATTGTGTAGCTTATTTATCCCAAGTAAAACCTACAGGTTTAGTTGAAGTAGAAAAATATGCTTATTGGATAAATACTATGCAAGGAGAGCTAAATCAATGTGAAAGAAATAAAGTGTGGACTCTAGTTCCTAGATCAAAGAATCATACTATCATAGGAACCAAATGGGTATATAGAAAAAAATGGATGAAAATGAAATTGTAACTAAGAACAATGGTAGACTAGTTGCTAAGGGTAATAATCAAGAAGAATGAATAGACTTTGATGAGACTTATGCTCTCATAGCTAGATTGTAAGCTATTCGTATGTTACTAGCCTTTGCATGCTTTAATAAGTTTAAACTATTTCAAATGGATGTGAAAAGTTCCTTTTTAAATGGTTTTATAGAAGAAGAGGTTTATGTTGAACAGCCTCTTGGTTTTGAAAATTATAACCTTCCAAACCATGTTTATAAGTTTTTTAAAGCTCTCTATGGGTTGAAGCAAGCTCCAAGAGCATGATATGAAAGGTTAAGTAAGTTTTGACTTGAAAATGGTTTTACAAGAGAAAAAATAGATACAACTCTTTTTACAAAAACTCATTAACATGACACTCCTAGTCTAAATATATGTTGATGATATTATATTTGGTGCCTCTAATGAATCAATGTGTCAAGATTTTGCTAAGTGTGTGCAAGATGAATTTGATATGAGTATGATGGGAGAGTTTACCTACTTCCTCGGACTTCAAATCAAACAATTGAAATGAGGCATCTTCATCAATCAATCCAAATACACCAAGGACCTGTTGAATAGGTTTGGGATGGAGAACTCAAAATCTATCGGCACTCCCATGAGTACCTCTACAAAAATTGACCTGGATGAGGAAGGCAAGTGTGTAGATACTAAAACTTATAGAAGCATGATAGAAGTTTTACTATATCTAACTACAAGTAGAACCAATATAATGTTTAGTGTATGCATGTGTGCTAGATTCCAATCTAATCCTAAAGAATCTCATATTGTTGCTGTAGAAAGAATTTTAAGATATTTTCAAGGTGCTCAAAATCTAAGCTTGTGATATTCTAGAAAATCAATTTTTGAGCTTGTTGGGTACTCGGATGCTGATTTTGCGGGTTGTAAGTTAGATAGAAAAAGTACTAGTGGAATATACCAATTTCTATATGCTATGTTAACTTCTTGGTTTTCGAAGTAACAAAATTCAGTTGCACTATCAACCATCGAAGGGGAATATGTAGCCGCCAGTAGTTGTTGTGCACAAGTTTTATGGATAAAACAACAACTAGGAGATTATGGCATGGGTTTTCAAAATAATCCAATTCATTGTGACAACACTAATGCTATCAACTTGACAAAAAACTCAATTCTACATTCTAGAATCGAACATTTTGAGATAAGACATCACTTCATGAGATATCATGCTCAAAATGGTGATATTAGGCTAGAATTCATTCCCTCCGAAGATCAAATTGCCGATATCATTACTAAACCATTAAATGAAGATAATTTTTGTAAAATAAGACTGTTAATGGGATTAAAAAATTATGACTATGTATGCATTTGATTGCATCAACATTCATCATATGCATTTTTGCTATTAAGTGAATGAGGATTTAACTCTAAATTTAATGTTCCCTCACTTAAGAATAACATAGAGAAATAAATCCTTCCAAAAATTCTTCCAAAATCTCAGTTATGGGCATTGCACAGTTGAATGTGCATATTTGACAGTCGACTGTCCAAGAGACAGAGACTTTCGCAATCGACTGTTCATTAACTTCTTGGTTTTCAAAGTAACAAAATTCAGTTGCACTATCAACCGTCGAAGCGGAATATATAGCCGTCAGTAATTCTTGTGCACAAGTTTTATGGATGAAACAACAACTAGAAGATTATTGCATGGGTTTTCAAAATTATTCAATTCATTGTGACAACACTAGTGCTATCAACTTAACAAAAAAACTCAATTCTGCATTTTAGAACCAAATATATTGAGATAAAAGATCATTTCATAAGAGATCATGTTCAAAATGATGATATTAGGCTAGAATTCACTCCCTTTGAAGATCAAATTGTTGATATTCTTACTAAACTCTTAAATGAAGACTATTTTTGTAAAATAAGACTATTAATGGGATTAAAAAATTATGACTATATGTGTGTTTGACTGCATCAACATTCATCATATGCATTTTTGCTATTAAGTGAATGAGGATTAACTCCAAATTTAATGTTCCCTCGCTTAAGAATAGCATAGAGAAATAAATCCTTGCAAAAATTCTTTCAAAATCTTAGTTATCGACATTGCACAGTCAACTGTCCAAAAGACAGAGACTTTCGCAGTCAATTATCCATATGAACATGGTGTCTGACAGTCGACTGTACAAGGGACAAAGACTGTCACAATCAACTATCCATATGAATAGTCGACTGTCCCTTTTGTTTGGTCCTTTGATTTAAAAATGACAGTCAACTGCCTATTTTCGACAGTCGATTGTCTAATCGGGAGTATGTATACAATCCTTTGATTTAAAAAGGATAGTTGACTGCTCATTTTCGACAATCAACTGTCCAATCGTGACTCTAAAGCTTGCATTTCATCTTCAACCTCAAAAATCCCTAATTTTTCAAACCCTAGTCGCACGACCTTTCTCTCTCCTTTGATATTTCGTGATTTTTCACCAATTTAGGCCCAAATCCTGCCAATTTTGTCCATAAAAATACATTCTCTCCACGTCTAGAGCATTTCTACGGTTGAAAATGCCTAAAACTGTGTCTGTCTACTCCAAGAAGGGTGGTAATGGTTTCGACTCCAGCAAACATCAAAAGGTGTTAATAAATCCCAAGCTTTTCATCAATACAGTGGCAAAATCTCGGTATGATGGTCATATCTTTGTTAAGCAAATAATTTAGGTCGTTATGTATATTTTCATAATTTAAGAAGTAATGACATGGCTATTGAGCACTATTTCACTGCTGTTAATTGGATTCCTATAGTCACACTATCATAAATTGTTTATCCTAGGTTAATTCAACTATTTTATCCTTTATGGCCTTTGTTAAGGGCAAGGAAATTTTGGTTAATGTAAATGTGTTCTTTGACATTTTGGGAATCCTTATAGGAGGAGAAGAATGGGTAGATATCTTCAATTAGGTTGAGGATTTCGAAAAACAAAATGCCATGCGAATGCTGAGAAGAGATAATATCTATGTTTTTAGCAACTCATTTAAAGACACCAATGCTTTGACCATAGAGAGTAGAGTCATATATCTGATAATAGGTTACTGCATATCTCCCAGAAAATGGAGTCATACATATGTTAGTCAACTTGATGTCTATATCTTATGGATGTTTATGAATAGGACCAAATAAAATATTTATAGTCTCATTCTTGCTAAAATGGTAAAGGGGTCTGAAAAAAAGCTTGATGGCCTTCCTTTAGGAATGCTAATTACAAGGATCTTGAAGCACTGCAATGTTTCTTTTGTTAGAGATGAGAGGATAGAGATGGCCCCCACTGATGTGTTCAACAAATCCACACTGAACAGAATGAAATTAATTCAGCTGAAGGACTTCACTTGGAACCACACTATCAATGCCATCTATGATCCAACTCATAAGGTTTTGCGAAGAAAACCTGATGGAGCTGCTCCAGTTGATGAGGGCATTGCAGGGAATGATGAGTCAGAGGCTGAGACAGCTGCAGGTATTGGTGCTAATGATTCCGGGTCATCGGATTATAATACATCTGTGCTAGCTGCACTTTAGGATCTGAAGGATGAGATGTTCTCCCTTTCACTCACGATGAATGCTCATTTCGACATCATTGATGGCGAGCTTGAGGAGCTTAGAGACAAGATCACCAAACTTCATCGACCTCTGATGCTCCCTGATACATTACTTTGTTCTTCATTTTAGAACTTTGTTAAACATTTGCAAGGACATATATTTTTCCTTTTTCATGCACTTTATTTCATTTCTAATGACTGTATGACATGATGATTGTTAGCCATACTCTGTTTATTTGCTAGGTTCATGGGAACCTCAGCTATTTTTCCCTTTAATGAATGTGATTTGGCAACCTTTCTTTTCTTTTACATATTGAATGATTGTTATTACCTATAGCTCATATATCAGTTTTTTGATTCTTCCCGAGAGATCTTTCGGTATCTATTTTGAGCTAATCTTTTGTATACAGGTTTGTTTTAGCATACTCTATCTATCTATAGGCATGGATAAACTTATTCTGTTGTTTATAACAGTTACAAGAGCTCACAACACATATTTTTAGGAAATCTGCTCTTTCATGAGCTTTCTTCGTTTGCATTTTTATATAGTGCCTTATCTTAGATTTAACTTATATGTTCTCTTTGTTTATCTTTGAATATATATGTGTCTTGGCCTATCTCTTCGCCCCATTTGTGTTGATGACATAAAGGGGGAGAAACGTAGAGAAAAAAAGAATAGAGAATAGAGAAGGAAAAGAAAAAGAACAAGATAATAAGGATTGTCTATATGCATAGATTAAGGGGGAGCCTTGCCCCATTTTTACAAGTTAATATATATACTTGGTTTGATGTTCTTTTTAATGTTTTTACAGGTTGGTTTTATCCTAAAAACAGAGGAGACTCTGTTCGTTTTTCTGCAAAAACCTAACACTTAGTCTTTAAAATTGTTTTTCTCACTTTAGTTTTGTCATCATAAAAAAATGAGGAGATTGTAGACCCTTATTTGATTTTAATTATGACAAAACAATGCTTTAACTATGCTAACAATTTTATCTAAGTGTTTTTCATTAAGTTTAAGCATCCAACTCAAGGACAAGACGTAATTCAAGCATAAAGAAGAAGATATTGCACTTGAAAGACATTCAAAAGAAGATTAAAGACCAAGTTTAGATTCTAAAGTAGTTTATCTTTACATGTAAATCTCTCCTTTAGTTTCTTAGCTTGATCTTGGCTCAAAAATTCTTTTGAAAAATGTTTTGGCCAATCGAAAACTCATTTCTGTCAAAAACTGACATAAAATTCTAAGTTTTCTAAAACTGACAGTCAATTGTGGATTTTCGACAGTCGATTGTCAAGTCTCTGTAACTGACCATTTTAAAAACTAAAATGGATAGTTGATTGTGGCCAATGGACAGTCGACTGTGAAAGAGACGAAGAGTTTCACAATCGACTGTGAAAGAGATGGAGAGTTTCACAGTCAACTGCCCATTTAGACAGTTGGCTATCCAATTCTTTGTAAACTTCCTATTTTGAAAACAAAATGGACAGTCGATTGTAGATTAAAGGACAATCGACTATGAAAAAGACAAAGAGTTTCACAGTCGACTGCCCATTTAGACAGTCGACTATCCAAATCATTTTAAGCCCAAAATTTCAAATTCAAAAAAGGACAATCAACTGTCCATTTTTCACAGTCGATTATCCTGTCAAAAAAAAAATAGTTTTCAAAATCTAAAGGCAGGATTTGAGCAATTAATGTTTCATACCCCAAATCTGTATCTAATGGTCATATAAGGCCAATGCTATAAAAACCCTCATCAATAAGCTTTTAAACAAGAAGCAGGAACACTTAATTTCAAAAAATCAGCTCATTAATACTCTTGAAAACTTTGAAAATTTTCTTTGAGCCATTTATCAAGCTTTGTTCATAAAAGAGAGATCATCTTCATCTTGTAAAGCATTAATTGATATCTCTCTTATTTTCCTTTACATTCAATATCAATCATTGTAAAAAGAAATAGTTGGCATAACTCTTAGAGTATTTAGGATTAAACTCTTTCTTATAACTTTCTTGTGGAAGAGA
The DNA here is from genome assembly GCA_023935145.1 of Bretschneidera sinensis. Lineage (NCBI taxonomy): Eukaryota > Viridiplantae > Streptophyta > Magnoliopsida > Brassicales > Akaniaceae > Bretschneidera > Bretschneidera sinensis. Next base: position 124,631,690 of record CM043700.1, read on the forward strand.
ATGCTTGTAAGGTTTGGGCAACGCCCGTGAAGTTGCTCGACTATAATTAGCGGAATACTTCAAGGAGGTTCCTTAAAGAAAGTAGACGTAGGTTCAGAGTGATTTTGATATTGCCGAACCACTATAAACGGAGTTTGCATATTCTCTTCCTTTACTCCTTTAATTTCAAGTATTTTATTTATTGTGTGATTTGCTTGATTAAATTGTCAAAACTTGTTTGTTAATTGCAAAAAAGATTTAAAACCCAATTCACCCCCTCTTGGGTTTGTACCTTGGTCTACAATTGAGAACAAGCATTTTATGGGTTTTCCTACGTTGCCATGTGTTTCTCTAAGTCTAGAGGTTAGTCATGAGTTGACTCAGCCTTTGAGGTTAGAAGAAGTTCGGCTCTCTTTGCTTGGCATAAAGCCTTATAAGGCCCCGGGTCCGGATGGTTAGCAAGTGGTGTTTTTCCAAACTTTTTGGGATAAGTGTGTTAACCCAAAGTCTATCACTCAGTTCCCTTCTATTAGCGTTTGTTGTGTTGCTTACAAAATTATTACAAAGGGCTTGGTCAATCATATTTGCCCTTACTTGAATGAGATTGTTGGACCTATTTAGTGCAGCTTCATCTCGAGGAGACAGTCATCAGATAATATTATAGTGGCCTAGCAGGTTATTCATTTAATTCGCTATAAGAAAGGAAAAATAGGTTGGATGGCGTTTAAAATAGACTTGGAGAAAGCTTATGATAAGGTGTGGTGGTCTTTCCTTGTGGAGACTTTGATTTTATTTGGGTTTCCCTCCAGTAGTATTAAATTGACCATGTACTGTGTTATATTTTCGGTTATGGTGGTGATTTGGAATAGTGAGATAACTGAGGAGTTTCGTCCTAGTAAGGGTTTTCGGCAATGTAACCCACTTTCTCCATATTTGTCTGTGTTATGTATTGAGAGATTGGGCCATCTTATTGATTCTTTTGTAGGGTTTAAGAGGTGGAAGCCAATTCGTATTAAGAGAAGTGGTGTGCAGTTGTCACACCTTTTACTTGTTGACGATCACTTTCTGTTTGCTCACGCTTCTTTAGAGCAGGCAAACTTAATTATGGAATGTTTGAGTTTGTTTTGCGATGCCCCAGGGGAGAAAGTGAATAAGGCAAAGTCGAAGAGTTTTATTTCTTCTAATATCCATCATTCGCGTGCTCGTCGTATTGGAAAGAGATTGAAGATATGTTTGACAGATGATTTAGGTCGGTATTTGGGTGTCCCCTTGATGCATAACTGGGTTACTAAGAGCACTTATAATGGTATTATCGATATGGTCCAAACACGATTATTGGGCTGGAAATCGAATCATTTATCGTTAGGTGGTCGCGCTACTTTAATTCAGTCTGTTACAACCTCCATTCCGCCGCATACTATACAGTCTACCACTTTTCCCTTTGGAATTTATGATTACCTAGATAGGATAAACATGGATTTCTTGTAGGGCAGTTCCAATGGAGGAAAAGGGGTACACCTTATGAATTAGGAAGATACTTGTTCTCCAAGATCTACTAGGGATTAGGTCTCAAGAAAATGAGAATAAAAAATGTGACAATGTTAGCTAAGCTCACTTGGAGTTTCGTGCATGATCAATATAACTTTTGGATTCGGGTGTTAATAGCAAAGTATGGGTTGTCGGATATGTAAGTTCCTTCCCACCATGCTCGGGGTTGTTTGTATACGTGGAAAAGTACTGTTCTTGCTGCTAAAAAGTTTCGAGAGGGTCTGATCTAGCGCATTGGTAAGGGAGATAGGGTTCGGTTTTGGGTGGATATGATTGGTTACTGATGGGTAATATTTCTTGCCAAGACCCTTCAGTCGAAATAATGGATGAAAGTGATGATGATGTGTGCCAATTTTTTGCAGCTGACGGAGGGTGGGATCGAGGTGTTATTGAATATATTTTTCCTCCTCTAATAGCCTCCCAATTCATTGGTTATCCCTTTCCTAGGTTCCAAAAACAGGAGGACAAGCTAATCTGGAAACTTGAGGCGCATAGGAACTTTACTATCAAATCCATGTATTCTGAGGTCTGGTCTTGGGACCCTTACTGAGTGGACCTCTATTCTGAGGTCTGGTCTTGGGACCCTGTTATGAAAAATTAAAGCACCATCGAAATGTTTGTTTTTTGCATGGTTGTGTTGGAAGGACAAAATTTTATATAATGCTAGACGTATAGTGTGGGGTTTGAGTGATAATACCTCGTTCAAGTTATGTGGGTGTGTGCATGAGACAACTTTGCTTATCATTTAAGATTGCTTCTAGGCCAGGATAATTTGGGATCCAGTGTTGTGTGACAGTAACTCTTTGTTATTCACGATCGATTTTGAAGAATGGATGTCTGTTAATTTGATTGGTGCGGGTTTTATAGGTGTTTGACAATTCGAGTGGAAGCTATGTTTCCTTGGGGTGGTGTGGCCCTTATGGACTTTGAGGTGCCACGTCATTGTGAGTGGAGAGTACGTGAGTATTTGTGTAATTCAGAAAATTCAAAGGGACTTGGAGGATGTTGTTGTAGCTTCTTTCTAATTTTAACGATGGCGTCTGCCTCAGCGAACTCTTTGATTTCTTGGGAGGCTTCTTTGGTTGCCTGGGTGGATATGAATAGGGGTTAGGTGTTGTGCGTAACAAATCAAATATCAATATAATTTTTTAAAAGATATTTTATGAAAATTTAAAAGTTAAGTAAACATTTGGTATATTAGGGTTTAGGTTGTGAGATAATGAGAGTTTTCACACAGTTTTACTTAAAAAATTGTGAACCGTGGAGTAACTAGTTTTTGCAATTTTTTTTCATTCAAAAATTACAATGAATATTTTAATATAATTTTGATTAGAAAAATTATACAACTGATATAATTAAAATTTAATAATAGATTAATTTTCTTATGAATGTAAAAAAAGAAGGTCAAATTACATTAAAAAAAATTATATATTTATTTATTTTTATTGTTGTAATTATATGTTTGATGGGTGGTATCATATTCTCATTAACTGTTGTGTATGAACCCTGGCATGGAAGGTCTGGGCGGATTATTTCGGCTGTGTGATGGTAGTTGGGTAGCAAGCTTTGAGTTAGGTGTAGGGTCTGTTCAAACACCGTTGCAAGATTTGTTTCCCTTCTTTCACATAAAAAACTTTACTCTCAACTAATTCAATTTTAATGTGAAATTGAAAGCTACCTGAATCTTGGTTAGAGCGCCCAGATGTGGATGCACCAATGAGTCTGCCCCCCGTCAAAGGTTAGGTATCCGCATTCATATTTTTCGGAATTGAACAATCATACTTTATTTAAACAAAAAAAAAATTTCTAATAAAACGAATTCCTTCTAGTTTTCACACATATACATAAAAAAAAATGAAATTAAATTATATCACGACACCAAAGTCCTAGCATTTGAACAATCATACTTTATTTAAACAAAATTTTCACTAATAAAATGAATTCCTTCTAGTTTTAACATATATATATACACATAAAAAAAAATTAAATTGTACCACAATACCAAATTCGTAGCATTTGAATTGAATGGAGAAAAACCCTAATCATTGTAATAGTTGTATTGCTTATATTGCACCTAATAACTCAGGGGAAAGGGACTGTTCAATACCCCGTGCTGGGTTAGGCAAGAACATATTAAAGGCAGGGGGGCAACACATTTATTTTGATATAGGCATAATCAATACATTATTAAAGAAACACCTAAGTGTAACAATAAGGATGGAATTAAAATTGAGTACAACGATTAAAATCGCCAGTGAGACCTTGGTTGAATAGTAAAAGGTTAAGGTTGTGATTTTAACACTGCAAATATTGTGAATTATACATATAATAGTATTGTTAGTTTATATTGTTGTCAAATTATATTATTTTGCATTTGTATAGCATTGTTTTAATATAAAATAAAGAAAACAAATGTAATTTAGCCTTAGTGTTATTAACAATTATATGAAATTTTAATATAAAACCTAATTAGCTAATGTTGGAAATCCCCAAAAAAAGGGCAACAAAAAAATCTTCGGCAATACAAATAGAGTATTCACATCACAAATATATATATATATATATATATATATATATATATATATATATATATATATAACCATGATTTAGAATACATTTATTCTCTAATAATTTTGATTTATTCTTCTCACATAGATGCATTTTTTTTCCATGTAAACATCCCTTTTATTGCTTACTTTACACATTTTTACTTACATTTATTTTCAATCCTCATCATAATATTCATTACTTAATATATGCACATTTTTTCTTCTTGTTCTTATTTCTCCCTTAACTAGTTTTTTAATGTAATTTTTATCCATCTTAACTATATGCACATTTTTTTCTTCTCCTTCACCTGGCTATTATTTCTCCCTTAAGTAGTTTTTAAATGCAATTTTTATTACTCTTAACTAGCCTTTAATGTAATTTTTATTCTTTTTAATTAGCCCTTAATGCAATTTTTATTGCAATAATTTTTTACATGGTTTTTACTTGCCTTTGTTGTCAATATGTTATTACCTTCCTTGATTATTTTAAAAGAAACTATTAGATAGCAATTTAGCAAAAAATAAATGGATTGGCAAGTTTTCTTTTATAACGTTTCAGATAGGGTAATCAATACTACACTATTTACTTCTTTCTCTTTTACCCAAAGGTTATTATTTCTATCATAACTAGCTTTAAATGCAATTTTTATTACAAACTTTCTATGTCTTCATCATATGTGTTTTTAGACCTATACAGAGAAAGAAAACTCTCCCTTCCCAAAAAGCAAAGCCACAAAGAGTTCGTTGTTTTTTTTTTCCTTTGGTTAAGGCTATCTTTGTGTCTTCATCATATCTTTGTTCTCTTTGTTTTTTTTTTTTTTTTCCTTTGGCTAAGCCTATCTTTGGTTATCTTTGTTCTCTTTGTTTTTTTTTTTTTTTTCCTTTGGCTAAGCCTATCTTTGACTCTATCTCTGTCGTTTACTCTCTTACCATTTTTATCGGAGTCTTATAACTCTATCACCACCACACCAGCCCCTTCGTTCTCTATGTTCTTGATGATGGTGGTTATGGCTGATGCTATTTGATGGTCGCCGATTGTTATTATGGTAAAGATGGTCGGCAGCTAGGGTTAGAAAACTAGAAATGTGAACACTGTGTAGTAAAATGGGACGATGAAGAACAACCCGAATTAAACTAATTAGACCCAAGTTTTTTTTTATATAAAATAAATAACCTCAAAGGCCAGAAAGTCTAAGGATACATCGATGGCACCGTTCAGCAACCTACAAAAACCATCACTAACTCTGATGGCACTACAACCCCCAACCCCTCATATGATATTTGGGAAACCCAGGATAACCTTATTCTTAGCTGCATAAATTCTTCTCTTTCTGATGAAGTACTTGCCCAGGTTGCTCACTGCAGCTCCTCCACTGAAGTTTGGATGGCTCTGAGCTCTGCTTTTGCCTCACAGTCCCGTGCTAAAGCAGTACATGTTCGCTCTCAACTCTCTACCCTCCGGAAAGGTAATCAATCTGCAACTGATTACTTCATGACAATCAAACGTCTCACGGACGACTTAGCCATTGCTGGTCAAGCTCTGAAGTGTGACGAAATTATCCCATATTTGCTTGCTGGGCTCGGTCCCGAATACGACTCTCTTGTTTCTATGGTCTCTCACCGTGATAATTCTCTCACATTGGAATAACTTTATTCAATGCTCCTGACCTGTGAAGCTCGCATCGAGCATAATAATCAAACTCTATCCTTGCCCATGGCTTCAGCCAATGTTGCCACCCGACAACAACACTTTTCAGGGAGACGTGGCAATTTTTCAGCTCCTCGAGGCAGAGGGCGTACTCCTTTCCATGGCAACCATGGAGGTGGCCGCAGCAACACCAGTCTGTGCTGTCAACTGTGTGAGAAACCTCGTCATACAGCTTCCCGTTGTTGGAAGCGTTTTGATCCAAATTTCCAAACCCCACCACCTCGCCCAACTCCTCAAGCACACCTAGCCTCCAACCAATCTCAGCAACACTCGACTGAACAAGAGTGGCATCCCGACACTGGTGTGACGCATCATCTGACCAACAACATGAGTAATCTGAATATCCGAAGTGATGCTTTTTCTGGCACTGATCAAATCCACATTGGTGATGGTACAAGTTTGAAAATAACTCATATTGGAACTGCCTCTTTATCTAAATCATCTTCTTCTTTTATTCTTGACAAAATTTTTGTTGTACCAAATATTACCAAAAATCTAATCTCTGTTCAAAAATTTGCTCAGGATAATAATGTTTATTTTGAGTTTCACAGTTCTTTTTTTCTGCTTAAGGATTACTTGGGGAACGTCCTACATAAAGGCTCTATGTCTGATGGCCTCTACTGCTTCTCTCCTTCTCTTCGACGTTTTTTTCCCTCTGCCTTTGTTGGTGCTCGGATCTCAGTTAAAAACTGGCATCGTCGTCTTGGTCATGCCTCTTATGCTACTCTTCGACATGTGCTTGGCAATAATAATTTACCAGTTGGTTTCAATAACAGACAAAATATTTGTCCTGAGTGTGCAATGGCTAAAAGCCACAATTTACCTTTTTCTACTTCAATTTCTTCTGTTTTAAAACCTCTTGAATTAATTTATTCCGATGTCTGGGGACCCAGCTCGGTTGTTTCTAGTTATGGATCTCGTTATTATGTTTGTTTTTTGGATGCCTTTACTAAATTCCTTTGGATATTTCCTTTGAAACTTAAATCTGACGTTGAAACTATTTTCATTCAATTTCAAAAATATGTTGAAAGGCATTTTGATTTACAAATTAAGGCTATTCAAACCGATTGAGGAGGTGAATATCGCCGTTTAAATACTTATTTCAAAACCTGTGGGATTCAACATCGTTTAGCTTGTCCTTACACGCATGAACAAATGGGTTCTATTGAACGTTGGCATCGACAAATTATTGAAATGGGATTAGCTTTGCTAGCTCACTCCAATTTGCCCACACCTTATTGGGAAGACGCTGTTTTAACTACCACTTATATTATTAATCGTCTTCCTTCCAAAGCACTAAACAACAAATCACCTTTTCAAATGGCTTATAATAAAAAACCAAACTATTTGTTTATGCGTGTTTTTGGATGTGCTTGTTGGCCTAACTTGCGTGCTTATAACAAACATAAAATTGATTTTCGATCTAAAACATGTATTTTTCTTGGTTATAGTCTATCACACTAGGGCTACAAATGTCTCGATTTGGCCACAGGAAAATTATATGTCTCACGCCATGTCATTTTTGATGAGTCTTTGTTTCCATACAAAAAAGAATCCTCGGCATCTACTCCTCCCGCAACAGAAATTTTTTCTTTACCACCCTCTTTATGTCAACAACGTACTCCAACTAACCATGCAGGTCCAAACATCAGTACCAATGACCAGCTGCCAATTGACCTAGTCCATCCACAAAATCAAGTGCCTTTGGATATTCAATATACTTTGTTCTCCTCGGATGTTGCTCACGTACCAGCAAGGGATCTCCCACGCACTTCAGAAGATGCTGTTGGATCATCTCATCAACCTACTCCTCCTCATTCACGTGATATTCAAATGCCACACCGCATGCTTACCCGATCACAAACACAATCTCTCAAGCCAAAAGCTCCCTATGTTGGTATAGCCTGATACCCACTCCCTCAATGTTTATTTACTAATCATGTCTCACCTCTTGCAGAACCTACTTGCTTTTCTGAGGCCTCAAAACATCACTACTGGCGTGAAGCTATGGACACCGAGTTTAATGCTCTTGTCAAAAATGGCACTTGGGATCTTGTTCCATCTAAGCAAAGTAAGAATCTTGTTGGAAATAAGTGGGTGTTCCGAATTAAACGACATGCAGATGGCAGTGTTGAGCGTTTTAAAGCGCGACTGGTGGCCAAAGGTTATCATCAGCAACCCGGAGTGGACTTCACCGAAACCTTTAGCCCTGTGGTTAAGCCAGGGACTATACGGTTGTTATTATCTTTAGCTATTACACGGCAATGGAGCATTCGACAGATTGATATCCAGAATGCATTTCTACATGGCCAGTTGCAGGAAGAAGTTTATATGCAACAGCCTCAAGGGTATGTTCACCCTGATTTTCCTAATCATGTGTGCCGCTTAAAGAAAAGCTTATACGGTCTTAAATAGGCTCCCCGAGCTTTGTTTTCTAGACTGACCGAAACGCTATAGCAAATGGGATTCCTTGGTTCAAAGGCAGATACCTCTTTATTCACATTTCATAACAACGGCTTCTCTATTTTCATTCTTATATACGTTGATGATATCATCATCACCGGGACCTCTTCAGATGCAATTGACAAATTTATTAAGCAACTTGGTGACATTTTTCCTGTCAAAGATTTAGGCACTTTATCCTATTTTCTTGGTGTAGAGGCTTTGTTCGATGATCATGATCTTTTTTTAACTCAAAGAAAATATGTGACCGACCTGCTACAACGGGTTAACATGCATGAAGCTAAGCCATGTTCAACTCCTATGAGTACCACTTGCAGTTTATCTAAGTTTGAAGGTCATGATTTTTCTGACACTCAACTTTACAGAAGCACAGTTGGGGCATTACATTACTTAGGCTTCACTCGTCCAGATATTGCTTTTGCAGTCCACCGTGTTAGCAAATTTATGCATCAACCCAAAGATACTCATTGGCAAGCTGTCAAGAGAATCCTTCGGTATCTCAAATCTACGGTGGGCTATGGACTTCATTTACAGAGTACTTCAGATCATTCTCTTCAAGGGTATAGTGATGCCGACTGGGCTGGCGACAAAGATGACCGACGTAGTATTGGGGCCTACTGCATTTTTCATGGATCTAATCTTATCAGTTGGAGCTGCAAACAATAACAAACTGTTGCTCGAAGTAGTACTGAATCAGAATACAAATCTCTCTCCAACACAGCGGCAGAATTACATTGGCTTCAATCCATATTTCATGATCTTCGGCTTCCCTTAGTGACCAGTCCAATATTATGGTGTGATAATATTGGAGCTACTTATTTGTCCTCTAATCCAGTCTTCTATGCCAGAACCAAACATATTGAAATAGATTTTCACTATGTTCGGGATCAAGTCTTAGCTAAAAAACTTCAAGTCTCATTTCTATCCACTAAACACCAGCTTGCGGATTTATTAACTAAACCACTTTCCTCCGTTCGTTTTCATCTCCTGCGAACCAACCTTCATGTTCAAGAGCTGCCCATTCGGTTGAGGGGGTGTATTGGAGATAAATTTGAAGTTGCTTCTAACGACACAGCGATAGCCAAGGAAACAAGAATGCCTAGTCAAAACAGAGCCAACAACTCTGTTACATTGTGATAGAAACAGAGGATATTGCGGGCTAATAAGTTTGTTACGTTATGATAGTGTTTTTGATTTTTAAATAGCTAATGTCTAGGAGGAAGTTAGGGAGAGTTTGTATATAAATATTATACGGTGATATGTTGAATAAAAGATTCCTTTCATCCCGTTAACTTTTACAGATCCAAATATCCAAATTAAATTGAGAATGAAAATCTTAAGTCCAATCCAAATCTTAAGCCAAAAGGCAAAAACCATAATAATAAAAATGATTTCATTTATAAGTAGAGTGAATAAGCCCCAAAATAAAATTAACTCAAAAGATGTGCAATATAAATAATTCATATATATTTTACATGATAAAATAATTCATATATATTTTACATAGAAGCCAACTTGGGTTTGGTGCATTTGAATAATGTTGTCCAGTCTAATTTGGGCAAAAAAATTATCATAGAAGGTAGACAGGCAAGAGAAGAAAGCAGTGAAAGATCAAAAGGAAATTGTTATACGCGGTTTTGTGTTTGGTTGGGTCAAGTCTCTGTGGGCTATGGCCCAACTTAAAGTTGCATATAAAAAGTTCGTTCTTTTGTCTTTTCTTTTCAAAGTTGATGAATTGACTGGCCAAATCAGGAATGAAACAAGTGTGAAAAGAAAGTTGATAAAAATTATGAAGCCCACAGATACTTTTCAATTTCTTTTTTTCTTTTCCTGAGAGAGAATACTTTTCAATTTCTTGTTTTTTATTTAATTTGTTTTCCTCATAAAATTTCATATCACATTAATTATACGCTAAAAAATTATTACTAGTACTTTATCTTTGTATACGAAGCTTCATTAAACATGTCTCTTTATGATCAAAAGAGAAAGAAAAAAAATTAAAAATGCCTCTTGGTTTGATGGTAAAATAATAAATAATTATATTAAATATTGATTTAACGAAAAAAAAAAAATCAAAATTTGATGACGTCTTGATCAAATATTAAAGGATGAGATCTTGAGACTATAAAATCTTAGGTTCGATTCTTACGTTGTGTGAGTTATCAGTTATTTGCCCGATTTACACATCAATTATTTATTTCGCTTTAAGTGACAAGGACGGAACTAAAACTTCATATTGAGGGAATTAAATTATGAAATAAAAATAAAATTTAAGTGAAATTATGGTTAATAGTCAATAAATTTTGGGGGATAACATGCAAATTTTATAAAAATTTACAAAAGAAATTTAAGTTAAAACTTATAATTTTAAAATTTTGAAGGGGGGAATGACTCATTCTTACATGTTCCGCATAAATGAGATGTGGTAATATTATGGGCTTCTGTATGAATAATAAGATAATACGGATTTATATTGTTAGAGTAAAACTTAAACGGAATTTCTTATGTGAAATTCGTAAAATTCTTTTAAAAAATAATATTTTTAAAAATAAAATCCAAAATCAAACTTTACAATTTAATAAAAATCATGTGATAGATCAATTACACAAAATTTCAACAAAAAAAAAACAATACTTTAATGTATGATTTAATCAATATTTTATCAACAGTTTAAAACTTTTTATGCTTTTATATGAATAACTTATGCCTTAAGTATGGTGATCAACCAAAAGAAAATATAATTGGTACACAATATTAACTTATGCCTTAAGTGGAATAATTTAGTATTCCCCATATAATGTAATATCCTGTGACAGTGAAAAACATTTTGAACATGTCAAATTCACATTTTCCTATCAAGAAAAACTAGATCACGGCATCTTGATTTAAATTTCAGATATTCGCAAGAATACTATAGGAAAAACTTATTTGTTCCGTAGAAACTTAAACATAATATAAACCCACAGGCAATTTTTAAACCCAAAACCCTGGTAGAGAACATCCCAAATTTGGTTTGTATGTGTTTTTAGAGGTGATGGCGTTGGACGAAGTGTTTTGTCTCAATGAGGTGAGGCGTTGGGGCATAAGCCTTTTGAAGTGTTGGGGTGTTTTGAATAAAATAATATTAATTAAATTATAAAAATATTAAAAAATTGAAATAATATAAACAAATTAATTATCAATAAACTTTACTAACTTAAGACTTATGAATGAATATTTATCAAAATATTTTTACACAAATATCAAACAATTTGATGAAAATTTTAATCACATATGATATTAGACGTACGCTATCGTTTATTGCATATGTATCCATCAATTTAAAATTCTGACATAAAAGGTTAAAAATCCGAGTAAATCTTTTGAATCTTTTGGGGCGTTTTGAAATTTTAATAAAATGATATTAATTAATTAATTAGAATAGTAAAATAAAAATAATTTAATTTTAAATTAATTAATTAATTTTTATCAAAGTTTAATACATTACTAACTCTCTATAGTCTGATAATTATAATTTTATAAATATTTATATATATTTATATATAAATTATATGAAGTATAACTTATATTTTTATATTGTTGTAATTTGTAAGTGATTAATTAAATAGTTTGTAATTATTATTAAATTAGATAACATGTATTATATATTTATGAAGTGTAATAATATCATACCAAGAGTACTAGCTCAGTGGTTAGTGTCAATGACACTTTAGGTCATTTTGGTTAAATGAGTTGATTTCATTTAACTCAAAACGACCTCGTTTTGAGGTGCAGAGCCAAAAAAAAAAAATTATCACTGGTTGTACGCCCCGAACGCCTGGACCGAAAAGGCGAACGCCCAATGAAACTTTCGCCCCAACAATCACGCCTCTGGAAATTTTTGCCCGATTTCGCCCCTAGGCGTGCCCCAAAACCGTTTTTTATAACATTGGTTTGTACTAGTTTTGAGCATGCTGAATGACCTTTGTACCCTACCTTTTGTCTTTAAACTATTTTACTGAAAGGTTCCATATGAATAATCTTGCCTGAATAGAGCAATATCTAAGGAGAAAAGATAACCAAAAAAAAAAATACAATAAAGAAAACCAAAAAAAAAAAAAAGACAATAAGAAGAATAAGGTCTGATGATTAAGAAAAAAACTTAAAAGATAAATATTATTGTACTAATGTCATGTTAGTAAAAAAAAAAAAAAAATTGTTGTTTTCAAGGTTATAGTGTGTGTTATTATAGAGTGTAATTTTTCAACTTCATTCATTGAATTCTAGCAACAAGCGATAATGGTTTTGCATTTTGAAACTGCGGGTGAGTTTCCTTTTCAACAATATTAATGATATAGAGTGTAATTTTTCAACTTCATTCATTGAATTCTAGCAACAAGCGATAATGGTTTTGCATTTTGAAACTGCGGGTGAGTTTCCTTTTCAGCAATATTAATGATGTTGATTTGTCTTCGGTGGATGATTTTTAATAGCAAGCGACCATGGTTTTGGATTTTGAAATTGTGGGTGGGTTTCTTTTCCTGCAATATTAATGATGCTGATATGCTGATTTGTCTTCAGTTAATGAATTTTATTAATGAGCGACCATGGTTTTTTATTTGCATATTGTGAGCGGTGACCATGGTTTTACATTTGGGAGTTGTGGACGAGTTTTCTTTCCGATAATATGAATGATGTAGAATTTGTTCATTATTCAATGAATTTTGTTAGTGAGCGACCAAGGTTTTATTTTTTTACTGCTCTAATTCAAGAATTTATAAGTATTGAATATATATATATATATGTGTGTGTGTGTGTGTGTGTACACACACACATATATTGGTAAAGAGGAGGATCGAACCCGAGTTTTCTAAACAGAGAATCACGAAGTGACCCTTAAGTCTCTCTCTCTCTCTCTCTCTCTCTCTCTCTCTCTCTCTCTATATATATATATATATATATATATATATAGGGAATGCTAATTTGCCACCTCAAGTTAGCATTGCGCCAAAATTAATTTGGATCAAAATGCCCCTGAATATCCCCTAAAACCACATTAAAAGAATTGATAATTTTAAAAAAAAAATTAAATTAAGCATCAACATGTATTGTTCACAAGAGTAACCCCATGTGCGTACTGGTTGCCCGTGGAGGCACATGCGGCATCTTCAGGTGGCATAATGAGGCGACGTTTCGATAGTTGTGTAGATCGTCCAAATTCAACCTCGAAGGTGATGGTGGTGGTGCTGGTGGTTTCCGACAATATATAGTCACAGGAATAGTTAAGATCCAAAGGTGGACCCCCCCTTTCACCCCACACGAGTAGCACATGAGAGTGGTCTGGTCAATGGAGTTCGATGAGCCAGATCGAAAAAGTAGATCTCGTCGAGCTCTACCCAACGGTACCGATGGTACACTTATTCGACCACCAGTTGGCTCAATATAGCAATACATTCAACAATTCAAATTTTCATAGCACAAACACAAGGGTAATAGAGTAATTCAATAAAGATATCTATTTAATTTTTTGCACCTTTGGGGTTTTTTGGCGATATCAAGTCAACCCATAGTTAGAAAAACACACATTTGATACCGTTGAAAAACTCTCGTCGAGACCTACTAGATGCCCCTGCCATTGTTGACCCTCCGCCCTCACACACTGTTGGCAATCTCGCCGCGAATTGAGAGGACATATTTGCATTTATATATTTTTCAGGGTATTTCAAAAACTAACACCACCACCGAGCCAAAAATTCAATTTCTGGCAAAACTACAAAATCTAGTGACGAAAATTTGTCAAAATCCAACGTGTGTAGTCCACCTATTGGCCTTTTTCGCCTGCCACGAGTTGGCCTCGCCCCCACTTCCATCAATTTTGAATTTTTTTTAATTAAATTATTAAAATAACCCTAAAATTAAAAATAATTCTTACAATTTCTAGATAAACAAATTTTTGTACAAACAATAAATTAATATGTAATTAAATTCATTAAATTGATTAAGATTGATATAAACTAATAAGAATTAAGTTTTGAATTTTTTAATTATTTAATTAGATTGTTATCTTAATTTTTAATATTTTTTAACAATTTAATTAGATTGTTATCGATTCAATAGATTCTCCACTATATTATATTTTAAAATTATAAAATATATTTTGTCTTAATACTATAAATTTAGGATTTTTTTTATCTAATGTAAATTATTTATTATTTATTTATTTATTCCATAACATATAATGAAGTAATAAAAATTAATCTAATGTATTACTTAGGCATTGTTTTGTTTTGGCTTTAAGTGCGACTTAAAGCCAAAAAATTAAAGTATTGATTATTCATCTATCGCAAAGCCCTTTATTTTTATTTATTTTTTTTACTTTAAATTGCACTTAAAGCCAAAATTAAACAACACCTTGATCACGTTCATCAGGCGTACAAGCAATAGTTAAAATAAAAAAAAAATATTGGGGTAAAATTTTATGTCATTTGTTGGGAACACATTTTGATGAACTCATCTTTTTAAACCCATCAAAGTTTAATTCAAAACGTTCAAGAAAAAAAATCTTGGTAATGATTCTTTATTTGGTGGCCCAATTTATTTGACAACTATCTTGCATTAGTAATTTTCTATTACATTCATCCGTCATTTTTTAAATAAGGATTATTGATATAAATTGAGGCAAAAAATCTCGTCAGTTTTTCACTAAATTTATGTTATTTTTATGTAAAGTATGAATGTGATGTAAAACCTTAGATGGACAAAAAAAAAAAAAAACCTTTACATAATGATTTAATAGGTTACTTATTCTTATTTTTTCTCATCAAATTAGTAATCTCTATATAAAAAAACTATTTTACAAATAATTCATTACAACTCTATATAAACAAATGTTCCACAAACAATAACTTTTCATGTAATTAAATCCATAAAATCATATTTTTTTTATATAATTATATTTTAATTTTGCTCTGTATAAGTAAATCATTTAAAAAATAAGATAAAAATTTTATTCCATATAAATAAGTTTTTTCATAAAAAAAATATTACTATGTAAACAAATCTATTAAAATAAAAAATATTCATAAACTAAATTAAAAATGTTTTTTTCTATTTTAATATTTGAATAGATTTTTACCACATTTGTTAAATCACCAATAAATTGGATTTTGTATAAATTTTAATTACATTAATGTTTCTTAATATATAAATTTTAGAAACTCTATATAAAATAGTCATTTACGAAAACAAATCATCACTAATAAACAAGT
Source organism: Bretschneidera sinensis (assembly GCA_023935145.1). Classification (NCBI taxonomy): domain Eukaryota; kingdom Viridiplantae; phylum Streptophyta; class Magnoliopsida; order Brassicales; family Akaniaceae; genus Bretschneidera; species Bretschneidera sinensis. Next base: position 124,647,184 of record CM043700.1, read on the forward strand.
ATTCCAAAAAAAAAAATTACTATGTAATTAATTGAATAGATTAAATTAACATAAAATTTAATAAAAAGGATCTAGAATATTCTTTTATCTACTTATATATTTTATCATAATAATAAATTTATCATCATATTAAATTTTGTTTTCAGTAAGACAATATTAATGTTTTTTTAATGTCGGTGATTGCGTTTATTTCATTCTAATCAAAATTAAATATATTATCTATTATATTATTTTTTGTTTAGATTTATAAATTAATCACGTATAATATGTATCACATGCAACCTTTTTTCCAGTTAAGAAAGCCATTGACATTTTCCCTTTATAACGTCCCAAATACGAGGCTTTTCAGTGAAACTTTTCAGTAAAAATAGATCTAATTAATATCTGAATTTTGTTAAAATTGATCATGGTTTTCAAAATTAAAGTTCTACCTACATCAAAGCATGAGCCTTTTTTCTTCTTTGTGACAGAATTTGAATTAAATGACCGTTTAAACATAAAGGCACAAACAATATTTCCAAAGCCCAATAAGCAAGAGGAATAGTTGGGTGTCAAGGCAGCTGAGTGACAGACTAGAGTAAGCAATAAGCCCAACAAGACTGGGTTATGGAATGTTTATTTCTTCCAAAGTTTATATGGTTAAGTAGAAACTATAGTTAAGATTTATATGTGAGCTTAATACAGATTTTATGCTTATCCCATTAATAAGTGGACCATGTTAATAGAAGTGCCTACTTTTCGCATTAAGTCATGGACGAGAATTTTATGTCCTGTTTGGTGCAGACTTGTCAACCTGTTTAGTGATTGGTGAATTATTTTTTATTATAATTAAGTTGATCGATTTTTGATGGTTTGATTGTAATAAGTGTGATCTTAATTCAAAACTATTTGACATTATTATTCATGTTTGGTAACAAAAATTGATTGATGACTGTTGATATTTTTTATAATTATATTATAATTTTAAATATGATTAATATGAATTAATAAACCATTAAATCTCATAATTAACTAAAAAATCAGAAAAAATATACAATATATAATATAATATATAAAATGTAATCAAATCTTATTTATTGTTATTTTTTTTTATAAATTTATAAAATGTGAAAGGGTCAACCTAATTTATAAATATGCTATATTTAAATAGTTGTTATGTTGTAATTGATAGCTTCATTTAAAAATAAGCCTAAATCTTTTCTAAAAAATTATTAAAAATTGATCTCAAATGATAACTGATAAAAAAAAATAGAAAATAATTTATGTAGGGGATCGAAGACTAGAGAAGAGAAACATCGGATGAGAGAAATAATAACACAAAAATCGAGATTTTAAAATTGAAAATGATCAAATAAATCTATTTTGAAATGACTTGTGTCTTATCTATAGGAAACAAAATATTGTTTTTGATAAATAACTAAATTAAGATAAAAAAAATTAACTTATATTAATCACAAAACAGCAAAATCAATTTTATTTTGACAATCAACGATATTAAAATAAATTAGATTTAAACTATAATCCAATTACATAAGTCACTGTAAAAGTCGCAACAAAACAAAAGGCTTAATAGCAAAGTAAAGGAAAAGTCAAATTCGATTGTAAAGAAAAGAGAGCATCACGTCATCATGCTGACGTTCTACTCCCTATTTTCATTTCTCGTGTGAAAAATAAAGGTATTAATTATAGAAAGACAACTTTATCGTCATGCCTATTGGCTGTGTAAATTAATGCAAGAACAAGGACAACATATAGAAAAAGTGCATGCAACCATGTCCACGCTCTTTCGCATTCACACTACATGGTGTTTTGTGTTGGACCACTCACTTTTGCCTTAGCCACTCCATTCTTTCTTATCATTTTGTCTTTCCTTCTCCACAAGAGGCAGGTATATGTCTTTCTTTCTCCACAAGAGTGTATATATATATATATATCACGTTAAAATAATTTTGTGTGGAGATGCATGGCTTTGCAAAAACATAAAAGAGTGATGTAGAAATATCTAAATCTAATTAGAATTGAGTTAATTAATAATATTTATCAAATATCTCATCGCATAATGATTATTCTGATAATTAAATTATTTAAAAATTCAATATAGAGTAAAAAAAATTCAAACTTAAATAAATAAATCACATATACATGAACTAGATCAAAATGCTTTACTTGACATCAGTTATTAGTTCAGACTAATAAAAAAGAAGATATGATGAAGTAGATAATAAAGAGAATGAGATGATAAAATAATTTCAAAAATTAAGCATATGAGATTCTATGATCAACAATTGGGTTGCCTTATGATACAGGAAGAAGTTAATAATTATATTACTCAATTTTACACTTATCTTTTTTCCTCTTCTTCCCTATATTGATCATTTCCCTTTTATCCATTTGTCCCTAAACTTAACTCTTCCGATCAAGTAGATTTATTGAGGCCTTTCTCATCAGACGAAATTAAATAAGGTGGTTTTTGAACTGGGAAATAATAAAGCTCTTGGTTTAGATGGTTTAAATACTAAATTTTATAAACATTATGGTCTATTATAGGATAAATCAGTAATAGAAGTTGTGAATAGATTCTTTCAAACTGGCTTTATGTCATCTAAAATTAGTGAAACCTTTGTAATTCTCATTCCTAAAATCAAGATTAATCCAACTCAGATTAAACATTTTCGACCAATCAGTGTAAGTAATGCAATTTATAAAATAATTTCGGCTTTGTTAGTTAAAAGAATTAAACCTTATATATATATATATATATATATATATATATATATATATATATATATTAATCTCTCCTTTTCAAAATGCCTTTACTCCTAGATCTGGCACTGAAAATATTGTAATAGTTCATGAAATTATTTATTCTTGTTGACAATTTTTTCAAATCACACGGAAGGGTATGAATGTGAGATCCAATCAAATCACCATACACCATCGATTTACTGAAAATAAATAAATATAAATAAAAATAAAAACAATAAGACATGACACACAAGATTTATATAGTTCGACATAATTCTGCTTACGTTCATAAATAGAATAAATTTATTTTTTAACTACGAGAGAAATACAAAAAAATTACATTGAGTTTTTATCACCAATCTCAAAAAAATCATTGAACACCATTTCTCAACCCAAAAAAATTCTCTCACTTATGTTTAACTCTCATACCCTCAATACAACCCATTAAGAATACGATCCAACACACCACACACAACCCTTGAAGGAGCCTATACCTGAATTTTATCTCCCTTCTCGATGGATTCATTCTATTATGTCTTGTGTCACTTGTGGCAATTTGAGAATTTTAGATAATGGAAAAGTTTCACCATATGTTATTCCCTCGAGAGGCTTAAGGCAAGGAGATCATTTTATCTCCTTTCCTTTTTAACTCGTGTAATGATGTTCTTGTTAGACAATTAGTTTATGAAAGTGACATTGGTCTCTTAGGGCTTAAAGCATCAAGAAATGGTCCAGAGATTCCAATCCTAAGTTTTGTAGATGATTGTTTTGCTTTTGCTGATGCAACTTGGGATATGCTACTACAATTAAAAACTATATTTTACAATATAGTGCTTTATCTGGAGAAACTGTTAATTTTGAAAAGTCTGCTATAAATTTTTCTCCAAATACTTTGGCTTCTGATAAAAGGGAACTCTCTAATCTTCTGCAAATTCCTATTGATAATAAGATTGATAAATATTTGGGTGTCACTTTTATTGTTAACAAAGTTACAAATTAAAATCTACATTTCAGCATATTATTGATAAGGTACAAAAGAAAATGTTTGGTTGGTATATAATCAATATTTGTCTTATCTGGAAGACTTGCTTTAATTAATTCAGTTATGTCCTCGATGCCTATACACGGAATGACATCCTTCCTTCATCCTTCTTCCTTCTTCCTTCTTCCTTCCTCTACTATACTGTCTTTAGATAAGATGATTAGAACTTTCTTTTGGTAGGGATTTTACTTTACCTAAAGTATGGGGTGGCTTGGAATTAGGAAACTTCATCTTTTAAATATCAGTTTGCAATTTAAACTAATATAGAAGATCCTTAATCATCCTGATAATTTTCGGGTCCAATTAGTTAAAGATAAATATTTTTCACATCTTCACTTTCTTCATGCCCCCAACAAGTCTTCAAAATCTTTTATGTGGAGGGTATTCTTTCTGTCCGAGGGGAATTTAAAGATCATTTAAAGTGGCAAGTAGGAAATGGAGTTCAAATTAACTTTTGGGATGATAACTTCACATTTAGATCACAATTTTTATCTAATACTCTTGAACTCCATGGAGGGTCAGCGATTTTATTAACTCCCAAACTAATTCTTCGAATTATTTTGACCTCATTAAAGTGTTACCTTTACATATTTTTCAAAAACTTAAGGTATACCTCTTCCTTTATTTCACACTTCTGATAAAATCATACGGAAGTCTAAAAACAATGTTTCTTATTATGTTAAGAATGGTTATTGGCATTTACTGTATAAATATCATCCACCTGATTCTCCTTTATTTCCATGGAAGAAACTTTGGTCTACTCCTACTCTTCCGAAGATCAAAAATTTTTGTGCTTGTTAGCTCAGGAAAAATTACCAACTACCTTTGAGCTCAATAATACAGGTTTACATTTTGATCCTATTTGTCATATTTTCCACTCAAACATTGAATCCTCTGTTCATCTGTTTACTGCTTGTAGCAGTAGGGCTTTTGCTTCCATTTTTAATGCTTTACCTTTTATCTAGAAGCAGGAAGTTAATCTTGTATTACAATTAAAGAATTGGTCTAATGTTCAATATCATCTAAGTAAAGATTGCTATTTATTCCTTCTACTCTTTTCTGATCTGTTCTTGTTTGGAATGTATGGACTGGAAGAAGTAAATCCTTATTTGCACAAAAAACATTGATATTTCTTCTATATGGAGATTATCTCATTTATTAACTTTTGACATGTTGAAGGCAGATCCAACTAAGTTTGCTTTTAAAGGTAATTCTATCAACCACAGTCTTTTGAACCTCATTTTGTTAAAATTAATACTGATGGGAGTGCCAAGGAAAACTCAAGAAATGCTAGTGGCGGTGGTGTCATTAGAGATTGGACAGGTAAATTTCTTGGTGGTTTTTCCTTAATTGTGGACTATAATGATAACGACATAGTTGAAGTTTGGGCTATGCCACAAGGAATTTTATTAGCTCAATTAAAAAGTTTTAATAATGTTATTTTAGAAACAGACCCACTATTGAAATTTGGTCTTCTGTGCAAACAATGGAACACAGCAGAGTCGAGGATGTCGGCTCTTCTCTTCGACCACAGAAGGGTCTTAATTAGGTTCAATGAAGTCAAGATTTCTTTTTGCTATGGAGAAGCCAATAAGATGGCAGATTATTTGGCTAATTTTCAAGTTTCGAATGATAATGCAAACATTGTATTAGCACCATTGTTTTTAAAGCAATTTCTTGAGAAGGACAATGCTCAAATCCCCGACCTTCCGTATGTAAATACAAACTTGTCTTGTACAGTTTACCATAATAAATAAAATTGGGGTGTTTTGTTGTGAAAAAAAATGAAAATACGTAGTGTTAAGAAATAATTGAGTTATCAATTATTTCAAAAGCTTAATCTAATGAAAAATAGTACAATTAAATTTTTATACTTTAACACGTTCCCTCACTTGCAAGTTCATATCAAAAGGTAAAGAACTAAATGATGCTAGAATTTTCTTATAAGGCGGACATACATTAATTGTGGATTTTGAGTTTTGTGAAAATGGACTAAGTAATTGGTTTATTGGTAAAACTTAAAGAGAGTTCATATAAAATGATATGTTAATTAAGCTTAACTCATGTGTATTGAGTGTGAACTGGCTAGTGTGGATCGTAGTAACCTATTAGGGTTTTGATGAGCAGCTCAATAGTATACTATATAAGGATTATGTCTAAGTTTCATCTTCCGGTTTCAAGAACATAACTCTATAGTCTTCTATCTCATCAAAGAAACCAATTAACAAGAGAAAAATCTAAGGGGAATGCTCTAGTCAATTTATTTCTACTAACGATTTCAAGTTTGGTGTTTTGTTTGTGTGACTACATGAGGGTCTCTAATTTTTATTTCGTGATTCATCATGGAGTCCAAAACAAGTACAATTTAAAGGTGCGATTAGTTGTAAAAAAATTTCATTTTCATTTTTTTTAACACTCTACATACTCAATAATTTGTATATTCTTAACATCATTTATAAAACAATACTTCTCTTTTCAGTATAATATTAAAAAAATTGACAAACAACATTTTTTTGCATTTAATAATTCTTTTTACACATGCTAATGTCCAAAGGAATAAGAAAAAATTAGATTAACAAAATGTACATATGTTGAAAAGAAAATTAACCTACATTTATTATCTATGCGTATTGCACAATCACAATGCATAAAATTTTGATCACGACCTCTCTCTCTCTCTCTCTCTATATATATATATATATATATATATATATATATATATAATAGAGGATTTGTTACCTAACATACGTGTATAAAATTATAAAAATTCTTAACTCATCACCGATGATGACTCAATAACCAAATGACATCATAAATTTGTTCGATGGAGATATTTTTAAAGTTGAATAATGACTCAATTAATAATGGAAAAAGATATATATATATATATATATATATATATATATATATGAAAATGTAAAAAAAATGTATTGTAAAAACAAACATAATATATTAAAAGTCTCTTTTTCTTTTTCTTTTTTGTAATAACAATGATTATCCTAATTTTTATCCTCTTTTTTAGAGACATTTTAAGAGTCCTTTTTATTTTCAAAAAAAAAAAAATTGTTGTCACAAGATTCAATCCTTAAGACTTAGAAACCCTTAGGCATGGACATGGACATGGACGGATCTATGTTTGAAATCCTAAAAACCTTAGAATATTTTAAGAAAAATTTAAAATATTTGAACTAAACAAATTTATTCTAACTCGTTCTCACTTCGACTTAAATCAAGTGAAAAGTTATACACGCTAATATATATGTATATATATATATTAATATTTGTTTCATAACTTTTTTATTACATAAACTAATTATATTAATAATTTTGAATTAATTATGAAAAAATGTATTAAGAAGGTCAATATTAAAAAATACTTCCGATTAGAAAGAAACTAATATTTGTAGAATACAATTGTGGTTGATGAGACATATTTAGTAGTATTGATAATACTTTTTTTTACAATACTTTCAAAATATGAAAAATGACCGGAACAATTGTAAAAAAGGTTTGGTACTAATATACAAAAAAGATTTTTGTTGTACTGTTGTTTTTGTTTTTAAAATTTTATACATAAAAATATTCATATTAATGATATTACATGAAATATTTTTAAATATATCTTTTATAAAATTAGTTTGTATTTTTTAAAAATTATAAGTATGTTAATAATTTTATCTCCTGTAATAAAAAAATTATGGATTCATCCCTACCCTAGGCCAAAGCCCTTTGCGGGAAATGAAGCATCTTTACTAGCCAAACACATACCATAATTAATTTATCCTTCCAATAAAAAAAATAATTTATCCTTGCCAATCGGAGAAGAAATGCAGTAAAAAAAGAAAAGAAATTACTAGGTATATCATTGCATTTGCCATTTGTGTTGCAACTTGGAAGTACTACTGGCAGCTTGTGAGTATAGTGAATTGAATAGTAGTCATGACTCATGACAACTATTCTAGGTTCCATAATTGACTGAATTTGATGATAGGGCAGTTCTCAAAAGGTCCAAAATTTTTGGAGCTTTAAAATTTAATGAAACAACTGGAAAATTATTTCATTTCTCGGCAGCCTCAAAGACACATCTCTCCGCCGAGTATGCTACATTCAAGCCATGCAGCCAAAATAGTGTTGTAAATGAAAAGAACCTTTTTTTTAATCAGAAAAAGAAAGTTCATTATTGGTTTTGTATATATATATATATATCTGTATTAGTTGGCGATGGTTCATACCATCTACCAGATGGGTACACCATTAATCACTTGTACCTGCCACAGAAGATATAGGCAAACAACCCTCCTATCAACTAAACAAGACTAAACTATTGAAAAATAATAATGAGAAGAACAACTTATTAATTAGCTGCCGTTGGTTGGTAGTATAATGGAGAGGGTAATTTCTCTACACACAAAAAAAAGTACAACGGAGAGGTGATGCTAAATTAAAGATTGATAGTAAAAGGTGAACAAACACATGCATAAATCAATTTTCCTTGGCGTTGAAATGTGATCAAACAGATTATAAAATTAAAAAAGAACAAGAAATGTGATCAAACATTGAACACCCAACTACTTATGGGTCACATGGTCCCCAACTTTTAATTTCAGAATTTCATGTATGTCCGACACTGATTATTGCCTTTCTATTCTTTGATTTGACATTTGGTTGTCAAGAAATCTTTGTAAGAAAGTGAAAAGCAAAACAAATTGATTGAGTTGGCTATTTGGGTGGTTTTTCAACTTCCATGCAGTAAAATATGTTTCGATTTCTTTTAAGTCATCTTAATTTCTTGGAAAAGTCCTCTTTGATTATTTTTTAATTAAAACCTTCACACCCGAAGAGGATGATTAGGATGATATTCTCAAAAACTGATGACGTCCATTTAAATGCTCAAACTTTGAATATTCATACTGATAGCCAATCCGAGGCCTTCTTTCAGACCCCAAAATTCCACACTAGAAGCCAATCCAACTCCACTAAATCCAATTTCCGTTACTATCCCACAAGATGCAGCCAGCACCAGCAATACCAGGGTTACCTTTAGATGATTCATCAGTTTTCAAACTGAAGTAGGAAGGGGTTTATTCTAAAAATCTCTATTGTTTCTACCAATCCATAACACCCAACAAGTAGCCGCAAACAGAACAGCCCAAGGAATTTTTTAAGTGGGTGCGGTGTTGTATGCTCTCTGGTTTAGTGGCCTTTATGTTGTGTTTGATTTTGAGGTGGAGTTCTTCCCTGTAAGATTTTCATATTTAATGTTATCATTAATAAATTTTAGTTTACCTTAAAAAAAAAAAAAACAGAAGAAGCATCAACTTGGAGCCAATAGAGAGGTTTACTGGGGATATCATAGATGCAGCAGATAATATCTTGAGGGAGATCAGAGATGGGGTCAAAACTCCATTCTTCTTTGTTGTCGACACACCTAAGGGTGAGTTTAAATATTTATTTGTAAAAGAAAATACAAGAATTCAAACAAATCTTAAAGAACAAAATTGACGATGATGTGCTACGAGACCGGTAGGGACCACCGCATGGGAAAACAAAATTGGAAAACCAATGTGTGGTCTGCTTGACAGGAGATTAACATATTCGAGGGTGCAGTACTGGGGATGGATTGAATTGATGGTGGGTTCCACCAATATGGTTGGAATTGATGGACTAGCCATGTGCTGCACAAAAAGTTGAAAAGAGACTTGCAGCATTTAATGTTATTTTGGTAGTAGTTTTTGGTTTTTATTTTTTAAAATAAAAATTAAAAATAATTTTATAATATTTTTAAAAAAAATTATGGTTGTATAATTATAATCGATAAATTATTTTTAAGATAAAAATTAATGAAATGTTATTTGGATAATTTTATTTAGGAAACTGTTTTCATATATTTTGTAATTATTTTTAATTTTGAATTTAAATTTAAATTTATATTAATTTTTTTCTTTATATTTATTAAATATTTAAAAATAATTAATATTATTTTATTTTTAAAATTTTAATATCTTTTATATCATAAAAAAAATTAAATAAAAAAATGAACACTAATTTTATAGTTATTTTTTAAAAATTATCTTAAAAAATATCAATTTGAAGTTTTTAAAAAATAGTTTTTACAAATTGGTTTTATAAAATTATTTTAAAAAATTATTTTTTAAAAATTATTTATTAAATATAAAAAAAATTTAAAAATAGTTTTTAATTTTTAAAAATTAAAAATAAATTTTAAAAAAATTAAAAATAATTTTCAAAACCACTTACAAACGTAACCTTTACCTTTGGGGGCAAAAATATCTGATGTGGCAATTGATTACCAGAGGAATGCTACAGTAGAGGCACCAGAGAACAATCACAGAAACGATGTTGGCGCAAATTAAAAAGGACAAGTTGCACCAGTTAACTAGTCGACTGTACCAGTGAGTTGATTATGAGAATTAATCTCTTAGTGAGTCGATCATTACGAGAGAAATAATCGATCAGTGAGTAGATTGATGGTTTTATTCTGAGCTTAAAAATTTAGTGTTTACGATTTAAATCTGTTGAGCGTAAAAGTGAGAGTTTGAGAGAGATTTTTTTTGTAAAATTATTTTACTACTCGTAAAACAAAACAAAATATAAAAGTGTATTTGATACTCTGAAATCTAAATAAGATGTAATCGTTGAAATTAATAAACCGAACAAAAAACTTATTGAAGAAATGAATATATGCTCATCCTCCAACCATTATAAATCATTACGTCATTCTTTTTTTTTTTCTTAAATATTTAATTTCTTAATTTTTTGGCAAATCATATTTTTTTAAAATCATCTTTATCTCCTGAAGGAGATGCTCTTAAGTTTGGATTTCTCAAAACCAATGCCTCCTTTTCTCTTAGGAGTAGTAACTCTTTCCCGGTTACAAAGATGAAGTCTTTTCATTTCAATGGTTGAGCCCCATAGGAAGTCTCTCCCAGCGAAAGAAAGGTATTTAGATATCCGTCTACCAACCCCATCTATAACTTTTTCAACGATGAACTAGAACATGTTCTTGTTTCTATTGTGAACAAGAGGAAAGCCAAAATACTTTCCGTGGTTATCAGTTTTCTGGAGTCCTAGCAGGTTAGCAAGATCCTCAGCCAAGGAAGAACTTGTAATGGAGAGAAATATACAGTGGATTTTCTACGATTTATAGTATGATCAAACCTTTCATATGATGTCAATACGAGTTTTAAGAAAGCTTTTACAATTTTTGGTGTCAGAGGAAACAAACAGCTTAATATCATCAGCAAAAAGACACAGATTTTTGGTCAATTTCTAACAATTCTATTAAATAATTTTACCCGATACTGGTAAGTTTTATGAACCACATATCATATATGATTAGCTATTGTTGAAATCAATAAGTATTAAAATAATTACTCTGAACTAATGCTTGTAGACCGTTAACGAGAACTTGTCCCTATTGAAAAGTACTGTTTGCCAAATGTTTTACCATCTCTTTTTTTTATTTAATTTTATGTTATTCAAATAAAGTAATCGTTTTGCAGAAAGAAAATAAAAATAAATAAAAAAAATAATTCAAATTAAAATAATTCAATGAAACGTGCTTATTGTACGCTATTTAATTATGAGTGAGAATAATAATTAGAGACATGTGTAATTGCTTAATTAAAATAATAATATTAAAAAATAATTTGTTTATAAGTTCAAAAAATACTCCTGTTTACATTAAGAATTAAGAATAAATAAAAAAAGTTATATAATACATCTAAATAATTTTAAAAAAAATAATCTAAACCGTTCTAAATTGATTTTATTATATTTAATCAATTTAATCAATCCAAACCATAAATTTTTCAAACTAATCCATATTCATTCCTAATGTTTTAAAGTTTTTTTAAACGTTCTATTTCAAAATGGACCAGACACTCACAAAAATATTTGATTAAATTCATTCGAATTTTTATTAATAATTTTTTTAAAAAATTATTAATAATATTATTATATTATCAAAAATATTTTTTTAAATTTTCAATAAAATTTCAAATGATTCTAAAGAATTAGCTTTAGACCGAGCTTAGTCCAGTATTCTCCCTGACACCGGTGAAAAGAAGGTAATCCTGAAGCCAGCCTTACTCTCCTTATTGGTGAGTGGAACACACGCGTTGTTGACATGGATAGGGAAGTACTGAGGAGCTGTAAATTTTTGTGGGGCCTGTCTTCTAGATCCCAACATAAGTGAGAGCTTATATGTGTTGACACTCACAGGGGTTTGATGGATATCACTCTCACTGAATCATTGCTTTCACCTATTTGCGTGGCTGGAGGTGGAGGTAACTTTTCCATGCTTCCAGAGAGAAGAATATTCTTCTTTTATGTTTTCAAAATTGATTTTACTATTTCATTATTTGTCCTTAATAATTTTTGAACGGTAATAAAAAAAATCTGTGAGTTATTACGAAATTAAAAAAATTATTAATAATTATGAAAAAAATTAAACGATAATTTTAGTATTTAAATATTTTGATAATTATTATTTAATTTTTTTATAATTATTAATATATTTTTTCGATTTCATATTAATTCTTACAAGATTGAGTTTATAAGATTATTATTGTACAATTAAAGAGAATAAAAATTAACCATCTCCATAAAAAAAAATGTGCATTTGATTTCGCCTAATGAAATTTAAGAAACAATTGTATATATATATATATATATATATATTAATTTTTTACGTTAAAAAAAAGAATCAAATAAAGAATCAATTTATATATATTTGTTATTTTGAATTTATTGAAATTTCATAAACTTGATTTAAAATTAATGAGTAAAGCAACACAGATATTGTTGAAACTGATGTTGCCAAGGTAATGATTGGCGTGCAAAAGAATAACATACTAGATAAGCGACGCCGTTTCATGATTCTTTTTGGCCTGCTAACCATTCATCAAGCAAAACCGTTACCAAGGGACAGCAGAACAAAAGTGTGGCGTTAGCAATTCTCTGTACAGTAATCCTCATCAGGAAACAGAGCAAATGGAAGTTAAAAATTCTTCAATATTGTTTGCCTCTCTCTCTCTGCTCTCACTAAAAATAGCAACCACAAGCTCCGTCTCCCGTGGAGTTTGGGGCACCGAAATCTTCTCCACTGAGTACCTCTACTTCATTGTATACTGGTAAAGCAAACTCCTCTCTCTCTCTCATAATCATTTAGGCAACTTTTAGCTTTCTTTTTTGGTCACTGAAAATCTTTCTTTTTTTGTACGTGGGTGTATTTTATTCTGTGCTTTTACTGGCTTGGTCTTGCGTACAGCATTTTTTATTTGCTTATTGAGGTGTTTCTTGATTGAAACTCACGTGGGTTGTGCACTTCTGGGGCTTTTTAATTATCTTGGGTATTGAGCTTCCTCTAATGGATTTTTCTTTTTTCGATGCATTTGATATTCAGGAATTGAGATTCCCTTAAGGCTTCAAAGAAGAGATTTTCTTGGAGTTTCTGTTTTCTTTCTGATGTTGAGGTGGGCTTTTTGCGGGGTATACAGTGCTTATAAAGATTTTTAAATGGTTACTTATAAGTGGTTTTTAGCTCATTTGAGCCCTTCAAGTTTACAATTTAGTTAGATATTTCGCTATGGAGTGTTGAGAGAGGTTGTTTTCTTGCTTGAATTTAAGTGGACTTTCTATGCCATCTCTTAAACTTCGATTTTGTTGTATGTAATGGAGTTTTGGAGCTATATTTCTGGAGGGAAGGGGTCTATTTCCAATGAAACAATTTCAGGTTCTGATTCGCTTGCAAGAGGTAAAAATGGTTTGATCAGTTGGGAAATAAGAACTCCCTGTAGTTTTGGCAACGACATGTTAGTCTCAGGTCAACAGGCTATAGAGAATCAAGGATTTGGGGAATTGGGTTTTCAAGAATTGTTAGGAAAGCAATTACCCGACGATTCAGTTAGGAATGTTTTGAGTGCTGGAGTTGGTGGTGGAAGAAGAGAGAATCCAATTATTGCTACAGCGAATGCCTTTTTTGGGGAAGATGAGTCCACTTCGAAGCTTTCTAGCTCTATGGTGGACTCTAACAGTAGGGATTCATCGCTTATTGATTTGAAGTTGGGGAGGTTTGCTGATCAGAGAGGTGGCCAGAATTCTCAGTTTTCTAAAGTAGCCCCATTTTTATCTTCATCTGAGTCATCCACACCACCGAAAAGATCACGAGTAGCAGGGTTGAATTTCCACAATACCTTTTGTCAAGTGTATGGTTGTTACAAGGATCTCAGCTCCTCGAAAGAGTACCACAAGAGGCATAAAGTTTGCGAGGTTCACTCAAAGACATCCAAAGTTATTGTCAATGGCATCGAACAGAGGTTCTGTCAACAATGTAGCAGGTTAGTTTTGTTTCATCGTGTACTTTAGTCCTTTTAATTGTTGAATGCCGGGAAGAAGTATGAAAGTTAAAACATTATATGCTGCAGTAGCAACTTCAATTCTATTAATAATATTAAGGTTTCAAATTCTTAATCTTTTTTCATGTCTTCTCATCAGTCAAATAATGAAGCATTAAGGAACTTTGAGCTGTTCAACATTGTCATTTTCTCTTATTTTGTATGTGTGTGTGTGTGTATATATATATATATATATATATATATATATATATATTAAAATAAAATTCCTTCTACTTATAGAAAGCATATAAAATTCTTTCTATTTGTTTCCACCTTTTGTCTTTCCTATTATATTTTCATCATTTTGTCCTTCTTTCTTCTCTAATGAAAAGTCCTTTTGAATTTTAGTTAGTTCAGTTATAATGACTTGTTTAGACCTTTTCCTTGTCTTATGTCAATGTGTTTCTCTACTGGAAGATGATGAGGTGTCCTAAATTTGTACAAGTTAGCGATCTCACAATTTGGATTTCTCTAGTCCCGATGTCTTTTGAGAAAAATAACATTTGTCTTTCAAAAAGTAACCAACTTTCATAATACATATGGTTAAAGTTGAACTTTCTTAGCTTAGACTCATTTCTACTTGATGAGTTTTGTGCTATAATACTAGCTTTTGATTATCCAGGTTTCATTTGCTGGCTGAATTTGATGATGGTAAGCGCAGCTGTCGTAAACGTCTTGCAGGCCATAATGAGCGTCGGAGGAAACCTCAAGTTGGTATACACTCTGGAAAGGCTGGGGGGCTACTTCAATCATATAATGGTAAAGGCACATTTTTAAGATTGAATCATCAGTTTAATCTCTCTCTCTCTCTCTTAATTGAATGCAAATGTTTAATGTACTCGTATCTACACCTGTCAGAATATATTTTTTTCTAGTTAGCTGAATCTGGTTGATTATTCTAGGATTACTTATCAAGTCATTCAAGCCTGCTAAAATATCTTGGTTTACCCTTCATATTAAGTTTTGGGAAAGTAAATGTGCATGTGCACGTGAGCACTTCTAAGTGACTTTTATCCTTTGCAGTTTTAGGTTTTTTGATTGCTTCTGGAAACTTGTTGAATGATGCCCCAGGAGCTGCTAATGTTTGAGTTGTTGAGGTTTAATAAAACACATGCTTGATCTACTCTTCTATTTTGTTGGTGATAGGAGACATAGAGATCATGTTTTCATACTTGTTTTATTAGGCCATGTTTTCATGCTTGTTTTATTAGGCCATGTTTTCATTCTTGTTTTAAGGATTGTTTTTCTTTTAACAGCCTATATATAGGTTGAAATTGTATTATCAAAATATAGTGAAAAAAATCAAGTTTGTTTTTGCAAGCTCTTGCACTTCATTTCTATCAAAAAACCAACAAAACCACTACTCAAGGTAGGCCTCAGGATAGACGATCATTTTCTTTGTTTATTCTCATCTCTTGAAGAGCTTCCCTTGAATTTCACCATTTGTCCACATGGGAGTGCAATATTTTGTAATAGCTTGCAGTTTTTGACCCATTTCCCCTTCCTATTGTAATGCATGACTCACTTTCATGTATTTAAGTTTTCTATTCTAATGGTCTTTCTTGTGTTTGATACATCCATACATAGTCTAGCATTCTCTAAATTGGATCCATTTAGTTTTTCTTGATGTCTGCTTGTTTGGTGCTGATAGTTATATACAAGTACATACTCAACATATCAATCTTTCAAAATGTCTTTCCCTTGTAGTATTAACAATTTGTTGGACTTTCCAACATAAACTTATAATATGAAATGAAACTGTTCCATGAAAAAATTACTATGTTATGGTTTTAATGTATATATCTTGTGAAGAATTTTGATTCCTGATTTGGAAAACAAACAGATCAGTTGATAACTGTAAAGAATCTCTTCAAACATAAACAAAAAGATATAACAATACACATTCTGATTTTTTAACCTAGATTCATTCTCACATCTTCTGAATGGACACATCACTACAGAACTGCAACCTATAATGTGCAAGACATCTTTATTCACTCATCAGCACCTGAGACCTTATGAGTATCCTAGGGGTTCCAAAATCTACTATTAAGAGTCGCTAGATTCTCTGTTTCTGAATGTACTCTTGGCAGATAAATAGGCAGTCTGACAAACAAACAGACACATCTGTGCCACACATTAAGGTTTTGTGTCATCAACGTCTATTAGCCAGTGTTGATCAAATGACACACTAGGTGCCTCTGTCCATAGACTTAGGCTGAAAGAGAGTGGGGTCTTCAATCCAATGAAGAGCTGCATGTGAACCTTGATAGGTTCATAAATCTCTCCTCCTCCCTCCGGCAAAAGACACACATAACCAAGCTAAGGACTAGTTATTGATAGTTTGATACTGTCTTTAAAAGGGTGTCAATAAGAACTCTTTTTAATAATTTTTATTTAATTAGTTTTTGTATTAATTTTTTTGAATTCTATGAATAGTTCCAGAGTTAAGAAAATGAGGATTAGGGTACTAATTTCAAATAAAATTTTTCCGAGGAAGTGCACCAATGATCTCCCTATGTTTTAAGGCTAATTAAGTTTAGTGTGTCTGATCTCTAAACTCTTTAAAAGCTGAAAGCTTCTGGATGAAAACCAGCTCACTCCAATTAATAACAAGAAATTTAGTCTCCTAACAGAATGTAATATTTTACACACGTTATATTACTGTCCTCAAGATGTTATGATAGACGTGTTGAGTGATTTGGTTCTTCCCTGTGCAAGAAGGGCGAGAAAAGAGAAAAAGTCACTTTTAAAACATTAATATGCTTGGGCATTTAGTATTACCATGACAGTGTAAGGCTGATGTTGAAGGATCAATTTTCTGTTGTACTAATTGTTCATGACTTGGGGTTTGGGACCATCGACAATGAACATGGATGCAGCAATATGTTGTAAATAGGCTATGTCGAAGGATCTGGGAGTCAGAAAGTATAACAAAGAAACAAGTAGCAACTAAATGAATAAACACACATACACACTAAAGAAATCACTTGATGTTATAGTTTTGGGAATTTAGTGTGTGTGTTTATTCATTTATTTATTATTTTGTTTTTGTTCTGTCTATAAGTCCTGAGTGCCTAAGCTTATATTCTTGTATAGCTCAATAATGTGCTATAACTATGGCATCCCTGGTGGTGCAAGTAATATAAAATTATTTATTTAACTCTTGAAGTAGACATAGTATATATCATTATGGAAGCCTATGCCCCTTTCTTCGTAAGGATTTGCTCGGGCCTTGTGCCTCCACTTTGGTTGATTCTTGATTTTAGATCATTTGCTGACAGTGGTTTTCCTTTTTAATCACTCAATATCAAATTATTTCTGGTAATGACTGCTTTCCGAGTCTCACAGTTGTTGTAGGCATGATATATTCTGGGGGCTATATATTTTACAACTTTTTCAACTCTATGCAGGTAGAAGATTTGAGGGGACTATGTCAACAACCAAATCCTTTATTTGCCAAGATATACTGCCCAGTGGCATTTTGCATACTGAGAAATATGAAACAAATGTTCGGTGCAAGCGTATAAAAGTTGAAGATGACACTGATTGCACTCCTCTGCCAGCCATCCCTATTACATATGGGCATCTGCATTTAAAACCTCTTGCCCCTCCTAATGATTTCGAGAAATTGTTTCCTTCTTTCCATGACAATGGATCTAACATTGCAACAGGAAGCATTTTCACTGAGAACAGTACTCGATATTCACACGATTTTGGAGGTCCAAATTCTGGATCGCGTTCTCTCTTCCAAGATGCCTCACTTGGAAGTGAAGACTTCAATTTTTGTGATGCAGCTTCTACCATTCAAGGATTATCGGGGATGCCATACTCTGGCTGTGCTCTCTCTCTTCTGTCATCTCAATCACAGAACTCTTCAAGCCATTCGTCAGGAATTCCCATTGCTCATCCCCTGGTTTTTTCAGCCAGCCATACCCATTACAGCATGAGTCAAGTCTCTGAAAAGCTCATTGGAGTAAACTCGCAGGTTTCAACAAGTGAGGTGCCAAGTAAGTTCTCTTCGTCGGGGGTGAATTCTTCTGAAGGGAGTCACTTGGGTCCCATACTGATATCTGACGGTAGTGACGCTGTCAAGTTTGATATCACCGATGGATTTTACCAAAGATCAAATTTTCTGAATGCCAAGAACCATCTTTCATGTGAAGACAGGCCCACAATTGACTTGCTTCAATTGTCATCACAACTTCAGCGAGTGGAACATCAAAGGCAATCCATGCAGGTGAACCAGAAAAAGGATGCTTTCTGCTGCCTTCGGATCACATAAGTTCTCTTTAAATAAGGTAAATAAAAAAGAATCTTTAAACTTTTGTTTTCATATAGTTCTCTTGATATGACAAAATAAGCACATTACTGTAGAAAAGCAAAGTAATATTTGTTGATTTGGCATTGCTTACTTAATATATTATGCTATTATTTGGAAGAAAGGTAGGTTCTCAGCTTAATGTCTTGCTGAGTATTATATGGCTAATAAAATTTTGTAATCTGTCAAAGTTGTAGCAAACAATTTTTTAATCTGACAAACAGTTGCCCTATAGGAAGCTATAGTGCTCGCTCTTGTCGAACCACTGCAAATTTCTTACCAGTGTAGTGGAGAATTCAGACCTCATCTTCTTTCTATTATGATTTTCCTTTGTCAGCATCAGCTGCTTGCGTAAGTTCCTGTAAGACATGTTTGACAGAAATAGAAAGAGTTCCTGTAAGACATGTTTGACAGAAATAGAAAGAGTTTTTTTTCCTTTCTTCACTATTATTTATGTTAATTTATAAATTTGAGCACTGTGTGGGTGATGATTTAGCAACACTTACTGATATTGGGAGCAATCACTGCACTCACTCCCACCAATCCTAATGCCGGTGGCATTAAGCAACCACCACTTACATTCCATGTCCAACTGAACCATAGACATATTACTGTTTCCAAAAGCACTGCCACCTTTACCACGTTCATGTTGGTTGCATGCCTACCTGAACACTAAACTGCCAGTATAACTAGCAGCTCATCATTTCCAAGTCATCTCTCACTGCTTAAAGCCCAGCAGAATGACAATGTGGCTACCATCACCTTTATGCACAGATAAGGAGAACACATTTAGCATGCACGACTGTGTGTGTCAGCGTGTTTGTGCGTGTGTTTAAGGAAAGTTTATCCATGTGGCTTCATCAAACTGATGTCTACATGTAGCTAAAGAAGAGAAGTTTCAATGTTTCATGGTTTGTTGTATCAAGAAATGGATATCATTTTCAGTATGCATGCAACCCAAAAGAAAATGCACCACTTTATGATGTGAATGAAGTCATATATTTACTACCTTGAATACTGTTTTGTCTTTGAGACTAAATAATTTCACTTGCATTTATTTTTTATATAATGGAATTCCCACTTGCATTGAGACAGGAAGCAAAGTGCCAAGGTATGAGGCAGTTTTAAAGACATGGACACTGGATATCTCAACTGACATAAATGGAAGTACAAGGAAGCGTGGAAGGAGAAAGATCAATTCTAAGCTGTCCTTCTCACTTGCTGCTAATAACTTTATTTGTTAAGCTTGAATCTGTTGACATCCTTCACTGGCAGTGACTACATAATGGATCTGAGTTTATACTCATGTTCTCACGTCATTAGTAGCCTGATCTGCTTTGTTCCTTTTATTTTCCACAACATTATCAAAGAACTTCATTGATAAATATTGCTGTTATGGAAATAAATCATAATGTGCAATTTAAATATATTACCTTGCTGCATTTGTACAAATTAGTGACAGCTATAACTTATTTTCATTTGATATGCTGATGGTTCTACATTAACAGTGTCAGAAAGGCATGATTTTTCTATCTGAACCTTTTGGGTTTTCTTACATAACCAAGAATGGACGAGTACTTGTCAATTTTATGATAAAAAAGCATTTTTAACTGAACTTTGATTGTATAAAGATTAGTCCGTGCGTGGTAAAATCAAAGACAGTGCTTTCAACCTCCAATTCAGTTGTTTTCAATTTGATAGATTCATAGATCTTGTGTGGCAAGAGAGTGCACTTAGGCCGCAATTTTTTTATTTGTTAACCCAGAAACCGGCCCAAACAGCAATCGGATATGTCCTAGACCTTAAACTTCAAGGTGCATAACACCTCATATTTCACGTGTTGGATAAGTGAGTTATTTAATTAAATAGTTATGTGGTGGTTATAAGAGAAGTATCGAATTTGAGACCCCGAGATCCAAAACTCAGCCACCCCTTGGTAGTTACTTAGGTCGCATTTGGCAGCATGAAATTGAAGTAGAGGTGGCAATCAGGTTGGGTCGAGTCATTTTGGGTCATCTTGGGTTCAGATAATTTTGATCTCGGATCATATTAGGTCTCGGGTCATCTTGGGTTAATAAAATAGATATTTATACTTAATTAAAAACATATATTATTTGCATATAATACGACTAAACGAATTATGTGTCCAAATTCGTAAAAATTAACTAATAATAAATCAAAGCTGAATTTTTAAATAATATATTTAATCTTTGAATGCAATATGCAATGTTATGATTCTTACTCTAAACTTCAGACTTAATTGATCTCAAATAGTTGGTTCACGGAGTTATTCTCATCGGTAATCTCTTACACAAGATTTTGATGATTAAATTTCATAGAATCATTTCATTCAAATTTATTTTTCTTGGTCAATTAAAGATAAAATTTTATTGTGGCATGAATAACAATGCAAATTTACTAGTGTTCTCGATTTTTAATTTGAAAGTAAGGAGATTAATAGAATGTTGAACCATAAATATTAACACATGTTAATCAATAATTATTTGATTATGATATAATTTATTTTATTTAACAACTAGTCAAGCTCCAGTTCGGATTATTTTGTGTTTCGGGTCACCCGAGTTAGAGTCGGGTTAGATTCGAATCATAATATTTTGATGTATTTTTAGGTAAAGTTAATTCGGATTTGGGTCAGATCACAATTCGGATTTTGCAACTTCTAAATTGAAGTTTTGAAAATGAAATTGGATAAAATTGTGGGATTTTTTAACAGTAAATTTGTATAAAAAAATCCTTCAATTTCATTTTCAAAGTCTCAATTTCATGCTGCCTAGAAGATTTTTGTCTTGCTTATGGCAGTTGAAAAAAAAGCAACTCTGATCGAGGTACTTTTAGAAGGCCTTCTTAGCAATGTGTATCACTGCACAAAATTTTACTATTGAGAAATGTTTTACTACCTGCGCTCAACTATATTATCTTTTTTGGGGACCTCAACTATATTACTGTAGTTGTCTATTCTTATGCATTCCAAGCGGGATACCATAGACAAGTCATGTTATGCTATAGGGCAAAAGGTTTCCAGTATGAGGAACTCTTCTACCGTTCTTTCGTTTTTCTTTAGGATAACTTCAGGCATGGTTTTGTTGGTCTCTCACCAGTTTTTTTTTCGTAATAAAAATGGTAGGGAGTAACTAGTGTGACAACTCTATGTGAAAACTGATCACGTTAAAATTACCTTTTAAAGAGGTCCGTTTGATATCTATAAAAAAATCTCAATTTGATTTTTTGTCATCGTAGTAAATAAGAAAAAAAATCTAAATTGCAAACGCTCTCAAAACCAATTGAGTCATAACTTGACCCAGTTAGCAATTTCATCAAAATTCCATCAATTCTGTTACCATCGTGCCTCGAATTTGGGTCTCTCACAGACCAATGTCTTTACCCTTAGGCCATATCAGTCGGTAGTAATTCTTCAACGATGTAACCTTTGTAAAAAAAGGTATTCCACTGCTTATTTCCTTGAGGCCATTGACAGTGGTTCAAAACTTCAAATGAAATGCTTTCCTCAGATTTTTCCTTTAAGCTTTTTGAAATGAAATATGGGCCACGTTTCTTTTATATTTTTCTTTTCTTCTCTTTCAGTAGAATCTTCACTCTCCTGAATATAGCAAAGCAGCCGAATCATGATCTAGAATATTATGCATTAAGATTAATTTGTGTCATACGACTCTTGATAGATCCATAAAATGGTACTTTTGTAAGAAAAATATACGTACAAAAGATGCAACTTTAAGGGTGTATTTAACAGGAGAAAAAAATATGAAAAAAAAACTAAAAGAATAAAAAATTAAGAAAATTACTTTTTTTTCTTGTGTTTAATAAAGATGATGAAAAATCAAGAGGAAAAAAATATAGTTTAAAAAGCTTGGTATTTAAATGCTAAATACTTTTAGTTAATACTATTTTGGATTAGTAGTTCTTAAAATAGCATGAACATTATGTTGTTTTGTGTAAGTATTTGAATTTTAAATTGCAATTATGATTTGGTTTTGACTAATACATCATATTTATCATTTAATTTTTTAATGATGATGATTTTATTACGATTTATATATATATATATATATATATATATATATATATAAACATATGTGATTTGACATTAACCTACTTAAAATTATTGTCAAATCTGAACCGATGCATCGAAATAAATCAAAACTGAAATATTTCATTTTAATAGTTAAAACGAAATATTGTCCGGTTCGAAATTTATATTGCTATCTCTAAGTTTAGTGTTAAGATTTAATTTATTTTTTGTGTTCTTGAAATTTAGTTTTATATGTATATATTAGTTAGTTTAAATCACAGTTCACTACCATTACTTTTTTCCTTTCTACTGTTATTATCTTGTTAGTAAAATGAAATAAGAACCAGAAATACTCAATATATAGCACATCGATTAACCCAAAAATAAATAAAATAAATAAAACGATTTTTTTTTTTTTTTTGCAATTTAATGAGGTGGGATAGCTCCTTTGATGGATTCAAACAAATATGCAATTTAATGATTTTATTTTTTATTTTTTTAGTTTTATATTATGAAACTTAGTATATTTTTCACTTAAAAAATTTTGTACCAAGATTTCTCAATTAATTATATTTTTAGTTTGTTCCTATACTTACTAACACAAAAAATTATATTTATTATATGTACATTGTATAATAAATAAATATAAAATAATATAAACGATTCTTCATTTTATCAAGTCACCTAGGATGTAACAAATGCCCACCAGACTCGTTATAAATGATACTATTGATATCAAGATAAATAAAATCACTTACCTATATTGTCGATGCATTCGGTGTCTATTTGATACAGCTTTTCAAATAAATTTTATTGTCAAAAAAGTAAAAATTATACTTAATATTTTTTATGTTTTTTTTTTATATAAATCAAAAGTAAAAACAACTTAAAAATCTAATTTAGACCCAAAATCAAAAGTTTAGTTTTATACCTTTTAATTTCATAATCAGTTTTGACATTATTCATGTTTCTAAATTACCCTTGTGTGTATAAAGACATTTACACCTTTGCCATTACATAAATCACCCGTCATTTTTTTCATCTTTATTATTTTATATATTTAATAAAAATAGTATTATTATTAATTAATATTATCTTAATTATTTATATTTTACTATGAATAAAATTAATATATTTATATTGTACAAATAATAAAGTCAATTTGATGAAAGAGAGATTTTAAAGAGTCCAAATAATCAAATAGTACTCATACACATTTTTTTTTTAATTTCAATATTTAAAAACAATTTTACAATTTATTTAAAATAATTTTTATTAAACATTAAATAACTTTTAACTCTGTACTTCTAACTAAAGTTGATTTTAAATCTTTACAACAGGCTCAAAAGTTAAATCGAACAGAACCTCAATAGATTAAGCGACAATCACACGGGAATGTTCGTTTAGTAAAATATGAATGGACATAGGCCTACATTTTGTCCGTGTAGATACTAAAAAAATGTGGTTCTGCTCTTATATATCGTACTATCATAACAACATTTGAAATTTTGTCGGTGTGTTTAACTACTTAACATGCATTGACAGACTATGACAATGTTTGAGAAAAGATTTAAACTTGTTTAATTCAGTCTATAGTTTAACCATGTAGCATGTTAATTAAGAATAAATCCAGAATCGTTGGTTTCTTAGAAGTCATGCTTTGCTGGAATTGTCTTGTCTCACCCTTGATTGAGCATAGACCTTTTTTATCTCTCTCTCTTCAATGTCTTCATCTGTCCATGTGTGCTGTATGTAACGTTCTTCATCCAGCCAAGCCATCAGCTGGCCTAGTGGTCCTTGACAACTTGGGGAAAACCAATCAATTTGGAATCTTAACTCAAAACTGAATAGACTGAAAGCATTGACCACCCAGACTTGATTTCTATCCTAATGCAGCCTGAGTCATAACAATCTTGATCATGTTTCGCACTTTTCTAACTTAAGAAAAGCAATTTACCATGACTTCAAAGGAGAGTTTTGACTCAACAGTTAGAAGTTCGTTTACTGACATTTTCAGTTGAAAATTCAACTAGTAAATATACGAAGAAGGAATCCATTAGGATAAGGAATGAAAGCTACTATCATTTAACTAAATCTGTAACTAACATTTCCAAAAGCCATCATATGAATCAATGTTGAATTAAACAGCTACCACTCAATAATCAATATATCGATACATAACCCATAATTTTCTTATTGTTCTGAACTCAATGCAATAAGATAAATAAAATTATACCTCTCCACCCTGCAAAATAAATATTCCAAGCTTGGACAAAAAGGATGATCACATTACAAGCCTAGGACCATCAAAATGGTCTATTTTGGAGCACCACTGGGTAACTCAGCAGATTTTCCTCCTGATGGGTTCAGTTCATCCCATGCCTCAATCCACGTGACCATGGCATCCGCCAGCTTGATGAAGTATTCATCAACCTTACCAAGTTTCGCCTTAACTTGCTTGGAAAGTTCAATGTAGCATTTCTGAACGGTGTTGCAGTCCTTTGGAAGGGTGACTTGTTGGAAAAATGGGATCAGCTCTTCTTGCCAGTAGATTCCTTTGTATTCCTTCTTAAGGTTCACAAATGGGTTGCTCGCTTTGCTGTGCCAGATGTAGGGCAATCCAGTCTTCACTCCCAGTCCTAAGTGGTCACATATAACCTATACATCAACCAAAATGATTGTAAGCCGCTAAAGTTTGATGAGCAGGAAATTTATAGAACCCAAGAACAGTAAGCAGAGTATTAACAATAAGGATACCTTAGTGCACCAGCCAGCCCACATATCATCGTATCTTCCAATTGGTTGACCATCACCCATGAGTCCGAAGTACATTGCTGGGCCGATTAATTCACGGTTGAATCCAAGATTCATACCACACATGGGGAAGAGAGTTCCTTTTGGTATTGTCATTATAGCATCAACAAACCTGACAGAGATTAGGCACAAAATTAGAACTTTCCTTTAATGAAAATGTACAAAACAAAAACTCCAAAAGCATAAAAATCTATCTACCTAGTGTTCCTCTCGAGAGGCTTCACAAGCTGGGTGGGGGCATCATAATCTGGGATGTTAAGCCAAAGGCCATGAGACACAGCAGTGGGGGCACCTTCACGGAGACTGAATGGATATCCACGGACAAAATCTGCACCCTCTCGGTATGGGTCATACAGGGTGTTGAAGAAAAATGGAGTAGATGGAGTGAGAAGGTTCTTTATGTGCTGCTCAAGCGCATTGATATCTTTGCCAGATGGATCTTTAGCAACCTGCAACCATAAAGACAGGCAAACTTCAGGTCCACAAATAATAACCCTAAATGGCTATATGGCTATACAAAATCAACTAAATGGGTAAAAATTCCAACTTTTTAGAACAAAAAGATCCATGCATATTCCAAGTGTGCATCTAAGAACATTTCCTACAATTTTGAAATTTGATTTACTGGAAATAATGAAAAAACCATATGGGAATAGGATTCAAACCATGAAAATTTTGAATTTGAAAAACAATGTCTTTACTAGAAAAGCTATAGCCACAGCCCACATAGATCAGACATACTTCCATCTGTTTTAGTCAAATCAGAACAGTTTCTAAGATAACGGTGAAGATCAAACTACAAGCAATAACATGAAATGTATAGGGAAAGCAGATCAAATAATACAATGGCTAATACTAAATAAAATAAAAAAGTGCTAAAATTAAAAAATACAGAATTAAGGAGAGAGTATGGAGTACTAAGAGTAGAGACTAAGAACACTTCCAGATCCAAAAAACAAAATGAGGAGCACGTATCACCAGAACGCATCAAATCAAATTCAGCCCACCAAACAAAACCCCACGATAATTCAAAATTCCCACCAAAAAACCATAAAAGACAAACAAACAAAACCAGCCAAACACAACCCAGATCTAAACTCCCTTCCATGAAATTCAAAAACCCACAAGCAAAACACTCCCAAAAACACAAAACAAAGTCCCCCAAAATCCCAAAAATCCGCAAACCAAAACCAACAAAGCAAAACCGGAAACATACAGAGATCCACACTTTCTCCCCCTAAAACTCAAAATCCACACCCCAAAAAACTCCCAAAATCGAAAAGACCAAAATAAATCCCAATCCCCTCAGAGCTAAGAATAAATTGTCACCAAAAGAATTCAAGCATAAAAAAAAACAAAACACAAACGAAACCACCCCAAGATCCAAAACCAAAATCGCACATCCAAAAAGAGGGAAACACAAAAAAAAAAAAAAGTTCCTTACAAAGCAATCATCATCGATGGTGTAGATGTACTTCTTCTTGGAGACCATGTATCCAAAGCACCTGCAAGCGGAGTCCTTGAAGGAAATGCAAGAAGCCTTAGGACCCAGAATCCTGTTGATGTCGTTGCGGTTGTAGAGCTCGTAGTCGAACCCCTCCGGTACCTTGATGATCTTGGAAGGGTCACCGTCCTGGACAATGATCAGGTGGTAGGGCTGGAAGAAGGGCCTCCACATCTCCAGGAAGTCCAGGTTCCTTATTGTGGGGATCACGATGTCAAGCTCGTCCTTGAGCAGGGGCGTGGGGGTCACTGATGTTCTGGGTTCCGCCATCGTATAGAGACGAAGTGCTGAGAGAGTATAATTGGGGCGAAAAAGATAAGGGGTTTTGCAGGGTGGGCTGAAGCCTGGAGGTCTCTTGTGGGAGGGGGTGTTTGTACTATTTGAGAGCGCTTGGAGGCTTCGGATGGAACGTGTTGTCACGTGCGAGGAGGGAGCGGCCGAGAGGGAGACTTTAGTAGGAAACAGCTTTAAATTTTGTCATGGCTTCATGTTTTCTCCTCCTAAATTTGCTCCAACGTGAATGCATTTTTATTTGTTTTTAATGATCTTTTTATCAATGATAGTATAAATTTTTTGGGTTAAAGATAAACACAGTTTGGTGTTTTTTGTAAGGATAATTAGATCGAAAGTTTTTAAATTATTTTTTTATAATATTCAAATATCTGAATTATAAATTTGATGTCTTAAAAAATGTCCAACCAACGGCTTATTTTACTTATTTTTTAACAACATAATTTTAAAAAAAAAATCATTAAAATAAACACTGAAACACGAAAGTAATAAAAATATAACACGTAGTAAAATTAAATTGATAAAAAAATAATTTTTTTATTAAAAAATATTACCGTGAGTTAGAGCAATAAAGTGATAAAAATAAATGGTGTGATTTGTTATATATGTGTTAATAATTTCTTTTATTTAAAAAAATTACTTATTTTCATTTTAAAAATGATCCAAACAAAACCATAGTAATGCTGTCATTTAAATTGGTCACGAAAAAAGTCAATGAAATTGGCACGTGAAAAACCGGCGTGGTCGGCACGAGCCGGGCGTCTGAGAGTAGAGGAGCCGACTCCATCAAAGTCGCCGGTGGCTTTTAGAATTTAGATCTTTTTGTCCTTTGAATCTCTGTGTAACGTGCCTCCGTAAAAATTAGAATCAACACAAAGTTGATTCCGTACCTGCACGCTACATCACCTTTGGTGGACCCTATTCATCTGTCCACACGTGTCACACAAGCACTCGATTATAAAAGTGTTGTGTGGATCTTTACGACTGAGTCTGGGGACGTGTTGACTGCAGCTGGGGCTTTCGTCGGTTTCACCTACTTTGATGAAGACAAATGGTCAAAAGAAGTAACGGGCTTGACAGATCTTCGAAAGTCGAATTTCTTAAACCACTAGGCGGTGATTCAACGGGAGAGGGATATATTTTTTTTTTTTATCATTATAAGAGTTATTTAATTATATATATATATATATATATATTTTACATGAAATAAATAAAATCTTACATTTTGAAGTTTAAAATTTAAAATATATTCATAAAAAACAATTAAAATCCTGATCAATTTTTTTATTACGAAAAAAATTGAAATTCGTATTCTTAAACAAAAATATCGTAATTAATTTTAAAAATAATTTTGTATGTTAAATTTTATTAATAAAATTTTAAAAAATTATGAGTTAAATTTTCAACCGATGCAAATCAATCTGATGTAGTAAAGAATTTCCCTGCAGATAAATAGAATCATGATGAGTTATCATGGTGAAATCAGACAGCCGAGATTTGCGGTGAGGATAATCAAACCTAAATGAGGGACAAAAAATTCAAAGGCAATACTTTCGTGGACAGAGGTGGAAGCAAACATTTTCCTGAGTGTATGAGAATACCAATACAAGGTGGGAGCATTGGCATTGTGCTAATGGGCCGTCATCAGTGCAACTAACAAACAAAGAACAAACTGCTCCTTACAAACACACCAACTGGCAAATGGCATTCTTTCTTTCGGTGGCCGAATAAATATTTTTTATTCTGGATTTTGAATAATCATTTTGATATTTTATTTCCCCTTTGTATTTTTCATGTTACATAGCCATAAAATTTAATTAACTTTATAGAACCCTAGTTGAACCCGTTTCTTAATTATAGATAGATTCAATGTGATTTACTTTTTTCATAAATACAACTTTGTTTTATTTTTTTATCGATTTGATATTTGTGGTTTGCTCTTGATGTAGTAATTAATTCATTCTCCAGTAACTTGGTGGCACGTGGATAACTCTTATTCTAATAACCAGACAACACATGACTCTATCAATAACGGGCACATAGTAAAGCAAATGACGACGCCACAATCACTCATAAACTTCTCACACGTAAAAATGAAAGCAAAATTTCAAAGACTGCGTCGTCCTTGAACACGTAACAGGACCCCTCGAAAGAAAAATAGGATTTCAGGGATCATGTCGTCATGAACACGTGATGAACTTGCTACCTGAACTACTATAAAAAGGTCCGACGTACGTAGATCTCAATACACAATTCACTTTCATTACAAACACTATCACCACTACTATGACAATCTTCTCCATTTTCTCAGAAAATCTTGTACTAACAAAGGCATCGGAGAGTCCTCGGAGGCACCACTCCCCTCTCCCTCCGGTGACTCTTTAGTACATTGCTTTCTTCCTGTGCAGACCTTGGGATTCCAGATCTCTAGCTCAGCGATAGATTTTCGGCATCAACAAATTGGCGCCATCCGTGGGAAATCAATCTCTCGCTGACCAGTAGAAGCGAAGAAATCTAAGAATTCATCTGTCGCCATACCGCCTAGAAACACCACCAAAAATACCGATAAAGGAATCGCCGAAATCAACACTGCACCTACACAAAACAATTCTCATAGCCAACAGTTTGGCTCGAGGTTCCCTACTGTGTCGAACACATGACCTCTGGCCGTGACCCACGAGCTCTTCCAGGAATGCAACATCTTCGTAATGCGAAGATAGATCCTCTTGAAGATCTCAGAGGAGCCAACTCAGTGTATTCCACCATTCCAATGATTCAAGCACAATTCTTAGAGCTCTCTCGTTTGGTAATGGACCTGACCGTCGAATTCTGGGAAGGAGGTCGATAGCCCTCACCCTCGTCCTCTCATCGCGCTTCTAGGCGATCTAGCTCTCTTAATGACAGGCACCCTGTCGACAGTCATTCGGCTGCGGAGTCTTCACTACCTCTTGCCAGTAGATATAGAAGAGGCCCTTTCCTCTAAAAGCAACCTCGACCTGGACAAATGGATCGAGGAGATAGAAGAGAGAATCAACGAAGCCTTCAAAAGCTGGAATTATAACGTACTGGATGAGCTCAGCATCCAGGATCCACCATTCACACAGGAAGTTCTCAAAGTTTTGCTCCAGTCAAATTTTTGGATGCCACAAATCATGCCTTACGCGGCTCGACAGACCCTTTGGATCACCTATAGCATTATAAGACCACCATAATGTTACATCAACATTCTGATCCTATCATATACCGAGTGTTATCCCCTAGCACTTGAAAAAGCTACCGGTACGTGGTATTCTCGGTTGAAGCCGAGAAGCATCAGCACCTTTAGGGAGCTTAGCTATGCCTTTGCTTCCCATTTCCTCAACAACAAGGGACCCAAGAAGACCTCAGAAGGTTTGTTCAACATCATTCAGCATTGAAGGGAAAGGCTTCGAGCCTACATGTAATACCCGTGTTCTTAGAGCATGGGAAAAGAAGTAATTTGATAAATATAACATTGAATTAAAATAATATGTATACTCGAAAGAATTATTATTGAATAAAATAATTCTCTTGGAAAAAATTTTAAAAAAAAAATTGGACGCGCGGTGGTGTATTTACAAAGAAAAAGAAAAAAAAAACAAAAAATAGACGTGTTCACGTGTGGGTAAGAAGAAGAAAAAAAAAAGATATGCTCAGATGAAAAAAAATGACAACATGACAACACCTGGAGTCCAGGTGTTGCCAAAGGAAGGAAAATGGTTGCATGTTAAGCAATACATCAACATGCAAACAGTGAGTATAAGTTTTATATATATATATATATATATATATATACATATATATATATATATAGAGCTTTTCTTTTATTTATTCATTACTTACCAAATCCTGTTTGGTTTTCTCCTTTCCTCAATTCAAACTACTCTATTTCTTTAAACATTTGGAGACCAAAAGAAAGATTGAAAGAGTAAAATTTTGAAGAGGTTTACGAAAGAATTTTATAGAGAGTCATGAGAAGCTCTAAGAAAAACAGAAGGTAATAATACGAAGTTTATTTTTTAAATTTAGCATACATGAAATTCCTGAAATTCAATGTGAAAATTTTTAAAGGATGTGAATTATGGAGGAATTGAAGAATAAATTAGAAATTTAATATAAATATTATTTTAGGTGTTGACGATCAGCAACCAGAGGAAATTACTGAAAGGAGCAAGAAAGACAAGGAGGTGATCCACGAGTAGCTCTAAGTGCTACGTGGTGAATTAGATTTACTTTAAACAATCAAGATAAATATGAAATATATGGTTATAGTATTTGAATAGATCATTAACTTATGATTTGGTGATAGATTAAAGTTGGTTGATAGGTATGGTAGAAATAATTGATGTGTAAAGAATTATTTTGTGAGAAATAATATTATTAGAATAATGAGTTGATTTAATAATAAAGGTGATAAGTGAAATTCTTGATGAGCTATGGTTGATGATTTGATATGATTTATGAGGAGAGGAATTTAGTAGAATTTTTTCAAATAATAATTTTAAAATAATCAGAATAGCTAATTTGAATGTTTGAATACATGCTTGTTTCTATATTATTGTTCATATGCATATTTCATATCATTATTCATATGCATATGCATGAAATAAAAGAACCGGGAAGGCAACCGGTCTAAATGAAAATAAAATAACTAGGAAGGTAGTCGGTCTAAATGAAAATAAAAGAACCAGGAGGGCAACTGGTCTAAATGAAAACCGTGACAGCTAGTATACGCTAAAAATAAAAGAACCAGGAAGGCAGCCGATCTAAATAAAATAAAAGAACCGGGAGGTAGCCGATCTAAGTTAAAACATGTCGACATGTGGGAAGACGTTCCCAATTAATAATTCATGCATTCCATCTGTTTTAAATATTGATTTTATTATTGAGATGATAAAGTGTTATTCATGATTATAAATTTATTGATAGATGAATGAGTCTCACAGAGAGACAATTATGCTGAAAAGAAATATGGAAATACGAAATGATGAGGACTATCTGGGTGACTGATTATATGCTGTGAATCTCATAATGAGGTAATTATGAGATAGAATTGATAGTCTCAAGATGATGATTAATTATATGAGAAGAAGAGATTTATAAAGGATGGGGATTTGATATGAGTAGTGATATTAGAATGTTATTATCAAAATATATGATATATAAATGAATGAATATTGGAAGACTAATTATACAAATTGAATACTTCTAGTGAGTTTAATTCACTGAGCTTATGAAGCTCCCTCCTCATTGTACAATGATTTCAAGTAGCGGGCAGGACAAATAGAATTATGAGTGGAGATTCAGACTAAATCATTTTTTGTAAGCCACATGGTCCACATCCTCAGACTAATGAGAAAAAAACAAATATATATACATACACACACACACACACACACACACACACACACACACACACACACACACACACACACACACACACACACACACACACATATATATATATATATATATTTGTAAACATTCATGCATAATATGTTGTATGTACTGTTTAGTTGAGATCTCAATTATGTAACTCCTCTATTAAGGGTTGAGGATTTATGTATGTAAATCATTCAATTGTTGTTTTTATATTGTTGTATATATGTGTCGTGCTGGGATTTCAAAAAGTGATGATACCATCTCGGGGATGGCCAACCCAGGATGGGTCGTTACACTACATCTCAAGTTCAACGCTGCTGTATAGAAGATCCCTGACCTCGATCCCAACGTACAAATGTTGGCATTCAAGAATGGACTAAGATTTGGAATCTTCAACTCCAAGCTCACTAAATGCCCACCTAAAGACATGAATGATGTCTTTATCGAAGCATAAAAGTACATGCTAGCCGAAGACAACCAAGTTTTTCGAAGAGAAATGGAAGGGAAAATAGAGAAAAAGAGGAAAGACACCAGCGATCCTCAAGATGGGACAACCAAAAAACCCCACCACGAGGGTAGATATAGGCCACCACCTATTTTGAAGGTTTCATTCCTCTCAACGCATCCAATACAAATGTCCTGATGCAAGTTCTGGATAGGGCAATCCTTCGGTGGCCCCCGAAGCCGCAACACTTCAACGGAGATCAGAGCAAGTGGTGCCGATTTCATAAAAACCATGGGCACAATACTGAGGAATGCCACGCTCTGAATCGAAAAATCGAGGCCCCCATCAATTGAGGGTATTTAAAGGAGTTTAGTGGATCGTGGTAAGAAAAAATGCCCGATCGATTTAGGAGGAGTCCTGGATGTCCCTCTAATCAAAATCGAAAGCATCAAGCTCCTAAAAAAAGTCTGAAGCCGAACCAAAAGAACCTGAATAGGGAGGCTAAGAAGTCACAGTCACTAGAATTATCAAAACAATCTGTGGTGGACTAGCCACCAGAGGTAACTCTGGGCAGAACAGAAAAAACATACGCCAGGTCTATAGCTTCCATCAGCGGGCCTCATAAGGGAAGAAATACACGTGCGATGATCTGGATGAAGTCCAGACCCTACACGATGATTTCGTGGTAGTTTACCTCCTTATATCCAACCACGACGTCAGATGCATCTTGATGGATAACAAAAGTTCAGCGGACATCTTGTTCTATGATGCTTTTCAGAAAATACAGTTAAAATATAGTCAGTTAAAACCGATCTCCACCCTACTGTATGGTTTCTAAAAGGCCCTGGTGTTTACGAAAGGTAGTATAGCTCTCATGATCACCGTGGGGGTAGCCCCAAAAACTACTACTGTACAAACTACTTTTCTAGTAGTTAAGCGACCGTCGCCCTACAATATGATTCTTGGCAGACCCACTCTCAATGAACTGAAGACAGTTGTCTCTACCTACCATTTGAAAATGAAGTTTACCACTGAAAACAGGGTGGGTGAAGTCAAAGGGGACCATCAGGTCTCCAAGTCCTATTATTTGAATTCAATAAGAGGAGGAAAGAGAACCGAGGCTTTACCCCTTGAGATGGAAGACTTTAGAGATGAGATCAAAACCACACGTGGTAAGCCCATGAAGGAACTGACCGTTGTTCTAGTTAGAGAATAAATCTCCAAAATGGTCCAAATTGGCTCCGGTCTCCTCGAGAATATCAAAGAATCACTATTATCTTCTTCGAAGGAATCAAGACTTGTTAGCGTGGTCAGCCTCGGATATGACCGGGATTAGCCTTGAGATCATCGTGCACCGGCTAAACATGGACCCCAACCACAAGCCAATTACTCCGAAAAAAAAGATCATTTGCCTCTGAGCAGCAAACTACCATCAAGACCGAAGTTGATAAACTACTCGTGGCTAATTTCATTCACCAGACGAGTTATCCCGAATGAGTGTCCAAAGTGGTGATGGTCAGAAAACCCAATAGTAAGTGGTGAATCTACATTTACTTCACAGATCTGAATAAAGCCTGTCTGAAAGATAGTTATCCCTTGCCACGGGTTGATCAACTGGTTGATGCCACCTCAGGGTATGAACTTCTGACTTTCATGGACGCCTATTCTGGCTACAACCAAATCCTTATGCACGAGCCTAACAAGGAGAAAACAGCCTTCGTCATTGATCGAGGGCTGTACTATTACAAAGTTAGGCTGTTTGGGCTTAAAAATGCAGGGGCGACCTATCAAAGATTGGTGAACAAGATCTTTCTTGAGCAGATCTGAAGAAATATGAAAGTTTATATAAGTGACATATTGGTCAAGAGTGTCAGAGCCGAAGACCACAACTCTATCCTAGAGGAGGCATTCAAGGTACTTCGGCATCACCAGATGAAGCTGAACCATGCGAAGTTTACGTTCGAGGTCACTAGAGGAAAGTTCCTCGGTTTTATGGTCACCCAAAAAAGAATAGAAGCTAACCCAGAGAAAATCAAGGTTATCCTTGGTATGACCCCTCTTCGTACAATAAAGAAAGTACAAAGGTTGACAAGACATGTAACGGCACTTAGCTGTTTCGTTTTGAAATCTACAGAGAGGTGTCTCCCTATCTTCAGAGCCATTAAAAGGCAAGAGACTTTATCTGGACTGAAGACTACTAAAAAGCCTTTCATAAACTGAAAAATGTCTGATTTCTCCCCCACTTCTGACCAAACCTATCATGAGAGAGGAATTCTTCCTATATTTATTGGCCGGTCAAGTAGTAGTGGCCTCTATTTTGATTCGGGGAGATATGGGTGTCCAGAAACTCATGTACTATGTTAGCAAAGTTCTCCATGATGCTGAGGTGTAGTACCTCCCGATAGAAAAAGTGGAGTATGCCCTCTTAATTACAGCACAGAAAACTTCGATCATATTTTCAAGTACACACCATCATCCTCTTGACAGATCAGCTGCTGAGATAAGTGCTTTATATGCCAGATATCTTGAGGAGAATGGTCAAGTAGTCTATAGATCTCAGAGAGTTCGACATTCGGTACAACCCTAAAAAAACCATCAAGGCTCAGGCTCTCGCAGACTTCATTGTAGAAACAACATTCCAAGCAGATCCGAGCAAAGCACTAGAACTAGAGATAGCTGAGTAAATTTCGCAGTGGGCTCTTCATGTAGATGGCTCATCTAATAGCACCGAAATTGGAGCAGGGCTTATCCTTTGTAGTCCGAACGGATTCACCATTGAATTTGCTTTAAGATTTGGCTTCAAAACTTCCAATAATGAAGCAGAATATAAGGCATTACTCGCCTGAATAAAGTTGGCAAAAGTGATGACCACTGAAGCCCTAGATGCGTACAGTGACTAGCAACTGGTAGTAATTCAGATGAACAATGAATTTGAAGCCAAGAGGTGAGAAGATTGCATTACACCTTAAGAAAGCTAAGGAACTTGCCACCGCATTCCCCTGGTCGAGAATTTAAAATCCGATGCTCTAGCCCAACTTGCCTCCTCACAACAGACCATGTTAAACCATGCCGTCTAACTTGAGACTCTGGCCAACCCGAGCATTGACGAAATACCTATACTACCAATGATCAAAGGAGAAATGTGGATAGACCCGATCCTTTAGTATTTACATGATGGTCTGCTTCCGAGCAGAAGAATGAAGCTAGAAAGTTTTTCTCCCGCGCTTCCTGATACACAATCATACATGAACAGTTGTATAAAAATTGTCTCACAACACCTTATTTGAAGTGTCTTGGGCCTACTAAGGCCGATTACGCTCTTCGGGAGGTTCATGAAGGGATATGTTAGAATCACCTGGGGAGCCGGGCATTGATCTTCAAAAAACCTCGTCAATGATACTACTGGCCCAAAATGCAGAGAGATGCCGCAAAATTGGTTAAAAAATATAAAAGCTGTCAGTATTACTCCTCTGTGCCCTATAGACTGACGAATCCTCTTACCTCGATCACCAGCCCACTCTTCTTCGCCATGTAGGGAATAGATCTCTTTGGTCCTTTCACCGAAGTTCCCGGTCAGAGAAAACATCTTATTGTAACAATAAATTACTTCACCAAGTAGGTGGAAGCAGAGCCACTCGCTAGTATAACAGATCATCAAGCTTGAGGTTTTGTCTGGAAGTCTATAGTGTGTCGGTTCAGCATACCCCAGATACTGGTCACTGATAATGAAAAATAGTTTGGCAGTGCTCGTTTTAAGGCATTCTGCGAAGAGCTTCATATTGAGCATCGATTCTCTTCCGTAGGGTATCCGCAAGCTAATGGACAAGTTGAAGTGATCAATAGGACACTATTGCAAGGCATCAAGAAAAGACTAGATGAAGTTGATAAGCAATGGATCAACTATCTTTCAAATGTACTATGGGCTTATCGAGCCACCGCTCGAACCCTCACGGGAGAAACTCTTTTCTTTATAGCATACGGCTCTGAAGCAATCATCCCTTTGGAGATCGGGGTGCCCTCGTTGCGAGTACAGAGTTTCGAGCAAGCCAACAATGAAGAAGCCCTACGAACGAATGTCGACCTTATAAACGAAGTTTGAGACAAAGCTCAAATTTGGCTAGCCATTTATCAATAAAGAGTGGCTAGGTATTACAACTATCGAGTTTGAAAAGAGAAGCTTTAAACTGATCTCGTTCTATGAAAAAATAAAGTGTCTTATCCACGGGAAACG
Source organism: Bretschneidera sinensis (assembly GCA_023935145.1). Classification (NCBI taxonomy): domain Eukaryota; kingdom Viridiplantae; phylum Streptophyta; class Magnoliopsida; order Brassicales; family Akaniaceae; genus Bretschneidera; species Bretschneidera sinensis. Next base: position 124,684,443 of record CM043700.1, read on the forward strand.
GGAAGCTCATCCCAAATTGGGAAGACCCATATCGCATCAAATGAGTTTGTCGAGACGGCACATTCAAGCTTGAGGAGTTGAATAGCAAGCCCATCTTTCGCACTTGGAACGCGGAGAACTTCTAAATTTTTTTATCAATAGTGTACTCCCCTTGAGTTTTATGTTTTGTATACAGTGTAACTTATGAACACCTCGGTTATCAATGAAAGAACATTTTATTTCCTCTTAGCCTCTCTCACCAATGAAAAAACAATGAAAAAAAGGGAAGTTTACAAAGGGCGATAAGATGGGAAAACAGAATTTCATTAAGAAATGTGATTACAAATATAAAGAAGGCACTACCGGCTTCAAAGTACAAAAGAGAAAAAGGAAAAAAAAGCTCCTAAGTCCTCAGGGGTTGACCTCCCCATCAGATGTAGCCTCTCTTGTAGCACCACTTTGTTGGGCCTGTACCTCTTCCTCTTCAGCTCTGGACCCATCTGCCATGCACTGTCTTTGTCCCTTGAGGTAGTGAGCTTGAGGACTGAGAAACCAATCGAGGGGTAAAACATCTTGGCCTTCTTCTTAGCCTCCATGAACCCCTCAAGGTACTCAAGCCCACCCTCCTCTTTTATAGACTATTAGAAGGAAGGAGAGTTCTTGAAGTTGGCCATAGCCTTCTCTACAGCTTTCCTGATGGCCTCTTCCATTTCTCTCCTTAGGCTCCGCTCGGAGGCCATGGCAATGTCTATCTCCTTCTGCATCGCCTTCCTCTCATCTATGGCTTCTGCCCTGGCCCTATCAGCCTCATATCTCCCTAGCTGAGCTATTTCTAAGAAGCTCTGTAGCTGTCGCATGAGTCCACAGCTGTCATCCAGCTTTCGTTGACACCTAGTCAGCCTGTTGCTCATGTCTAAGCAACGGCGCGACAGTATCCCATTCACAATGCTCGACTAAGGTAAAAAAATTAAAGGAATATGTTAAGCAACTGTGAAGTAGAGATAATTCAACGAAAAGACAGGCCAAGGTAGAAACGCTCACCTGGGAGGCCAAGATCTCGACCACGGAGTAAAGGTTATCAATGGGCTTCCTACTGAGCTCAATCACATCGTGAGAAGGGATGCCTAGAATGAGGTGCTCTCTAACGACCTTGGCATGGGCAAATACCGAGTCGTCTATATTTATGTCTCAGTTGGGTGTAAAGACCCTAGCCTCTAAAAGAGCCCCTTTGGAAAATGACGAGGGGCGAGGATGCTCAGGTGGAGTAACAAGTGAAATATCACTCGGCTCGGAAGAGGGCTCAAAAAGGCTCGAGGTCTCCATGTCAATAGGGACAAGGAAGGAGCCCGAGGCCACTTCTTCTATCCCTTGGCTTGCATATGTTGCTTACTAGCTTGAGCAGCCTCTTCCTCTCTAAGTCCATTTTCTTCGCCCATTCTTTAGCCTTAGTTGTGGCTTCTATTTTTACTAAGCAAAAAACACAAGTATAAGTGACAAGAAGGAAAAAAATTATAAAAGGGTTTCGAGTATATACCACTCTTTAGAGTTCCTTCGGAACACCGAGGGCAGAGGCTATGCTTTTTCAGCTCCTTATTGTTGTATAAGACGCTGACGTCAATAGACATGGCAACTATAACTTTCAGTGTTTCTTATTCACGGTGTAGAAGATGTGGTTTCTTACAGTTCCCCACACGATCTAAACTATGAGTCAATGGAACCCCAAAATTCTTATCACTATAAACATAGAAGAATGTTTTCTTCCACTGTTTGATGAATGTGGGCTTCTTCTTTAACAGCCTCTTCTTAGCTTTAGAACTAATCACGACCTACCCGTGCTGGTTGATTTGGAAGTGAGCTTTAAAAACGTTTATGTTCATTAGCCCATTCACATCTGTTCAAAATTAAATGAATGCCATGATCAAACACACATAATTGGGCACTTGCTGACATAACACTATGTCAAAGTATCTCAGCATCGAGCAAAAGAAAGAATGGAGTGGGAATCTGAGCCCAGCTCTCATATGCTATTCGTAAACACATATCTCAAAGGGTGTTTAGCTCGAGAGGACATCACAGACTCTCTCTCTTACACTAGCATTCCTTAGAGTATACTTTTTTGGAATCCGATATACAAGCCTAGCAAACTCAAGCTCCCCTACTTCCATCCTATTTGGCACAAAATTTACCCCAAATGACCATTGTACCCTTTTTTTCACCCTCATATCCCTTCTAAGCTCAGCCAAAACGTTATCCTCCCCATCTTTAGAAAAAGAAACCTTTTCATTCTCTTTTTCCTCTTCCCCAACCTCATAGGGAACCACTGCCAATGGTCCATCCTGGGCACTATCATTTCTTGAGGCCTTACCCTCATTAGAGGCTCGGTCTAAACCCATGACCTTATTCAGCTCCCTAAATAGTGCCTTACTGCCCTCATTACGATTACAACTATTACTAGGTCTATAATGATAACTACCTATTGAAGACATTATAAGAGTAGAAAAGGGAAAACTCACCACAAGCAAATCACCACTACAATTCTAAGCACTTCAAACCCAACTACAAGTAAGCTCCACACCTCAATCTTATTCCATGCAACCAAAGTATTTCAAACTCCAAGCAGACTCCGAGGGTTCTCAAACTTTGGCTGACTCCAAGAGCTCTCAAAATTTTCTCTCTGAATACAAATGAAGTGAAATGAAGAATTAAGAGGAAACTTCTCTCTTATATGGAAGCCCAAACGTGATTAATGAGGGAAATTGACTCCACCCCAGCTGTAAAGACACGACATTTGGCAGAATCAAGGAAAGATACCACTGTTTGGTTCTCCAAAGCAATTAGTTTATTCCTTAAGATGGCTGAAGGCATATCGTTAAGTGCATGCACTACCTTTACACTCCCTAAAATGATCATGCACGCTCCAGCATTAAATGCCTCCACAGAATATTCTAGAACAACCCAACGCTCCAGCATTGAATGTCTCCTCAGAATGTTCTGAAATAAGCCCAAAGCAAAAAAAATTATGGGCTCAAAGCAAAATAAATTGCCTAAAGGCCCCTCCTATAGGCCCAAAATACAGAAGAAGAGCACAATAGTCTTCTATAGGCCTAAAAGAAAGAAAGACGGTGGCCCAAGAAACAATGAAGGCCCACTCCCAATCGAAGATCTCCAAGATCGAGCATTTTGACTGCTACTCATATGCTCGGCCCTACGTCTCCAAGGCCGAGCATTTTGACTGAGGTTCATATGCTCAGTCCCATGTCTCAAAGGTCGAGCATTTTGACTGCTACTCATATGCTCGACCCCACGTCTCTAAGGCCGAGCATTTTAATCGAGGTTCACATGCTCGATCTCATGTCTCCAAGGTCGAGTATTTTGACTACCGCTTATATGCTCGGCCCCATATCTCCAAAGCTGAGCACTTTGAGTAATGCTCATATGCTCAGTCCCAAGTCTCACAGGCCGAAGCACGCAACCAACGGCTCAAAGCTCCATCATACTTCCTAAGCACATAAATATGCTTAAAGAAGTGGAGGGGCCTCTAATGTAGTAAATAATTCACCATCAGATAATCTGATGACATGTGGATAACTCTCCCTCCAATAATCCGACAATACATGGCTGTATCAATAATGGGCATGTAGCAGAGCAAATGATGAAGCCGTAATCACTCACAAACTTCTCACATGCAAAAATAGAAACAATATTTCAGGGACTGTGTCGTCCCTGAACAAGTAACAAGATCTTTCGAAAGAAAAACAAGATTTCAGAGATTGTGTCGTCCTAAGCACGTGATGAACTTGCTCCCTAAACCATTATAAAAAGGTCAAAGGTACACATATCTCAATACATAATTCACTTTCATTACAAACACTATCACCACTACTATGACAATCCTCTCCATTTTCTTATAAAACCCTGCACTAACAAAGGCATCGGAGAGTCATCGAAAGCACCACTCCCTTATCTCTCCGGTGACTCTTTAGTTCATTGCTCTCTTCCTATGTAGACCTTGGGATTCCAGACCTCAAGCTCAACGATATTTTGACTGAGGTTTATATGCTTGGTCCCATGTCTCCAAGGCCGAGCATTTTGATTGTTGTTCATATGCTTGACCCCATGTTTTCAAGGCCTAGCATTTTGACTGCTGCTCATATGCTCGGCCCCATGTCTCTATGGCCGACCATTTTAACTGAGGTTTATATGCTCGGTCCCACGTTTTCAAGGCCGAACATTTTGACTGCTGCTAATGTGCTCAACCCCACATCTCAAAGGCCGAACATTTGACTAAGGTTCATATCCTCAGTCTCATATCTCCAATGCTGAGCATTTTTTACTGCTGCTCATATGCTCGACCTCACGTCTCGAAGGCCGAGCATTTTGACTAAGGTTTATATGCTTAGTCCTGTGTCTTCAAAGCCGAGCATTTTGACTGTTGTTCATATGCTCAGCCCCATGTCTTCAAGGCTAAGCATTTTGATTGTTGCTCATATGCTCAGCCCCACATCTCCAAGACCGAGCATTTTAACTGAGGTTCATATGTTCAGTCCTATGTCTTCAAGGCTAAGCATTTTGACTGCTGCTCATATGCTCAGCCCCATATCTCTAAAGCCGAGAACTTTGACTGATGCTCATATGGTCGGTCCCAAGTCTCCAAGGCCGCGCACTTTGACTGATGCTCATATGCTCGGTCCTAAGTCTCAGAGGCCGAAGCACACAATCAATAACACAAAGCTCCATTATACTTCCTCAAGCACATAAATATACTTAAGGAAGTGGGGGGCCTCTAATGTAGTAAATAATTCACCCTTTAGTAGCTTGATGACACGTGGATAACTCTCTCTCTAATAATTAGATTATACATGGCTGCATCAATAACGGACATGTAGTAAAGCAAATGACTAAGCCCTATTCACTCACAAACTTCTCACACGCAAAAATGGAAGCCAGATTTCAGAGACTGCATTGTTCCTGAACACGTAAGAGGACCCCTCGAAAGAAAAGCAGGATTTCAGGGATCGCGTCGTCCTAAGCACGTGATGAACTTGCTCCCTGAACCACTATTGAAAGGTCCAAGGTACGCAGATACAATACACGATTCACTTTCATTACAAACACTATCACTACTACTGTGACAATCCTCTCCATTTTCTTAAAGAAAACCCTGCACTAACAAAGGCATTAGAGAGTCCTCAGAGGCACCACTTCTCTCCCCCTCCGGTGACTCTTTAGTTCATTGATCTCTTCCTATGCAGACCTCAGGATTGCAGACCTCCAGCTCAACGATAGATTTTCAGCATCAACAGTTCTGTTTGTGATAGGATGTTACATAGTTAATTATTCATTATAAAAAAAATAAATTTTTTAAAGAAATTATGGAAATATCATAAAAGTGAAAAAAATTTAATAATTTAGGACTTGTTGATGTTTTTAATGAAGATATGAGTTTTAAGTTACAGAGGTTTTCGAAAAAGATGATGCAGTTTTTTTTTATTACTTTTCTATTTTTTAGATTCTTTTAGTTTTTTTAAAGTTAAGTTTTTAGGGGGTATTTTCATCTTTTGTGGTGAACAGTTAATGAAATAGCACTGTATCACTAACTAAGCAAACCACAAGTATCAAATCAATGAGAAAAATAACACAAGATTGTGTTTCTAAAAAAAGATAAATACAAATGATCTATTTATATTTAAGCCTTAAACAATTCTTGAAAGATAATTCAAACAAAAATTTGGAATTAAAGTCAATTTGAGACATATGAATTTGTGGAGATGACTTGCTATTTCAATTTCGTTGGAATTTTATAAATGGTCCTCTAACTATGAAAATCTTATGATTAAATCCATGAGACCGAATTTTGAAAGATTCAAAGTGAAAAATTGAAAGGCACGTGATCACACATGATCTAATTTTGCCACAAAACGCATATGCTTCCAAACCATTCCACTCTTGTGTGCAACCAAAAATCAAAAACTAAAATTTTAAAACCCATATATATTTTTCATATCGTTGAAGAAAGCTATAACTTGGAGTGATAATTTTTTTGGGGGTGAATCAAACCAAATTTCTATTTCAAAGTGATTCCTTCGATTTCGTTCATAATCTAGTTCCTTAAGAAGAATTTTTTTAGAATCTTAACTCTAAAAGATGAGTTAAAATAGAGTTGAGTGGGACTATCAAACACGTGTGAAGACAACCCCATTTTGACAGAAACTTTAGGCAGATAATTTATGCCCTCACTCTCCCCTTGCATGATACATTTTTTTATCTTTTTCCCTATTTGGTTTTCAAAATCCATTGAAATCCGATCTCATAGATTTGATTGTAAGACTTATAATTGGAGGACTATAGTACCAAATTGATAGAGATTGATGACTTAAGTGCTAGAGATGGATCCATTTCGAATCGCTTGGATTCGTGATTGGGTCTATAGGGTGGGTCCAGGGATTGAATCCAATATCTCACCATAAAAAAAGTTGTTTGAAGTTTCTCTTTTATATATCACTACAATAATATTTATCAAAAAACTCACTACAATAATTATGATTTTTAACTAGGACAACACTCCTCGTGAAAATTCCCTCTCTTTGCCAAAATATTTTGGTGAGGATGTTTATATTCTGGCTTAATACTTGCGTAAGTTATTTAGACATTCTATTTCATTTCAAATGTCAAAATAGACATTGTACAAACCCGATAATAAAACTATGGCCGAACCGAATTTTGATTTTGAAAAGAATCTGATATAAAACCCGGTTTTGAACTCAAATAGGTCCAAGAGAAGTCAAAAAATCACCCAAACCCATTTTAGACCAACCGTGGCCTTTCTGGTTACAACTTGCAACCACTCACGAGTTTTTTACTTTCTCAAAAGAATATTCTTTTAAAAGATCCCTTATTTTCTTCTCATGACCTTTGCACTTAGGGTAAGTGATTTCTCTTGACCTCTTACATATTCTACCTTTCTGCAATTGAGAAAAAAGTGCTTTTTTACTTGTACGAATGATTTTACCTTCAATAAATTTATATAATCTCCAATCTCTTTATTTATATAACTCATTTATATAACACGGTTGTTATTATAATTTTTTTTTTGCATTGCTTATTATTTATGAACGTGTAAAATATGTTAGCCAATTCAAACTATATCCTTATAATTGTATATTGATTCTAAAATATTTCTATAATCTACTTATCCTAGTAGAGATGACAAATTTGTTCCGTCTCAATTTGAGAAAAAAATCCTCGTTCCGTTTGAGGACGGGGATATAAGTTTTCGTCCCGATTCTTTTGAACCCTATAAATAATATATTATAAATTTCATCTTAAATTCATATTTTTTTATTAAATAAATTTATTAAATTTTTACTTCAAATTTATAAGATTTTAACTTAAATGATAATTTATTTCTTAATGATAATTTATTAAATTCACGTTTTATAAATACTACTTGCTTTTTTTTTTTTTTTTGTTTTGGCAGTATTCTATTTCTTAATGGCGTTTAATTTTTATTAAGAAAATAACTTTTCTGAGAAAGTTGAAAGATTTCTCACTTTACTTTATTTGATTTTTTTTTTCACTTTCTCTCACTCGCAAAATCTAACTTTCCTGAGAATAAGTGATTTCTCAAGTGGGTAATTAATTTTTCTCATCCAATTGGATAATCTAATTTTGCGCAATTGAGGAAAAGTGCTTTTTACTTGTATTATGATTTTACCATCGATAAATTTATATAATCTTCAATCTATTTATCTATATAACTCACTTATATAACACTGTTGTTATTATTTCTTGCATTGCTTTATTTTTTTTTTATTGAAAGTACTAAATTTATTGTTATTACTAAAATATTTCTATAATCTACTGACCCTAGTTTAAATTGATTGAATGTAAATGTATATCTTAAAAAAAATATTCTGATTTGATTAATTCTTGGACTTTATTTTTTTTTACAAAATAATCTATTAAAAAAACATTGGATAGGCTCAAGAATATCTTTGTAATTTATTTTATGGAAGTAACTTTTCCCGTAAAAATGAAACATAATAATATAATTTTATCACAATTTAGCTATTAGTTTCCCTCAAAAATTCAAATACATGAATATCACATTCCTAGTGATAAAATTACTTGATTTATGGAAAGTTAGATTATACAATTTTGGGAATCTAAATTTTCAGAAATCAAACAACCCCTTAGGATCTTCTCCATTTGCAAATTGCAACGACCATTTTCAAGGATAGAGGAGCCACAATTACATGAAGATTGATAATGATTTTTGAGGTATTATTCATCGCATACTTTCTTTGTTGATGTAGAATTATATAATAGTATAATTCTCTCAAAAAAAATCACAAAAAAATGGGTTTGAGATGCGTTAATCAAAATAAAGTAATTCACTCAAAATTGATGAAACGGGTCGAAACAGCTTGAAATAATCTAGTACAAAAAGTGAAACGAAGTATAGACTTTTAGTGTTTCATTTTACCTATGGAATTGAAATGTTTCGGCTAAAACGAAACAAATTTTACAACTTTGGGTTAAAGTCTTTGATAATAAATATATGATGCCCTAGAGATTACATTTCTTAATGAATTTGACATTTTCACAACAAAATTAAAATCTAGCAAGATAACATTTGTAGAGAAGAAATTTAATGATAAAATGACTTTACTTTGATTATTTATAAGGTGTATATATATATATATACACTAGATACTAACAACAAATTTGTATAAAAAAATATTTAAATTTAGTTTGTTATTATTAATAGTGATTTTAAATAATAATAATAATAATAATAATAATAATAATAATAATAATAATAATAATAATAATAATAATAATAATAATAACAACATATGCTTTAATTGCACTCTCATTCAAGTAACTTTTAAAAAATAATGCTTTTGCTTTTTTCGCTCTCGTTCTCGCTCTGTGAATTGCTCTACGAATTGCTTTGAATTGATCGCTTAAGTGCAACCAGTGCGTTGAAAACTTTAGGGTGTGTTGGATTGAAGTTTGCTAGTATTTTGGTTACATCCGCTAGTAAAATAGTCACATAATACTTCAAAATGTGACAATTTATCATCAAATATAAAATATTTACCAACAAATATGATATTTTGTTTTTTATTTTTATTTTTATATATTTTAATAAAATTTAAATTTTAATGCCTATGAAAAAAATTAAAATTTAATGAAAACGTACACTTGCCTCGTGCTTTCTCTCCATTCCCCCAAATCCAAACTCTACAAAGAACTGATGCTTACTCTTTTGTTCTCTAGTTGAACTTGCATTGAAGGACTCTATAATAAATAAGAATTTTGATTTCATGGAATCGGTTTTGTGAGAATTACTGTGAAATTATAAAACTTTACTGATAATTATAAGAAATTATAATAATAACTGAATAAAAAATAAAATATTTAAATATTTAATTTTTACTACAGTTTTCATGATTATTCGTAATGTTCTTCAGTTTCGTAGTAACTCAATCAGACCCTTGGAACAAAACTCAACAAATAAGGACAAGCTTATTGGGTTTTGGCTGGATCTCTTGACATGCTTACGTACGTATTCTTCAGATCCCTAATCCTTTTTCTTTTCTTTTTTTCAATTGTTTTCCTTTGTATTCCTTTAGTAAGCTAAATATATATTTTTTTCAGTTGTTACATTCATACATTATCTTTGTGACCAATTTTTGTTTTTTTTTTGAGTTATTTAACTTTGTTTTTGAAATGAAAAGAACTAGTCGTCATGCCCACTTGTGCTTTTGATTATTTGTATTTAATCAACATACATCATTATTAACTCTTCAAGCATAACACAAAATTCAATCACCAATCCATTTAAAACATTTATCATGAATTCAATTAACTTTTGATAATAAAAGTTAGCAATCAAACAAATTACGTATCCTGATCTCAATCAATTTATTATGAAATAGAATAATTCTATCGCTCAAACATAACAATTCCATCACTCAAACTAAATTGTTTAACATAATTTAATCGGTTTAAAAAAAGCTCATCAATAATAAACTTGATTTTTTTAAATCAAATCTTGATACGATTTCAGAGACGATATTTTAAAGATATTTTAATATAAAAATTTAATCAAGTTCTTAATCATTAAGGCTCAATCATTGATCAATTTTTTTGATATTTTTATTAATTCTTTTATTCATCAGATTTCTTGGTATTTATTTAACTATTGTTTTATAATCAAATGGTTAATTTATTTTGTTTGATATGTGTAAATATGTAGTCTCATATAGTTAATTTGATATTAATTGTTTTTATAATTGAATATTTTTAATATTATTTATCATGAGATTTTATTTATTTTTATTAATAAAAAACTAAACATATTTTAATTAACACTTTATATATTTTATTGAATAAGCGAAAAAGGAGATAAGGAAAGAATAAATTATTGGAAGAAAAATGATATGAATACTCACATTCTCATGCAAAATAAAAGGAAATAAAAATATTTTATGATTATTAGTTCCAATCAAAAAAATATTCTTTATATTTAGTTTTAATTGATTAAGATTTATTTATTAATTTAGGTTTTTATAGAGTTTATGAGTTGAGTTTTATATCAACTATGTAGTTTCATGTTTGGAGTTTAAAAAAAAAAAATAAAGATTACCAAAGCGAAATCGAGCTACTAGCGTTAAGTTTAAAGTAGAAGTGGGCATGAGTCGGTTTGGGTCGGGTTGATCTAAAAAATCAACTCAACCCAATTATATCAAGTTGAGAAAATCTCAATCCATTCAAATAGATTTGAATTGGTTTGGATAACTGATTTAGTATATTTTTATCTAAAAATTAATACAAACATATTTAGGTAAGAAAAAAATATTTGAAACTTAAACAATTAGATTACTATTAAAATATCTAAACAAGAGGGAGCTAACGACTGAAAAGAGACGAACATAACCAGCAAGAAGATGCTATCAGGTTAAAGAGAATGCCCAAAGGAATATAAAAAAAGAAATAGGAATTTTTTTCTTCTAAATCTCATGCTTTGACTTGATATGGTTTCTAGAAGACCAGCATGATTATGTTCAGTAATAGGCCAAAATTGAATCTATTACAGTGTAAAGAATTTCATTCTTAGTCAAATAATAGATCCCCATTATAATGACACTAATAAGGAGTGAACAAAAAAAAAAGGAAAAAAAGAAAAAGTCCAACCATGTTGTTGTAATCTAGGCATGTTACTTGTTCCCAAATTCATGATGCAAGGCTTTATTTTGGTTCCTGAATGCACTGGAGGTTTATAAAACTAGCTATTTGAATTTATAGAAAGTATGATAAGATGCGTATCTTACATATGAGTTTCAGTTTTGTAGTAACTGAAACTTGTCTACATTGCTTGTCATATGAGTCAATCAGTTCGAAAATTGATTAAAAATTTACCTTGTTCTATATATAATTGAAGAAAGTTGTATGATTTGACTGTTAATATCTTTATAAAACGAATGAAATGAACTTGTAAACAAAAGGCTCAGTCCTTGTTAATTACTACATGGATAAAGGGATTATCATGTCTCACCATATTTTTTTTTTATTTAAAAAGGAGGGCGGCACCTCCGACACTTTATTAAAAAATGATCTCACTTATTGCGGAGGAATACCTTATGTACTCGAAAATCAAAGCAACAACACAACCAAATAAAAACCCAAAAACCAAATAAACAAACATTACAATCTAACATGCGGCAATCCCGCCTTATCCAACCTAAGCATGCTTTTCAACTTACGTGGCAAAGAAATAAAATCAGAACAAATGCTATTATAACCTTCCTCGCGCCTTCGAGCGAGGAAATCCGCCGCATTATTTCTTTCACGAAACTGATGATTAATGTTGAAATGCATGTCTCTTAACAAAATCAACAGTTCATCCTAATAATCCCATAAATACCACGCCGTGCACTTTCGACTACGCAACCAAGTAACAATCAAATTGAAGTCGCTCTCAATAATTATCTGATTAAAACCTAACTCTTTACACAATGTTATACCAACTATTAACGCCCTTAACTCAGCTTCATTATTTGTACCATAACCAAAATAAGCAGAGAAAGCACCTTTGAAATTTTCTCTCTCATCGCGAATGACCCCTCCTCCTCCGCAATTACCCGGGTTGCCCCGACAACACCCATCTACATTCAATTTAATCCAAACTTCAGCTGATTTCTTCCAATAGACCAGATTCAGAATAGGTCTTGTGTTGGTATTTGTCTAAGGTTCAAACATGTCCAAGTATAGTTCAAAGATGGTTAAAGTCTAAATCAAAGGTGAAGGATCAAAGTTCAAAAAGTCAGAAGGCTGCACACATGTGTGTGCTTCATTTTGGAGCAAGGGAAAGCCATGCGCACTAGTGTGCGCACTTCTGCACACAAGCAGAAAGGTGTTGTGTGAAGGGGACAACAACTCCAAGTTGCAGCGCTGGTTCCTCAGCGCTGCAGCGCTGAAATCTGGCAGGAATAGCACAAGGGACAGAAACTCAAAGCTGCAGCACTGTGAAGTCGACGCTGCAGCACTGTCCGACGCACATGGACAGCATGCTTTAGCCTTCTCTTAGGTGCGTGAATGCAAGGTTAAAACACACAGCAACACTTAGGATTGATGGAGGGCCCTGGTTAAGTGGTTATCAAGATCTAAGGGTGGAGAATGACACACAAGATTGGACAAAAAGTTGGTGCACTATATAAAGGGTCACCTAGGTTCAATCTCAACAAGAAGACACAAGAATGTGATGATGTAACTTGTGAGACATGTGTGTGAATGAGAGAATTGTGTGAGAGTGCAAAGACACATACATACAAGAGGGACTTATTGTAGAGAGGCTGGTTGTAAAGAAGAGAGGGTAGTATAGAATTGATAGAAAGCTTTGTAATAGGTCTATCACTTTCTAGTTCTCTTCTTGGTTTCTTTAAGGGGGTTGCTGAACTTGTAAGAACCATTTGAGATAGTGCAGAGAGTTCGGAGGAACTCACGGGGACGTAGGCACATTGCCGAACCTCGATAACAAATTGCTTGTCTTATTTCTTTCTTTGATTTTTCTGTTCTTGTGTTCGATTGCTGAAATTCTTTCTACAAGTCATTCTAGACTTGGGTGTTTGGAAGATCACCACCTAGGCATCTTGTCAAGGTGATTTCCAACACCTTGCACGATCAACATATGGAACTTCAAGAGCCCGAAGGATAGCCTCATCTCTAGTAGAAATAGGCCATTGTTTCACCATAATAGATGAAATCTTCTGTATCCAAACTTTAACTGCCAACCAAACATCCGACGCCGAATTAAAGGAGTTTTCCATTCGAACCTTGAATCTACGTATCCAGAGACACCAAGTAATAACAGACGAGATAATATCGAGAAGAATCCCTCTGTGACTCAACTTCTTTGATGCACTGAGCCACTACATCACCATCGCCCACCATGACATACCAGGAGCTTGGTTAATGCCCAGTGTAATAGCTGCTGTCTTCCATACGTCCGTAGCAATACTCTCAGTACAAAGAACATGATTTAAATCTTCTGAGTGACCTTGAGTGCAGTAGTTACACCGAGAGGCCAACGATATTCCAAGAGATTGCACCCGAGAGTCCAACGCTAGCCTATTGAATCCGGCTTTCCATATGCATAAAGAAATTTTTTTTGGAAGAAGGTGATGCCAAATCCAGTCTATGCCCAGCTGTTCTGTTCCTCTAACACGAATTAGCTCCCACACTGAGGCTGACATAAACTCACCCTTAGCTGCAGATTTCCAAACGGTAATATCATTGCCCACTTGTCCCTACTGACACACAACGGCCCACTTGCCAACCACCGATCAAACCAAAACAAAGAGTTGCCCTCTCTCCCTTCACTATAACGTTCTTTGTGACCTCAAGAAAATTCTTCCTAATGGACTTCCAGAAACAAGAAGAATTGCTTCTAGCCTCAGCAAGGTAAATGTGGCCGTGTTTCACATATTTCGCTCAAAAAAACTTGGTCCATAGATTATCAATTGTTAATAATCTCCATGCAAATTTCATATGAAGAGAACTCTACACTTCATGGAAGTTTCTCATGCCAAGTCCCCATTCCTTATAAGGTTTGCATATTCGATCCCAAGCACACCATTTCATTCTCAGTTTTCTATTCAGTTCTCCCTAAAAAAATGAAAAAATTAGAGAGTTGATTTTTTTGAAAAGCTTCATAGGCACATTTAAAACCGCCAAAAGGTGTGTAGCCATACATGATAAAACATGTTTCATGAGCATAAGTCTACCACCTTGAGATAGTAAATGCACTTTCCTGCCCGCTATTTTCCTCCGAATCTTCTCAATAGGTGGTTCCAAGTCTCTTGATGTAAGATGTCTTTCAATTAGAGGGACCCCCAAGTAGGTTACCGGGAACTTTCCTTCCACAAAACCGATTGATCTCATGAGATTACGACGCCGCGGAGAAGTAATGGTCTTTAAGAAAAAGTGAGTTGATTTTTTCTTATTGATTATTTGCCTAGACCACTTTTCATATACCTCTAAGGTTTTTGTGAGCCTATCAACCGAGCGCTTGCCACCATTCACAAAAACTAAAAGATCAACCGCATACAATAAATGTGAGACAAGAGGCACACCCATAGGATGAGAAAAACATCCAATTTGACCCTCCTCAAAGTTCTTGCGAAGTAATCTTGACAATACTTCCATAATAATAAATAAATATGGAGATAGTGGATCACCTTGTCTTAGACCCTGAGTCGGGTAAAAAAAACCCTTAAAAGTCTCATTCATCATAATGGAGAACCAAGGGGACTGAACACACTCCCTTACAAGATTACAAACCTGATGAGAAAAGCCAAAAGTTGTTAACACATTCAACAAAAATTGCCAATTTACGTGATCATAGGCTTTGGCCATATCGATCTTCACCATAATGTTTTCGCCCTTTGTTTTCTTATTAAGAGAGTGAACAAATTCTTGAGCCAAAGTGATGTTTTCAAAGATGCTACGGCTTGGAATAAATGCTCCTTGTTCATGAGAAATCAACTAAGATAAGTAAGGTGTCATCCTTTGCACGAGAACCTTAGAAAAAATCTTATACGCAACTGAACAAAGGCTGATAGAACGGAACTTGTCAAAACTCTTAGGATCCTCTACCTTTGGAATCAACACCAGATAAGATGCCGTGTAAAATCTAGGTAAATGAGAACTCGAAAAGAACTCATTGGCTGCCTCAACAACATCCTTTTTGATCAAATCCAGTAACTTAAATAGCAACCCGAGCCAAACCCATCCGGTCCAGGTGAGCTCTCTTTTGGTATTGATTTCAACGCAGCCAAAATCTCAGTCTCAGACGGGGCTATAGCAAGAGCCAAATTATTTTCCTCCGATAAAAAGCACTATATAAGAGGTGCGAGATCCACCTATTCAACAATAAAATCATTTAAAAGAAAGTTTTGAAAATAATTTAAAGCTTCTTGATGGATCTGTTCCATCGAGTTCAAAACGACACCATTCTCTAGCCATATGTTCTATATGAATTTATTTTTTCTCCGTTGGTTAACAACTGCATGGAAGTATTTTCAATTCTGGTTGCCTTCTAAAAGCCACTTCTTTTTTGCCAGTTGAGAGAGTCTGGATTCTTCACATTGTTCCCATGTATCTAGTTCAAGTTTAGTCACGAAGAAATCACATTCTACCTCATTATCATAGCCACCTTGTAACCGACTCTCTAAGACATTCAATCTCTCTTCCAATTCTTTAATGGTCTGCCCCACATGCCCAAATACCTGTTTATTCCAAGCTCGTAAAGTAAGCTTTGTTTTTTTTCAATTTTTCCACCAACTTTATAAGACCCACCGAAATGGTAGGTGCCTTCCATACTTCTTCCACTCATCGCATAAAATCTGCATGAGTTACCCACATATTTCAAAATCGAAAAGGATGAGGGCTGTAGCTTACCACTGGTTTTTGGGAGTGAATGATCATAGGACAATGATCCAAAGTCTTCCGTTGAAGATATTCTAAGAAAGCTGAAGGAAACCTATTTGCAAAATGTGTATTCATCAAAGCTCTATCAAGCCTTGCCCAGCTATGAGTCTGCCCCTTATAGCCATTACATCGCGACAGTCGACGACCCACAACCTGAAGGTCCAATAAACCATAGTGATCAATACAATTATTAAAATCTGCCATAGAAGCTACCTTGGATGACCACCCACTCTTTCACTATCTTCTCGGATAATAGGGCAAGGGGACTTATTGGAATCAACCACCTCTAAACTTTGCCATAGCTCTCTACGCTTCATGCTATTACACTTCGTGTATATAAAAGAGATGAGTATCTTCTCTTCACCAAACCAAAACCACCCAGAAAGTAATTGATTAGTCATAGACAACACCTCCCACTTAGAATCGTCACTCCAGAAAACCCATATTTTACCGTCAACTTCAGCATTACTACAAAAGTTCGGTAGCCCCATCATACAAGCCAAGCAATTCATTTTGTCAACCTCAGCAAAAGGTTCCAAAATGCCGATAATAGATGCACCATACTTCCTTACTAAACTTTTTAAATGATTTCGAGAACTATCTAACCCTCGCAAATTCCAGACCAAAATTTTATCAATCATAAATTGAGTTTAGAGGGTCGAGATAAAACTCGTTGTGATTGTTTCACTACAGTTTTCTTTACTTCAGTCATGCGGCTGGGATGGCTACTCTCAGGATCAGAATTGTAATGCTTTTGTCGAACCAAGGCCATTCTTTGGTCCATCACATGCTCTTTCTCTCCCTCTTTCTTAACCCCACCCGCAAGCCCATCCGTCACTAAGGTAACTTGGTCATTCTCTCCTTCATTCTCACTGGTTTATTCTTTCTCACTATTTTTTCCTTTCCATACTTGTTGGTTCTTGATCTGCCCATAGTTACTAGTCCCCCTTCCTATCTTGCACTGCGTCTCTCTCCTATGATAAACGACTTTCGTATGCCCTTGTCTACAACATTTAATGCAGTAAAAACCAAAATTTTCATGCCGTGCTTCCTGCCAAATTGTTCTGTTTGCTGACACTATAATCGAAAATCCTTTGATTGGTTCCTCCTTTAGATCCACTTCTATACACAAACATGCCCCCGTAGCCCTCGTTTTGTTCAGTGTTGCATTATCTGTGCCCAAGTATCGGCTAAATCTCGTGGCTAAGATTTGTAGGCAATCGACTCTGTTCATATGTAGAGGCAAACCTGCTAGGAATATCCACTTGGGCACCATAGAGGATTCAACATGGAGATCATACTCCTTTATCCATCTGAATAACCTGAACACACACCCATCAATCACACGACCCTCTCTCGACCAGGCATGCACGAGATCCCTCTCGGATTGCAATTGTGGGAGCACATGATATTCATCTATAAAGCTGATAAGCAGCGCCTCCAATAAACCTTTGACTTAATCACGTTCAACCTAATCTTATCATTGGATGGCCTATAACGTGAGAATTTTAACACTAGTGCAAAACAAAAATCATTCAATACTTTTGTCATCTCAGACTCTGTAAAAATGAAACCTGGTTCCCTATTCACGCCCATCGAATACCGCGTAGGAAGCTTAAAGGATAACATAGGCTACCTCATGATTGATTGTGCAAACGATTTCGAACCATGATCTCCACCATCTGAACCCCTCGACGGCGTAGATGACACCGGTGGGGGTGGGGACGCCGTTATTGGCAAACCCTAGCGTTGAAAGCAAAAAAAATTCTCAAAAGAAAACTCCTAGAATCTCAGAGCTCAAAAAAAAAAAGAAGAAAAAGGTTCATACCTCACCAGTTTATTTAGTGGAAAAATACATGATATGAAATTATCATTTGGAGGTTTTTTTTAGTAACAGTTTCTGCAATTCATTGAGATTATGACAGTAGAATCTCAAATAAAAGTACCTAACAAAATTAGAAAGTCCACCCTCAAAGTAATACAGTTACAGTGTGTTAGAGTTAAACTATCCTATCCCTATAGATCTTGAGATGTGAATGTAGAGAAGAAAATAGAAATAAATCAAAGACAAACACACAACACACAGATTTATGTGGTTCACCCAAACTCGGGTTACGTCCACGGAGTTATAGCGATTTCACTATGTCTTGAAGAATAAGACAAGGAGGTTTCACCCCTACACATCCCTCATAGTATTCACAAAAAAGAAGGCTCACTCACTTACACAAAAGAATAAGATGAAACCTTTATATTTCCGAGTTAAAATAAAACAGATATCAAACAGTGCTGAAAACGCCAGATTGGACAAAAAAAGCCCACCAGGCTCCACATATAGGCTAACAATCTCCCACTTAGAGATTGGTCCAATCACCAACACTAAACACCACAAGTTTTCAAACAAAGCAACCATCACCGCAACTCATTCACCTGTCCTCAAGCTTGAAGACCAACTGAAGCTGAGCACAGCTTCAATTTCTCAATAGTGACACCTTTAGTCAACATATCTACTGGATTCTCAGTTCCACGAATCTTCTCCAGTACCAACTATTCACTGTCGAGAAGAGAGCAAATAAAATGATATCTCAACTGTATATGCTTCGTCCTGGAATGAAACACCGAATTCTTAAAAAGAAAAATAACACTCTGACTATCATTGTGTTGAGTACCCCTCTCATTCTTCTTACTCAGCTCATCCAAGAAACCCTATAACCAAACCATCTCTTTCCCAGCTTCAGTTATGGCTACATATTCAGCTTCTGTAGTAGAGAGAGCAACGATCTTCTGCAACTTAGAAGCCCAACTTACAGCTGTACCACCTTGAGTATACATAATCCCTGTAGTACTCTTCCTACTATCAACATCACTAGCTAAATCCGCATCCATAAAACCCTGCAGTTTTAAACCTGCTCTTGTGATGCATAGAGATGTATCTGAAGTGCCTTTCAAATATATCAGGATCTATTTGACTGCCTCCCATTGTTGTTTTCCCGGATTACTCATGTACCTACTCACTACTCCCACTGCATGTGCAATGTCCGGTCTTGTGCAGACCATGGCATACATAAGATTTCCAATAGCTGAGGCATAGAGAACCCTACTCATGAAGTCCTGCTCTTGCTCTGTCTTTGGTGACTGATCCTTAGATAGTCTAAAATGACTAGCCAAATGTGTGCTCACTAGTTTAGCACTATCAATGCTAAATCAACTGAGAACCTTCTTCACATACTCTGTCTGTGAAACTTTCAAAGTCTCGTTGACTTTGTCTATGATGATTCTCATATCAAGGATTTGTTTTGCAGCACCCAAATCCTTCATTGCAAACTGTTTTGACAACTGTCTCTTGAGATTATTAATCTCCTCAATGTTAGACCCTGCAACGAGCATATCATCCATATACAACAGTAATAGGATATAAGAGTTATCAAAACTCTTAACATAGCAATAATGGTCTGCCTGGCACCTTGTGAACCCGATACTACATATGAAGCTATCAAACTTCTTGTACCATTGTCTTGGAGCTTGTTTCAACCTATACAAACTCTTTCTCAGTTTGTAAACCTGATTTTCCTTTCCCTGCACTACAAATCCTTGTGGTTGATGCATATAAATATCCTCCTCCAAATCACTATGAAGGAATGCTATCTTTACATCTAACTACTCAAGATGTAGGTTCTCTGCAGCCACAATTCCCAGTATCAGCCTGATTGTTGTTAGCTTCACAACTAGAGAGAAAATATTTATGTAATCAACACTTTCTTTCTGTTGAAACCCTTTCACAACCAATCTGGCCTTGTAGTACTTGCTACCATCATGCTCTTCTTTTACTCTGTACACCCATTTGTTATATAAAGCTTTCTTCCCTTATGGCAATTCAGTTAATTCCCATGTCTGATTCATTATCAGTGAGTCCATCTCATCCTTCATGGCCAACTCCCACTTGCTAGAATTTTTAACCTGCAAAGCTTCATCATAACATTCTGGCTCACCACTATCAATCAATAAAATATAAAACAAGGATGGTGAGAACCGCTGTGGAGGTCTAATATTCCTAGAAAACCTTCGGACAGCACTTATGGGCGTACACTGTTCTACCTGTAGGTCTGTATTCTTATCATTTTCCTGACTCTTACTCTGCATTGTGCTCTCAGAAAATTATCCAAGTTAACAAACTGACGCCGGGCAGAATAGCGATTATTCTGCAGGCTAGCCGAACAGATCGTTCACAGGGAGTAACACAAGAAAGAACCTTAAAAACAATGCAGAGAAACAGCTCTGATGTTTATTTAAAATTATGAAAATTCAATAATAATGTTTATGAAACCCTAAGACCTTATTTATAAGGTCGAAACAAAATAGGAAAAAATAAATTAAGGCTGAAATTAAAATAACTAAAATAAAAAGTTTCCTAAAAACATTAAACTGCCAATTTGAGGGCCTAAACGTCGTTTTTTGGCTTAAAAATGTCGAGACTGATAATCAGGTTTTGTTCATTGGCCTGTTTCCAATCAAACTAGGGTTTTTTCGGGCCTGATCTGAGCCCGTGGCCCGTTCTAGGCAGTCCACCTGTGCTGATCTGCCAACTCGGCATCATCTGACTTGGATCCTCTTGCGTCACAAACTCAGACTTATTTGGTTTTAGCCCTGTAACAACAGATTCTACACTTGACCTGTCTTTGTACATAACCTATTCATTGAAAATCACATTTCTACTCCTGATGATTTTTCGATTTTGATTATCCCAAAACTGATAACCAAAAGCTTCATCACCATAGCCAATAAGAAAACATTTTTTGGATCTAGTATCTAGTTTACTGCGAGCATCAGAGTCAATATGAACATAAGATAAACAGCCAAAAACTTTAAAGTAAGAAAGGTTTACCTCATTTCCACTCCATACCTCTTCAGGTATCCTGCAATCCAAAGGAACTAACGGTCCTCAATTTATCAAATGAGCTACTGTGCTAATTGCATCGACCGAAAAAGTTTCTGGTAACCCAGCATGCAACCTCATTCTTCTAGCACGCTCATTGAGGGTCCTGTTTATGCGCTCAGCCACGCCATTCTACTGTGGTGTCTCGAGAATAGTCTTCTCCATCCTAATCCCATTAACAGCACAAAATTGTCTAAACCCCCCATCTACATACTCTCCACCATTATCAGACCTCAAACATTTTACCTTCAAACCTGTTTTAGTCTCAACCATGACCTTCCATTTCTTAAAGGTCTCAAATACCTCAGATTTATTTTTCAGAAAATAAACCCATACTTTCTTGCTTGATTCATCAATAAATGTGATATAATATCACGAACCTCCAAGAGATGCAACCGGGGAAGCTCCCCACAAATCTGTGTGTACCAACTCCAATTTTTCAGACTTTGGAGTTCTGCTTCCTTTTAAGAAACTGACATTTCTCTGTTTCCCAAGAATGTAGCTCTTACACAAATCAAAGTCAAGGGATTTCAACTCTGGTAGTTTCCCTTTAGACAGCATCACTTTCATCCCTTTCGCTCATGTGACCAAGCCTGCGGTGTTATAGGTTTGTATCAACTTTTGCATCAACCACTGCAATAGTATCTCTCACACTTGAGGTCATGTACAGAGTACCCGTTTTTGTTCTACGAGCCACTACTATGGCTCCCTTTGTAATCTACCAAGTATAAGCCCCAAATGTCATCGTGTGACCTTCAGCATCAAGCTGTCCTATAGAGATCAAGTTCCTCATCAATTTTGGAACATGTTGTAATTTCTGTATCAACCACACAAACCCATTCGGCAATTTAATGCGAACATTTTCCATACCCACAATATCTAAGACTTTTCCATCAGCCAAATATACATTCCCAAAATCACTTATCACATAGTGCTCCATGATTTCTCGGTGTGCAGTGGTATGGAAAGAAGCTCCTTAGTCCAAAACCCAAGAGTCAATGGGACTGTTAACAGAAAGTAATAGGGCATCTTGTAGTTCTTTTGTCATAACATTTGCAGTATCGTTCTCATTCCTTTTCTTCTGCGGTTCTCTACAATTTTTCTTAAAGTGGCCAATCTTGCCACAATTCCAACATTCTAGTTGTCGTCCAGATCTGGATTTACTCCTACCTACTCTTCTGGATTTTGATCTACTCTGATTGGAATTTCTATCTTGTGCTCTACCTCTTGTCTCAAGATTTAAAGCGAAACCAGAACCTGAAGTTTCACCCGCATCTCTCCTGCGAACCTCCTCGCTTAAAATCAAATCCTGAATATCTTCATATTTGAGTTTATTCTTCTCTGCAGAATTACTCACTGCCATTCTTATAGCTTCCCGATTGTTTGGCAAAGAAGCCAAAACAATTAAAGCACGGATCTCATCATCAAAATCAATCTCAACAGAGGACAATTGATTAACAATTGTATTAAACTCATTCAGATGTTGCACAACAGGAGTACTTTCCGTCATCTTCAAATTGAACAACTTTTTCATTAGATGCGCTTTGTTGTGAGCCGACGTTTTTTCATACATACTAGACAAAGCCGCCATTATATCCTTGGTGGCCTTCTACTTCATAACATTGTGTGCAACTGATCTTGATAGAGTTAATCGAATAACTCCTAGTACCTGTCTATCAAGAAGATTCCATTTGTCTTCTTTCATACTGTCTGGCTTTGCCCCTAACAGAGGAAAATGTAATTTCTTCCCATAGAGATAATCCTCGATTTGCATCCTCCAATACCCAAAATCTGTGCCATCGAATTTCTCGATTCCTATCGCTTTTCCTTCTTCTCTGGCCATCGCTCCCACTCAAAAACCGATAGCTTTGATACCAATTGTTAGGGTTAAACTATTCTATCCCTATGGATCTTGAGATGCGAATATAGAGAAGAAAATAGAAATAAATCAAAGACAAACACATAGCACACAGATTTACGTGGTTCACCCAAACTCGGGTTACGTCAACGGAGTTGCAGCGATTTCACTATGTCTTGAAGAACAATACAAGGAGGTCTCACCCCTAGACACCCCTTATAGTATTCACAAAAAAGACGACTCACTCACTTACACAAAAGAATAAGATGAAACCCTTATATTTCTGGGTTAAAATAAAACAGATACCAAACAGTACTGAAAATGCCAGATTGGACAAAAAAACCCACACATAGCCTAACACAGTAATACCTTTGGTTTGACCTTATCTGTATAAATACCAACATCTTCATTCTTGCATTTCCTGCAAAGGGCCTAAATTTTTATAAAATCGAAGCATGGATTCCAGTTGACATGAATACTCGCTTCTTATAGTTTATTGCATTTTATCTTCCGTACTATTTGTAGCAGCTTACGATTCACTGGATCCATATGGAAGCATAAATATCAAGTGGGATGCTATGTCGTAAGTTTCATTCCAAGTTGTTTACTTTTTCTGGTTGCCTTTTAGAATCTATTCATGGAACTCTAACACTGACTTTACGAGGATGAGAAAAACATATGCCTTGAGTTGGGTAAGCTTAGTTCATTATTACTATGATTGTTTTTGAAAGGCATAACAAATATACTTCATTATAAAGTTAAAGATTCACAATGCAAGCATATGGGTTATTAGTGATGACTGTAATGTATTGAGAATTTTTTGCACCTTGCCATTTCTGCTATTAAATGGTGGTTTAAAAGACTATTTCATGTGGATCCTGCATTGTCATTCATTGATGGGTTAGAGTTTGCATGAGATTTTCTATAAATCAATGTTGGTCACCACTCTTGTTAGTTACGATATATAGATTAGCTACTGAACTACTTGAGGCAAGCCAATTAAATAGAGGCCCTGCACTCACACTTAATCCGCTTTTTAAGGACTTCTGAGTCGAATCTGCTACCACAGCTCTATAGCTTACTTGTGATTTAGGAAGGTTATTATCACTGGGAATTGAAAATCTAAAGAAGAAAAAAGAAAGTGACCGAGCTGCTATTTAGCATTACAATGTCAGAAAATCATAATGAGAAATAGACTACTAATATGAAACCATGAATAAATGGTTTGCAACTTTAGATATTAGAGCACTATTTCATTGAGGTTACAACATAAATGAATGTGTTCTTTGGACATCATTTGAATGCGTGCTTGCTAAAATTTTTTTCAGGCGGTGGTGAGAATGAACAACTTCTAAATGTGTAGGCAAATAGTGAGCCCTGGCTGGACCTTAGGATGGACGTGGGCAAAGAAGGAAGTGATCTGATCGATGGTGGGAGCACAGACCACTGATCAAGGAGATTGTTCAAAGTTCAAAGGAAACATATATTCCACATTGTTGTAACAGGAATCCTACAATTGTTGACTTGCTCCCTCAAGTCTCTTAAAGCCAACAATTTACTAATTGTTGCAAGGGTGGTGTGTTGAAATCAAGGGGACAAGACCCTTAGGCCGCAATCTCATCATTTCAAGTCAGTGTTGGGCTCTCTGGTACTTCAAGTAGAACAGTAAAACTGCCTAAAAACTTTTAATTGCTTGGACCAGGACCAGGACCAGGGTACACATGCGCTGCTGCAACAGTTGTGCCACCATCTATATTCTTTTCATCTGATGGTCGGAGAACTGTGAGATTGAAGAGAGTGAAGAGAAGTGAGAATTAAAGAGAGTAAAGAGTTGTACAAATGCTTGCTTGATTTCTTCTATACAATTAAGGGTATATATAGGTTGTTAAAGGAAAAATGCCATCCTTAAAACATGGATGAAAACATGGTCTAAAGTGATCATTAAAACAATGATAAAAACATGGCCTAAAGTAATCCTTAAAACATGGATGAAAACATGTTAATATGTTTCTCTATCATGCCCCCGCAAGATGGAGCATCCATCTCGGATGCCAATCTTGAACCGATGATGCAAGAACTATTTTCGAGGAAGTTCTTTGGTGAGTGAGTCCGCCAATTGATCATTAGTATGAACATGAGAAATACATAACCGATGATTAACAACTTGGTCACGAACAAAGTGAAAGTCAATGGTAATGTGCTTCATACGTGAGTGGAACACCGGATTTTTACATAAGTATATGGCACCAATATTATCGCAGTAAATTGTAGGTACAACTGTAAATGGAGCATGTAGTTCTTGGAGCAGATTAGTTATCCAGTTTAGTTCAGCAACAGTTGAAGCTATGGCACGGTACTCAGCTTCAGTAGATGAGCGAGCAACGGTGCGTTGTTTTTTAGAAGCCCAACTGATTGGTGAGGCACTTAGAAACACAACATATGCAGATGTGGATGTACGATCATCAGTTTTTCCTGCCCAATCGGAGTCAGAGAAGGCATGGAGTTGCGGACATGATTCTTTGTGAAGAAAGATTCCATGATTGAAAGTTCCCTTGAGGTACCGCAGTAGACGTTTGACAGTGGCCCAATGATGTGAGGTAGGATAATGCATGAACTGTGACAGTCTATTAACTGCAAATGAGATATCAGGCCATGTTAAAGATAGGTACTGTAGTGATCCCAAGACCTGTCGAAACTGAGTAGCATCATGGTGAGGGGTGCCGTCGTTGAGTGTTAGAGACTCGGTTGTGGATAGAGGAGTGCTAACCTCTTTAGCATCAGCCATATTCGTCTTGTGCAGGATGTCAAGTACATACTTTCACTGCAACAAGAACAAACCAGTTGGAGTTGTGCGAGCCTTAACACCCAGAAAATATGACAAGGGGCCGAGATCCTTCAAGGAGAATCGATTGGCCAACTGATCAATGAACTGCTGGACAGAGACAGAATTGTTGCCTGTAATGATGATGTCATCAACGTACATAAGCAAGTAGAGTGTGGTCTGTCCATAGTGAAAGATAAACAAAGAACTATCTGATTTAGAGTTCACAAATTTGTGAAGGAGTAGGAAGCCACATAATTCATGATACCATGCATGGGGAGCTTGGCGAAGACCATAGATGGCCTTGTGCAACTTGCAGACATAAGTAGGAAACTGTGGATGAGTGAAGCCTTGAGGTTACTGCATGTAAACATTGTCAGAAAGTGTACCCTGCAAAAAAGCATTGTTAACGTCCAGTTGGTGCAAGTCCCATCCATAGGAGACCACTAAACTTAAAATAAAGCGAATTGTTGTAGGTTTTACAACAGGACTGAAAGTTTCTGTGTAATCAATTCCGGGACGTTGATGGAATCCCTTGGCAACCAAACGAGCCTTATGGCGGGCAACAGTACCGTTGGGGTTCCACTTAATCTTAAATATCCATTTGCACCCAATGATGTTTTGTGTGTGGTGATGGGGTACGAGAGTCCATGTGGAGTTTTTAAGAAGGGCGTCATACTCATCACTTATTGCCTTATGCCATTGAGGGAATTTTTCGGCTTGGCGATATGTTGTGGGTTCAAGAGGTTCATCAGTTTTGGAGGTGGTGGTGTGAAGGTCAAGTATTTTGCGTGGCTTGAAGATATTATGTTGGGACCTAGTAGTCATTTTTAGTGGTGTGGGCGATTTGGATGGAGCAGTCTGTGAGGGAGATGAATGAGGAGAAGAATCATGACTTACCCGATTTGTAGAGGAGTCCAGGGAGTGTGATTGGTGCAAGGCAGAGGCAGGCAACGTGACATGAGGATCCACTTGTTCATCAACACCATGATTTGAGGAGTGTGTATTAGTAGGGGCAGTTGGTAGAGGAGAACTTGATTGTATGTGATTTAATGTAGATAGGGAAGGATATAAAGGTGTCTGATTGTGAGTGACAGATTCATGAGATGTTGACTCGAGATTTGTGAGAGGATTAGAGAGATTTGAGGGACACCATTGATGTAGAGATTCTGTGTTAATTCGTGGTTCATGTATGGAAGTTTTTGAAAGGGAAATTGAGACTCAATAAAAATGATATGACGTGTAATAAAAGTTTTTGATGTTGATGGATCAAGACAGATATATGAATTGTGAGAGAGTGAATAACCAATAAATATGCATTGTTTTGATCGTGGAGCTAGCTTATGAGTGGAATAGGGACGGAGCCAAGGGTAGCACAGACAGCCAAATACTTTTAGTTTATGATAATTTGGTTGTTTGTGAAATAGTTTTTCGAATGGAGAGTGGGACTTAAGGACTGGTGTGGGCATACAGTTAATAAGATAGGTGGCTGTTTGGAATGCTACAGACCAGAACCGTAAAGGTTGTGAGGCTTGGTGAAGTAAAGTGAGACCAGTTTCGACTAGATGACGATGTTTTCTTTCAGCGGAGCCCACTAATTGAGGAGTATATGGAGGAGATGTGAGGTGTTGAATACCAAAGTGAGATAGGTGATGAGCCAAGCTTTGATATTCACCACCTCCATCGGAATAGACTGTTTTTATTTTCAATAGAAAAAAGTTTTCGACTAATTTCTTGAATTTGTCAAATATGAAGGGAACATCGGATTTGTGTTTGATAGGATAGAACCAAGTATATTTTGTAAAGTAATCCACAAAAATTATATAGTACTGAAAATTGTCATAAGACATGATTGGTGATGGTCCCCAAATGTCGGTATATAAAATTTCTAACAGAGAAGTATAAGACACACTTGTTAAGCCAAACGGAAGTCTGTGACTTTTATTACAGAGACATGAATCACAATGACTAGAAAGAGACTGAGATACGGGTAGAGAAAATGTAGTTACTAATTTTTTTTGAATGGATTCGGAG
Source organism: Bretschneidera sinensis (assembly GCA_023935145.1). Taxonomy (NCBI): domain Eukaryota; kingdom Viridiplantae; phylum Streptophyta; class Magnoliopsida; order Brassicales; family Akaniaceae; genus Bretschneidera; species Bretschneidera sinensis. The sequence goes on from CM043700.1 coordinate 124,712,064, forward strand.
AGATGGCCTAGACGGCGGTGCCATAGATCGGCGGTAGTTGTTGTGGTGGCTGTGTATGTTGTTGGAATAGATGCACATGATGGTGATGATGACATAGAGGGCTATTCATAGACATCGTCCTTATTCTGGCCTCGCACCAAGGATGCCCCCGTACTCAAATCCTTCACAATAAAAGAATCAGGAAAGAATTCAATAGATGTGGCATTTTGTTTTCAAAATTGCGAAACTGAAAGTAAATTCTTTTTGATGTGGGGAGCACACAACACATTATTAAGATTAAATGAGATATTTGAAGATGTGAGTTTTGTAGAACCAATATGAGATATTGGAATACCGTTACCGTTGCCAACCATTATGTCTTCATTCCCATTGTAATATGAGTGAACAGAGAGGTTTTGCAAGTCAGAGGTAATGTGGTGCGATGCACCAGAGTCAACTAGCCAATTGTTGCTGTTGGATTGTTGATCTGTGGTCGAGTGATTCGCCTGAGGCCAGCTGGGATTGTGGTTTGGCCTTACTCGAGACCGACAAACCTTTGCTGTGTGCCCAAATTTGTCACAGAGTTGGCATATTGGCTTAGGTTGTCCATGGTTGTTGTTTGGTCGCCATGGTTGATGTTGTGAGTTCCTTGCTGGAGCAAAATTTCCCCCTGTGTTATAGAAAAAATTGCTATTGAGGGGGGAGTAGGAGGAGTTATGAAAACCTTGATTTCTAGAGTTGGTCTGTGGATTGCCGGAGAATGACCTGTTGCCATAATTATTGTTTCCCATTCTATTGTTTTGATGATTTCCAGAATCTGACCTATTTTTATTGTTGTTGGAGCGATGATAGTTGTACTGGGCAGTGATTGTTGTTGTCACTTTCTTCCCTTCTTCTCGTTTTAGAAAGGTCTCGTGATCTAGAAGCTTATCGTGAAGCTCTTCGAATGTCATAGCCGTTTCTCTTGTATGTATGGCTGCATTCAGTTCTTTACAGTCATTACTGAGGCCATAGAGGGTGTGAACGACAATCTTAGCATCACTCAGAGGGTGCCCAATTAAGGCAAGGTCGTCAACAATTGTTTTGATGTGTTGCATGTATTCGGCTATGGTGGTGCCTTCTTTAGAGATCCTCATGAGTGTGGAAAGATGGGAGAGCATCCTAGTATTCGAACGATTGGCAAAAGTTGTTTCTAGCTTATTCCACGCTTTAGTAGAGCATTTGAAGGTGGAGATAAGTGGTGCAATGGTACCTGCAAGGGAGGCCTGAATAGCCTGTAGTACTAAACGATCCTGATGCAGCCACTTCTTGTGATATGGGTTTGGAACAGACTCAGTTCCTCCAGTTATGTTGATGGTGGATGCAGGACAGGTATGTGTGCCATCAACATAGCCTAGCAAATCATAACCAAACAGTAAATTAGAGAATTGAGATCTCCAAGAGGCATAATTACCACCTCCGGATAGCTTGAATGGGATTTGGGATGCAGTATTGATAGAGATTAGATTGTTGGTTTGTATGGAAGGGTTGGTACCAGTTGATACAACAACTGGTGTTTCGGAGATTGAGGAGTTTGATGAATCTGATGAGTTGATTGGAGATGACATTGTAGGGAAAGAGAAGAGAAAAAAAAAGAGAGAGGGAGATATAAGGAAGATATGAGGATCGGTTTTTAAGCTTGGTGGCTTGAGCGCTCTGATACCATGTGAGATTGAAGAGAGTGAAGAGAAGTGAGAATTGAAGAGAGTAAAGAGTTGTACAAATGCTTGCTTGATTTCTTCTATACAATTAAGGGTATATATAGGTTGTTAAAGGAAAAATACCATCCTTAAAACATGGATGAAAACATGGCCTAAAGTGATCCTTAAAACAAGGATAAAAACATGGTCTAAAGTAATCCTTAAAACATGGATGAAAACATGTTAATATGTTTCTCTATCAAGAAAAACCAAAGCAATGAGTATGTTTGAATTTACGTGCATTTTGATATGAGAATTTCTCTTGTGCCTTTTTAATTTTGAAGAATATGGAAACTGTCTGTACTGTTTTATTCGTTTTTGTTTATAAACAAATCTGTGGCATTTCGATTCTATGATATCAGCAAGTTATAAAATGTATTGTAAGTTTTTGGTAAATAGACGCTGTTTTCTTTTGCAGGATGCATTGCATTTGCAAAAAACATGTGGTATACACCCACATAAATTTATCTTTTCTTTATCTTGTCTCCTTTGCATGATACTCAGGGTTTATAGAAAAACCGATTAAATATATTGTAGCTTACCTATACTAAAGGAGGATGCACAAGTTTTAGTACTTTCTTGTAAGCTACAGTAAGAAAAATAGCAGTCATTTGGATACAATAACAGATCCCACTAGACTTTGTGATTTTGCTCTGGTAAAGTCCGCTGAATCATTATCTACCCTTTAATCCCTTATTTCTTATCTACAGTGACATGGACTGTGACGTGCACTTACTCACAAATGCTTGCATCTAAGGACCCAACTTGTTGCGTTTCCTTGTCATCGTTTTACAACTCTATGATCACTCCGTGTCCATCTTGTGCCTGTAGTTGCCTGGACAAGAACTGTATAATGTAAGTGGCCTATTCGAGTTTAAATGACGTCTAAATATGCACTTTTAAAATTTTCGTAAATACACACATCTTTATTGCACTTGTGCAATTGGAACTTAATAGAAAACACTAAAAGAAACTTATCAATGTAGAAAGTGTCTCTTGTATGCTTTGTAGAATTGTTTCTTCGCTTAACCAAAAATTGGGATAACTCAGATCAAAGTCCTTGAATTAAACAAAACATTTGTCAAATCAACTTAACATAGCCTGCCTCACAAGTTTCCAGTGCTTGACGTTGGCTATAATAATTTTTCTGTACCATTGTTCAAAATTTCTTCATGTGAATTTGGCTTAGGCTTATTCTGCCTTTCTACCAGTTCCAAATCTTCTCCTTATCCTGTTAAGGTGCTGGTTTTGTGAAAGATGCAACTATAAATTTGACAAAGGTAGAGTTACAGAAGATATTGAGCATATTTTTGGCAAAACACTTTGTTTGACAAAACAAGTTACTCTTATGAGTTATATATTCTAAACTTATTGTCAACTCAAGCATGAGAGAAAATTACATGATCTGGAAAATATGGATTCAGACCAGAGAACAAATTGGCCGTTTTTTTTTGCATATTAATTATCATAATTGAACTTTCCCATAAATGTTTGAAGATGTGTTTGATTTTAAGCATTAAGTATCTGATTCATTTTACTCGAGTGTTATGCAGAAGTGATCCTGAAATTTCTAGTGTGAGATCATCAAATACACCAATGAAGGATAGTGTGCCTTTGCTGCAATGCACGCAACACATGTGCCCAATCCGGATGCATTGGCATGTGAAAGCCAACTACAGGGAGTATTGGCATGTGAAGATTTCTATCACCAATTTCATGTACCAGATGAATTACACAGGCTGGACACTTGTTGTTCAACATCCAAATCTCAACAATGTTACCCAAATTTACAAGTTTGCCTACAAGCCACTCAACCTATACCAATCCATCAGTAAGTTTAGAAAAGCCTGTTGAATAAAGTCAGACACAGACACGTTTGTGGAAACATAAGTATCAAATATAGTGTTGTGAAAATTAGTTCGTGAAAAATCTTTTAAAAACATAGATTACTGGTTTTAAGAAACGAAGAAAATGGTTTCCTTTTATGTGATGTCATCCTCTATTGGATGAGTAGTGGTTTGGTAAAATGGAAGATATATCTGATGCCGAATTCATTCCTTAGAATAATAATATTTTAATGATATAGCATACCATTAAATACAAATATACAATCATATGCTGCTGGAATGATCTACTTGCATCTGTACAGTCTGTTCCTTTGAGTTCCATGTTTTTTTGGTTGAGACAGGAGTAACATTCTAGGCCTTATGAGCAAATTTTAACGTGCAGATGACACTGGCATGTTTTATGGCATAAATTGTTATAACGATATTCTAATGGAAGCTGGGAGAGATGAAAATGTTCAGTCAGAGTTGATTCTTCGAAAAGACTCAAATTCATTTACATTGGAGCAAGGTTGGACTTTTCCTTCAAAAGTTTTCTTTAATGGAGATGAATGTGTGATGCCTCCTCCTGATTCATAGCCATTCCTATCGAACTCTGTGTTGGAAATGAAACACTTACACAAAAAACTTTTATTCAAACTCAAAGAAATATTACAATAGTACTCTCACTAAAAAAAAAACAAAATACTAAAACTCACTTTTATAAGACTTTGCTTCTTCACTCACTTAGAAGCTCTTACTTCTTCTTGATGCTTAAACCAAAATGGGGAGGGGTATTTATACTACTTAAGAACAATTCTACACCACACAAATAAACTAATCCAAAATTACAATAACCATACACCTCATTTTTCTTGGTGGTTCAAACAATATTTTAAGTTACCAAATGATTACATGCACAATTACCACACCTATAAAATTCTAGGTAGAAGGCTTGTAGTTTTGGATCTTGATTATGGACTTGGACTCCAATTTGATTGGGTTTGGGTTTGGGCTCCCATAATGAATCAAGTTTATGATCCAACACCCCCCTTAAACTTGATCTTGTGACCCCTAGTAAGTTCCTTAAGTTCCTTAATCTTATGAAGTCTTCGCTTGTCAGTGGCTTGGTAAAAATATCAGCAACTTGATTTTGTGACCTCACATATTCAACTTGCACATCCTTTCTTGCAACACACTCCCTTATATAGTGGTAGTGAATATCGATGTGCTTGCTTCGATCATGAAATACTGGATTCTTTGCTAAGGCAATGGCTGACTTGTTGTCGACACAAACCTTGGTCGGCTCTTCTTGTATCAAGCCTAACTCCTTCAATAGATTTCTAAGCCAAATTGCATGACAAACACATGAGGTAGCAGCAACATATTCTGCTTCACAAGTGGACAATGTGATAATCAGTTGTTTATTTAACATCCATGTGAAAGCAGTATCTCCCATGGAAAATACGAATCCAGTAGTGCTCCTTCGATTATCTATGTCTCCACCCCAATCATTATCGCTATATCTAACAAGCTTGTAATCATTAGAAACTGAATAGAACAAGCCAAAGTCAATTGTACCTTCTAGATAGCGAAGAATTCTCTTTGCGGCTTTAAAATGAGTGGTTGTTGGAGATTCCATGTAGCGACTAACCAATCCAACTACATGAAGAATATCCGGCCTTGTGTAAGTTAGGTAGCATAGACTTCCCACCAAACTTTTGAAATATGTTGGATCTACACTTTCGCCTTCTTCATGTTTGGACATCTTGACTCCGTATTCTATCGGTGTGCTTATCGGCTTACAGTTCTCCATCTTGAACTTCTTCAGGATCTCCTTTGCATAGCTTTCCTATGAAATGAAAATTCCATCATTTTGTTGCTTAACTTCAATGCCAAGGTAGTACGCTATGAGCCCCATGTCTGTCATCTCGAACTTCTTTATCATCACTTCCTTGAATTCATTGAACATGCTTGGGTTGCTTCCAGTGAAGATCAAATCGTCCACATAGAGGCACACGATCAAAATATCTCCATCTTTGATCTTGATATATAAAGTGTGCTCGTAGGGACATTTGTTGAAGCCATTCTCTTGGAAGTACTTGTCGATTCGGCTATTCCATGCCCTTGGTGCTTGTTTTAACCCGTAAAGAGCCTTCTTCAACTTCAACACCTTGTCTTCGTGGCCTTTGACTTTGTAGCCTGATGGTTGCTGAATTTAGACTTCCTCTTCAAGAATTCCATTTAGGAAGGCAGACTTTACATCCATTTATTGTATCTTCCACTTGTTTTGAGCTGCCATGAAAATAATTAATCTAACGGTCTCCAACCGAGCAACGGAGGTGAATACCTCATCGTAGTCAATTCCAGCTTTTTTACTGTAGCCTTTTGCAACAAGCCTCACCTTGTGTCTTTCAATCTCTCCCTTAGCATTTCACTTTGTTTTGTAGACCCATTTGGCACCTATCGCGTTGTGCCTTTTGGGAAGTGAAACGAGTTCCCATGTGTCGTTCTTCTCAATAGCCTTGATTTCTTCATTCATCGCGTCTCTTCACTTCCTCTCTTTTGCAGCTTCTTGATAGCTCATTGGTTCACGATAAGCAATTAGACAAAATAATGTAAGATTATCTTGTCGTTCAGTCACTTCATAGAGATCTTGAAGGCTTCTTGTTCATTGTATATCTCTTTCACTTTGACTCCCACTTGAAGATGATGAAGGTGACTCGTCTCTGTGGGTAGTTGATGTTGGTGAAGTAGGTGGAGTTGTTGGCTCTTGTTGGGCTTCTCCAGGCTGTTCTATTGTTGTCGGCTCATCTTCAAATGGATTTGTGAAACACCACATTTCAACTAATCACAACCTTTTTATTGTTCGGATTGTACAGCTTGTAGCCTTTCGAATTTGTGTCATAGCCGATGAAGATGAAACTCTTGCTTTTATCATCAAGCTTTGTTCTTTTCTCGTATGGAACATGATCATGGGCTATGCTTCTAAAAACTCTTAGGTGGGAGATGCTGGGCTTTCTTCCACTCCATGCTTCTTACGGTGTCTTTCCCCAAACACTTTTGGTTGGAGATCTGTTGGATAAGTAGACTGCACACGCCACTGATTCGACCCAAAACTCCTTGGGTAGTTTCTTGCTTTTGAGCATACTCCGAGCTATGTTGAGGATAGTTCGGTTCTTTCTTTCCACTACGCCATTTTGTTGAGGGGATCTAGGAACTGTCATTGGTCGACGAATTCCATTTGCTTCACAGAACTCTTGAAACTCCCTAGAAGTAAATTCTCCTCCTCGGTCGGATCTCATAGCTTTGATCTTTCTACTGCTTTCTCTCTCCACTGCAGCTTTGAACTTCTTGAAGACTTCGAAAACTTCTGACTTCTGTTTCAAGAAATATACTCACGTTTTTCTTGAAAAATCATCAATGAAGAGAAGAAAATAGTTATTGTTACCGAGAGAGCTTGGTTTGATCGTACCACACACATCGGTATGGATGAGCTCGAGTAGCTTCTTGGCTCTTGAGTCTGACTCCTTTGGAAAGCTTTTTCTGAACTGCTTCCTGACTAGACACCCTTCACAAAGTTGGTCAGGATGGTTGATGCGAGGTAGTCCCTTCACCATCTCCTTCTTGGATAGCAGCTCTAGACCTCCAAAATTGAGATGCCTAAAATGAAGATGCCATAGCCATGATGCATCTCTGTAGCAAGCTTTCAGGCATTTTGCAACACCATTTTGTATGTTGATCAGGAACATTCTATTCTTTGACATCGGTACTTTAGTAATGAAGTTATTCTTCTCATCTTTTATAGAAAGATTATAATCCTTCATATGAATATCATAACCTTTCTCTAACAGTTGTCCTAAACTCAAGATGTTACTTTTCATATTGGGCACATAATAGACATTGGAAATAAACTGATGTCTCCCATCTTTCAAAAGGATAAGAATGTTACCTCTCCCTTTTACTGCTATTGTGGAATCATCACCAAATGAGACATTTCCACTTACTTACTCGTCCAGCTCCACAAACATATCTTTCCTTCCACACATGTGATTGCTTGCACCACTGTCAAGATACAAGGATTTTGCTTGGACACCATCAGTCTCTTTTCGTGCTAGAAGAAGAGTTTCTTTATCATCGGTCTTCTACTCCATGTAGTTGGTCTTCTCCTCAATTCTGTTGTTAGGAGCTCTACATTCTAAAGCATAATGCCCAAACTTCTGACAATTATAGCATCGAACTTGAAATTTATCATTCCTCGAGTTCGGATTGCTTCTTCCACGGCCTTGTGTTGAGCTTTCTCCTTTCTCGTAGTTATTGTTGGAATTGTTGTTGTTGTAATTCCAACCTCGTCCACGACCGCGACTTCCACCTCGTCCATAGCCTCTACCTCTACCTCGGCCACGTTGGTTTCTATCATTGCCTTGGCTTTCATGCATATCCTTAAGTTGCAGCTTGAGGAGTTGTTCAGTAAACCCTTGCTTCTTCTTATGCTTCTCTTCGTATGCTTATAATAATCCTTGGAGTTGCTCGATCGTCATTTCTTCCAAGTCTTTAGTTTCTTCAATCGTCACGACGATGTGCTCAAATTTGGAATCCAACGAACGGAGTATCTTCTCTATTATCCTTACATTTTCTAACTTTTCACCATTTCTTTTTAATTGATTAGAAACAACTGCTACTCTTGAGAAATAATATGAAATAGACTCAGATACTTTCATGTGTAAGGATTCAAATTCACCTCTTAATGATTGGAGACGAACCTTTTTCACTTGCTCGGATCCTTTGTAAGAGGTTTGCAGCTTTTCCCACGCTTCCTTGGCAGAGCTTGCACTCGAAATCTTCTCAAAATCATCATCATCTAATGCTTGATAGATGAGGCAGAGAGCTTTCTTGTCTCTCTTTCTGTCATCTTTCAAACTATCCTTTTGGGCTGTGGTCAGCGCAGCTTCGTTATCTGGCTCGCTAAAACCTTTTTCTACGATATCCCAAACATCATGCGCGCCAAGAAGAGCCTTCATCTTGATACTCCCGTCGTCGTAATTATTGTTGATGAGCATCGGGACTTAGAAAGATGCCACACCATTTGCCATATCGCTTAGTATGTTGAGAATTTGGAAATTTTGATTGTGGGGATAGATCTGGAATGTCAAAAAACTTTGGGAGGGACCTGATCAAAATTTTTAACTTTCGGTCAATAGTCAAAGTCAATCCTAACCTGGTCAACGGTTAATGACTTTGATGGCTCAATCAACTCGGCTTGGATGGCTCGGTCAAGCGGCTCGGTCAACAGCTTTACAGCTCAGTCAACTTGGCTGACTCGGCTCAACTCGGTTTTTTGGCAGCAATCTTCCGGCGGCGCGTTTGAACTTCGATCGGGGAGATTCTGGCGGCGTCGGATTCCTCTTGTCGAGACCTTCGATTTGATAGGAAATAGTGTATACTTTCCAACTGAGCTCTGTTACCACTTTGTTGGAAATGAAACACTCACACACACAACTTTTATTTAAACTCAAAGAAATATTACAAGAGCACTCTCACTAAAAAAAAAAACAAGATACTAGAACTCACTCTTATAAGACTTTGCTTCTTCACTCACTTAGAAGATCTTACGTCTTCTTGATGCTTAAACCAAAATGGGGAGGGGTATTTATACTACTGAAGAACAATCCTACACCACACAAATAAATTAATCCAAAATTACAATAACCATACACCTCATTTTTCTTGGTGGTTCTAACAATATTTTAAGTTACCAAATGATTACATGCACAATTACCACACCTATAAAATTCTAGGTAGAAGGCTTGTAGTTTTGGATCTTGATTATGGACTTGGACTCCAATTTGATTGGGTTTGGGTTTGGGCTCCCATAATGGATCAAGTTTATGATCCAACACTCTGCCTATGTCTGTCCAATTGCATCTTCAACACTTGCTGCTTTTCTGCATTCAATAGTGCTAGCCTTCTGGTGTATCTAAAAGAGAATGAAGAAGAGAAGGACAAAATGACTTTTCAAGTAATTGTTAAGACAAAATCCATCTTTATACAATGTCATTACTGATGATAGAAGGTTAATTCAACAACGGAAGTGGTCTATTTAAGATACATGGGGAAGTGGATAGAGAAATATAACTGAACTCTGTAATTAAAATGTAATGCAATACTGAAGTTCTTATAAATGCCTACTTGCTTAGCTTGACCTGATAAGCTCTTCAACCTGGTCCAACTCAGTGCACAGAGAGCTTTGATCCATATGTAATTTGGCAATGATGTCATTTTCGTTCATGTTTTTCTTTCCAAACAGTAATATCCTATGGGGAAGAAAGTTTATGTAGTATAAAAAAAGAGGATAAGAGCTTAGAGAAAGTACCAAAATAAAAATTGTGTGGCAGTCATGGTGGATCTACTTCATCTAGGAGGAGAGTTTTCTTCTATGCTTAGGGCTAATCCTTTTTTAGACTTGCTTCACTTCTGTATTGACGCTTGCAATACATTTGGTAGTGTATATGTGATGTATTAACAAAGATTACCATGGAGATTGGAAGAGAAACTAGGTTACCCTAATAAGTTAACATAAGGATCTTTAATAATACTAATCATACTCCAACACTTTAACTAAATAAATTCAATTTTTGATGGCGAATCAACTCAAACTCGTTGTCAAGGCTACTGTTTTTTGTTTCACTGATTTGATGTTTAAGCTCTGATACAAATTGATGTGGAATAAAATAGAAAAGAAGAGATAAAAAATAAAAACTAGGCTACCATGTGGAATCTTTAAATAGAGATTCATACTCCAACACTTTAACTAAATAAATTCAATACTGATCAAATATCATGTTCTAATCTTATTAGAGTGATGCTATTTAGCACCATCACCGTGTATGATTATAACCATTTTATTTCTGTAAGTATTGTCAAGTGTGGGATTGAGTTTGAGTCTTTGAGATAAAATTCAATTTTTAAAAACCTGTCTTATTGTATATTGAAGGGATTATATAAACTTTTTAAAGATTAACAAGCAGTCTGTATTATGTTAAGACATTTGCAGTATTTAGGACATAAGTCACATAACCAACTATGATATCTTTGGACAATAAGAAAAGGTAAAAAAAAAAAAGTTAAATACTTTATGCTTCCGTAATTATTTTTTGACCAGTTTGGTTTTCCCTAGTAGTTGGACAATGTACCTCAAATGTACAGGTCAAAACCTATTGTTTCCATTTAAACTAAGAGAAAAAAACTAAAGGAACAGAGTCAAACTAATTATTTTATAGGAACTTATTTTTTAATACATGTGCAATGACAAGTATTATTTAAAAATCATTCTCAAGTAGAAATGAATATAAAATGAAGACTGTTGGTGTTGCCTTTTCATAATCAGATACAAGGCATAACTTGATGTTCTAGAATCAAAATATTACCTTATTTTATATTTGGAAGAACTTGTATGATTGAGGTCATTAGTCCCATATCCTAGCTGCCATGTACACAAAGGAAAATCTAAATTTTTCTATTATTTTGCACCACCTTGTGTGAGGCTTGGTTCTATCTCAGCTAGTGCTTCTGTATTCTATCTAATCAAAGTCGGCATTTCATTTATGCAAGTTTTCTGCTGAAGAAAAAATATCATCTGATGAGATTCTTCTGCTTTATCAATATGATGGCAGTTGCATGCCGCATATAAACAGCAGAGAAATTGCATCCTTTGTCAAACTATATTTTAATTTAAATTGGAGTGACCAATTCATTCTAACTAAACTGATAATTCTTTTTAAATAATTCTGGTATCTTTAACGGTTCGCAAGTCATGATCTCAATGCTAGTTGACTGCTTGTCACCTGTATATTTCTACTAAAGTTCTCCCCTTTGTACCAAATAAGAGCAATGATCAAATAAAATAAAAACTAAAATAAGGGTAAGGAAATAATTTTAAAAGAGGAAGTTGGAAATCCTCAACCACATGCTTGAAATGACTTAATTTTTCTGCAGATATAGATATATTTACAGTAATTCTTTTAGATTTACTTTTACTAAACCAGATTCAGCATACTAATGATCTGAAAGATGATTTTGCATGATATTGCTCTATATTTCTGCTAAATAAGTTCTTTTATTCTGAGATGAGGCTCTTATTGACAATCACTTAGACCATCAAATGGTAATTGCTAGTTGATTGCTCTTGTTTATATAAGTGCACTTTGCAATTTTGTAAGGTCATTAGTTGAATCATCGAAATTAGGTATCTGTATAAACTTATGAGTCATGACTGTTAGCATGTTCTATTCAAATGTCATGAAATCTCCCACTTGCTCTAATTCAATCCTCAACAGATATTTTGTCCAAGAGAGTGAACTGACTAAAATACATGGAAACCAAATATAAATTGGAAGAGAAAATGACAGTAAGATATTATATAAGAACCCAACAAACCAGTAGGTAAGCCTGAGGCAAAGATTTTTTTTTTTTGCTTCCATCTGTGCGTTTGTGTGAATAAATATTAACCTTTGCATTATTGTATCTTCTGCAAAGAGGTTTCAGCACCAGTTAACACTGAAGCATGGGTTGCAGCAGATATGCATACCGTTGTGCATCAGCTGTATTGTTTGCTGTGATATTTTCTCATGCAGGTGAGATTCTAGTTCATGGAAAATCTCTGTTGGAAAAGTTTTTTCTGCCTATGATCATTTACATATATTTTCCTACCTTTTTCCATGGTAATTTTTAGTGGCATATGACCCATTTGATCCGACTGGGAATATTACAATCAAATGGGATGTTATATCCTGGACTCCAGATGGTTACGTCGTAAGTATCGTTAGTATCCTTTCATTTCAATGCTCATTTTCCTTTTGTGGCATGTTATTATTTAGCTCAAACAGATTGTAAGCAAATGAAAATGGAATTGAAAAAAGAAATCATTTCGAAGTAAATTTTATAATTTTTTTTTACAAACATTACAACTATGAAATTATGATTGAATAGAATTCATTTGTTACAAATATACTTTAAATACAATATTAAAAAATGTAAAAGAACGGAAATGTAATTAGAATTATTTTGCATCAGAATCACCAACATCTCATGGCTTGTGTGTTTAAGTCAGAGATACGGTATGCAGCTTAATCACAACAAAGAATACATCCAAATCCTCCAAAGAGGAATAGGACTTATTTGAGAGCCCATTAATAAATCAAAGAATATACTTCTACAAGAAATTTGAAGAAAAAATATACATTAGATACTAGGACTTAATTTGCATTAGAAGTGCAATTTATTGATTTGATATGAAAGCTTACTATGATGATTGTTCAGGCAGTGGTAACGATGACCAACTACCAAATGTATCGGCACATCATGAGCCCTGGATGGACCTTAGGCTGGGCGTGGGCTAAGAAAGAAGTGATCTGGTCAATGGTGGGAGCACAAGCCATTGATCAAGGAGACTGTTCCAAGTTTAAAGGAAACATCCCACACTGCTGTAAGAGGAATCCAACCGTCGTTGATCTTCTCCCTGGAGTCCCTTACAATCAACAACTTGCCAATTGCTGCAAAGGAGGCATTTTGGCATCGTGGGGACAAGATCCATCAGCTGCAGTTTCTTCCTTTCAGGTGAGTGTTGGGCTTTCAGGTACTTCCAATAAAACAGTGAGACTGCCAAAGAATTTCACCTTACTTGGTCCAGGAAGGGGTTACACCTGCAGCCAAGCAAAGATTGTGCCATCCACAGTTTTTATCTCATCAGATGGACGTCGACGAACACAAGCACTGAGTAAGTTCTAGTTCTTGTTACAAATACAAGTTACTGCATATAATCAAAGAATAATATGCATCTTCGTGAAGTAACACTTCCAATTATAGCAGTAAACACAATAGTCCCATAAAACATAAAACAGTACATACCAATGTGATTTTTGTCCTGAACTACTGTTTCTTGGGATCGCAGTCGTTCTTCTTATTAATCCTTTAACTTCTTATTTGCAGTGACATGGAATGTGACATGCACTTATTCACAGGTTCTGGCTTCTCAGTACCCAACCTGCTGCGTCTCCATGTCATCTTTTTACAACTCTACGATCACTCCTTGTCCAAATTGTTCTTGTGGCTGCCAGAACAAGAACAATTGTGTCGTGTGAGCCTCCTTTCTGATCTTGAACTCAATTTAAATCTACATGGATATATACTATACTTTCAGTTTCTTTTTACTAGATCATACTGCATAATTTCTATGCAAAGTTTTAATCTGTAAGTGATACATTAATTTATGATTCGAAAGAATAAGATCCAACTCAATGTAGCATGTGCAGGCAATAGTTTGAATTTTCGAACTTGATGCCTGGAGAGTTATTCAGGTTGCATATTGGGAACTGTTATAGGCAATTGTTAGTAGAGGGGGGTGTAGATTGTTCAGGTACTCATGATTCAAATAAAGAATTTAGAAAATTAATCGTCATACATATGCCACGATTTCTTTTGGGTGGAAAATCTTATAAAAATTTGGAGATATTGGATGGAGTAGATGAAAGGTTGAAATTATAATTCTACTTAAAAGTTTAGTGATCTTCATGTGGGAATTGGGAAAGTTAAAAGTTGCCAATATTTGCAATCAACCTTGTATGAGCCTTTAGTAAATATCAAAAAACCTGTTGTCTTTATCAGTTAAGGCATGTAACTCACATATCAGGAGCATAATGCAGGAGTAGCTCAGAGATCAGAAGTGTAGTGGGAATGAACACATCAAGAAGAGATAATACCCCTTTGCTACAATGCACTCAACACATGTGCCCAATTCGCGTGCATTGGCATGTAAAGGTCAACTACAATTACTACTGGCGTGTGAAGATCTCCGTTACCAATTTCAACTACCAGTCTAACTACACGCAATGGACACTTCTTGTTCAACATCCGAATCTCAACAATGTCACCCAAGCTTTCAGTTTTTCCTACAAGCCACTTGTTCCATACCAATCCAATAGTAAGTCAATATAGATCAATTTAGAAAATTTTTGCAGAAGAGAAAGTGCATGTAATTTGAACTGTAGAGAAGTTTTGGGAAACTGATCCATTGATCGATACTACTAGGATCTTGAATTATAAGAGAATTTATTCTTTTTGGTGAACATTCTGCCTCTTGGAAAAATAAAGTAACATGGCTTTGCTCCTTTCATATTTGTCATTCATATGAGAAAGGTTGGCGATTAGTGCCTCCTATAATATCATATGATGTGAATGTTTGATTGAGATGACATGTTAACTACGCATTTGCATTCCACAATCCCAATAAAATCACCATCTAACTCCTTTAGTGCACTGATTTTATTAGATGGCTTGTTTTTTCCGTTATACTAGAAGTAGCCTTCAGCTAACTATTGCACTGCATTGGAATTGCAGATGACACTGGTATGTTTTATGGTATTAAGTTCTTTAATGACATCCTAATGGAAGCTGGGCCAGATGGAAATCTGCAATCGGAGTTGATTCTTCAAAAGGATGCGGAAACATTCACGCTTAAGCAGGGCTGGGCTTTCCCTCGTAAAGTCTACTTTAATGGGGATGAGTGCAAGATGCCCCTTCCTGATGAATACCCACACCTACCAAACTCTGCCAATGCAAATCCTATTGCATTATCTGCTCTGCTTGCCTGTTCACTTTTGGTATTGCTAGCATTTTGGTGACCCTATGACTAGAGATTGAAATTGGGAAAACAGAGAAAAGTGTCCCTATGATTCTCAACTCAAGTGCCTTCTTCTCCAATAGGTAACTACGATAGCATTAATTGTAGTTACAGTGGAAAATGATCACTGTCCTCATCCGTCACTAGCACTTGTTTGTGAGTTTGTAACAATTTAGCACCTTCACAGTGTAATCATTTGATTTCATGTTTGAGGCTTTGAAATGAAATTCAATATATGTTTGAAAAACGTTTTTATACAAGATTTAAAAAGCTTTCTTATTGTATATCGAATGGATCATATAAACTTTATTAAGCAGTAGGTGAATACATTTTTAAAATTTAGGACATAACCAACTATGATATCTTTGGACAATAAGAGAAAGTTAAAAAAAAAAGAAAAAAAAAAAGAAAAGAAAAGAAGAGAAACAAGTCCTATGATTTAGAGCAATATCTGACGCAGGACTGTTTCAAGTAGGGATCACCAAAGCTTTTGGAGTGAAGGTTATAGTTATATAGTTATTACTAAATTATGAATTTTTGGAACAAATAAATTTTATAAATTTTATGGAATTCATTTATAATTATATAGTTATTAAGTTTGGAATAATAAAAAAAATATAAAATTGATTTTGAAATGAATTAATTATATGGAATTGAGTTAGTTTGTTGTAAATTCTATCAAAATTGATATAATTTATAATTTATAATTAAATTTCACAAAATAAAGACTAAAAATTTATATTGATCAAAACATTCTCACTTTCCTTCTCTCCTTCCCTCCCTCCCTCCCTCCTTCTTCCTTCCTATTTCTCCTTTTTTGAAATCTTCATTGATCGATTTCAACATTTTAAATATAAGAATTCAATTGAATTATACAATTTAACATAAAAAAAAGCTAAAAAAAAAATTCATTTTGAAATGAATTCTTTTTTCAATTCATTTGAAAATAAAATTAATTCTATTTTCATTTGGTTTTAAACGGAGTGTAATAATCAAAACACATTTCCTTATTGGGAAGAACCACAATTAAACAAACAAATATATGTTATGACAATATTCTTTCCTCGTGATTAAAATAGGATGTAGAAGCAAACTACTAATTAAATAAATCACCATAATAATCCACCAATTAAACAAATCACCACAATAATAATAAATCAACCCACAAGAACACAAAAATATTTTACGTGGAAAATCCTTTCGGAAATCCCATGAAACATAATCCAGTCAATCTTCCACCATGTAAAAAAATGGATACACAATACAAGTATTTCTAGATAAGCTAGAGATCACCAGTCACAAATACTTCCAGAGCACTCATTCTCTTGGATAACAATAATACATCATTACCAAAATGTTGATAATAACAAAAGATATAAGAAAGAGCTCACTAAGTGGGTGATGAAAACACACGAAGAAGAAAGTCAATCAACGATCAGAATCGATAAAAGCATTTTTTACTTTGTCCGGAACAACATATCGAAATCTCTCAAAATCGGATCATTGATCACCACTAAATCATGCTAGCAAAATTACTAGCTGCCATGTTTTGTTCTCCAAACATGCCCTCTCAATTTCTTCTTTGCGTGCTGATAAGTGCTTAAATATCATATTTAAGTCCCTTAATTTATATTTGTTAAGCTCTTAGTTTGTGTTATTTCATTCTATTTTATTTCCTTTTTGTGTTTTCTATGTTTTTCTAGGTTTTTGGAGAAAATTAAGCATTCAAGAATTATCAGGCTTAAAGAGCGAATTTGGGAAAAGCTAGAGTCTGTTAGTGCGATCGAGCACAGGAGACCTGCAATTGAGCGCAACAGCGTTCAAGCACTCAAAGCCAAGGATCGAGCTCACCTGTGCTCGCGCGAGCAAGAAGAAGGATTGATCACAGGACGATTGAGTGCACCATGCTGCGATAGAGCGCATTCGCGCGTCAGTAAACAGTATGGCAGTTGGTTTTATTTTGGAAATAGGCTTAGGGTTTTATTTTACGACCTCTAGGGTTTCTAGATGTTTCTAAGGTTACTTAAACTCTATAAATAAACCTGTAAACACAGAAATAAGGGGGGGATTTTGGAGAATTGACGGCTCTTCAATGAAGTGTTTTCAGGTTTATTCTTTTCATTCTATTTTAATTTATGAAGATGTTTAATATCAAACTCATGTGTAACTAAATCTGTTAGTAAGGCTTGATTGAAGCCTTGATTATGTTACTCAATAATTCAATATTATCGCCTTTGTGATAGTTATTTTATGATGTTTAACTTGATTAATTCATGTTTTCTTGAATTTCTCAAATGTGTTTGCCTGATCAACATATGCATATGGTATGGACTAGTTAATTAAATCAATTTGGATGGCCGAGTCTTGGGTTTAATAATAGTAACAAAAGAAATCCACGCGGGGTTCTTGGGTTAATCAACATGGAAAATCAGGGTTATATACAATGCCCTAGGCCTCGTGTGTTTGTTGATTTCCACATATACTAAGCTTTCTTAAAGAACAATTGAGTATACACCATGCTAAATCCTTTAAGAAAGAAAAGAGTTAGAGTATACACTATGCCTAACTCGTTGCTTAGGGAAATCAATAGCTTAAGGAGTATATACCATGCCCTTAGGTTGGCAGCATTAGGTATTCATAATGTGATTAAAGCATTGACATATTGGCATATTGTTGTATTGAGAAAGCATGATTAATGGTAGATATCAATGCCTTACACTTTTATCATTATCAAATCAAACTCACTTTTTTTTCTTCTCTTGTTTTATATTGCGAAATTAATTTTAAATCAAAATTGACCAATCCCTGTGGGAATGATCTTTGATCTTGTGCACTTGCATACCATGTTACCACTTTGACCTTGTGCACTTGCAAGTAAAACGTTCAATTTTTTGCCTATTAATTTAGGTAGATTTTTACACAAAAAGTTTTTGACACTGTTGCCGGGGATTGCGTTAAATTCTGCTTAGAATTATTTTTGTTAGTTTTATTATTTTGTTCTATTTTATTTTTATCACAAATCTAATTTTTTTCTCTTCTTTTTATTTTTCTGTTTTTCTGTTTCAGATCTGCGGCAGAGTAGTCCCTGGCATTGCGATCGAGCGTCGGCTTATAGTGATCAAGTGCCCAACTTGGAACGATCGAGTGCAGTTCCAGAAACTACCCAAACAGTAGTACTGAAACTGCTGCATTGAAGAACTTCATCTGATTCACGCAAGGGCTTCGATCCAAGAATCCAATCATCTTTTCACTCGATACAAAGATTGAGTGGACCATTCGACAGAAGCCTAGAGACAACATTGATGAGGTAGAAGACGAATTCAAGGGAGAAGTACAGATGGCATAACAACTTGTCAACCAACAGCCACTAGAGTGAAGACCCATGAAACAATCTTTCATCCCACAAAACCTCAACAAGCCCTCATGCATTACCTATCAACCAGAGGCATAAAGAAATTACTACATATCCCCACAGACACTCAATGCATTGACTCATTTCAGGGGTACAGCTATTGAGGATCCACACTTATATCTTCGGGAATTCTTTGATCTCTGCAAGTTCCAGCATATCCGAGGCCTAGATCAAGGGGAATCAGGTTAATTCTTTTCTTTTTTTCCTTGAAAGATAATGCTAAGTTGTGGTACAATTCATTGCCTGCAGTTTCTATCCATACTTGGGAAGAGTTATCCAGTAGATTCTAAAAGAAGTTTTTCCCAGCCCAAAAGACAAGACAAATGAGGAAGAAGATTCAATCTTTTCAACTGAGAGATGAAGACCTTTTTTTTTAAGTATAGGGACACTTCAATGAGCTGCTTCTCAAGTGTCAACATCACAACCTACCTCAAGATGAGCTGGTACAAGCTTTTTATGAAGGTCTAAATGACATAAATAAAGGTATTATTGATTCAGGTTGTGGAGGTGTGCTGATGGAAAAGAGCAGTGAGGAAGCTATGGAGCTTTTTGAGACATTAAGTGAGCATACCCAAAAATTCTCATCCAGAAGGAGACAAGTAGTAAAGAGTAAGGGCATGTATGAAGTGAACTTAAATGGTGGATTTCCAAATCAGATGGCTGCTGTGGAAGGAAAGCTAGATATGATCGTAAAAGCCATGACTGCTCAGAACATCCCACCTAGTCCACAAGCTACACAACTCCAGGTATGTACTATATGTTCTCATTTTGATCACACTACTGAGATTTACCCTTTGTTTTCATCTGTAGATCAAGAGCAATAAAACTATGTGGGACAGAACAATTATCCTCCCAAGAACAATCCATACGCCAATACTTATAATCCAGGGTGGCGAAACCATCCCAACTTCTCATGGAATAATAATCAAAATGCCCTGAACCTTCAAGGATAGCAAAGGAACTCCCAACAAGTAGCCCAACCAGTTCCGGAGTTAAAGAAGAGTGACCTAGAGAGTATTGTAAGGCAATTGGCAACTCAACAACAACAACTGATGACTTCACAAGATTAGTTTATGGTAGATGAAAGACAATTTCAGACTGAGCAAAGACAAACAACTGCAAAGCATGAGCAAGCTATTCAAAGACTAGAAATATAAGTGGGGCAAATGGCTAAGGAGCTAAGTGGAACAAAACAGGGTGAACTTCCAGCCCAAACACTACCTAATCCAGGAAGACACTAGCAACTGAATACCGTTACAACTCTAAAAAATGGTAAGATCATAGAAGTTGATGAGCCTGCACAAGCATCTCCAGATAAAGCATCCACATCTAAGGTAAATGAAATAGAGAAGGTGAATGCACCACCCTTCCCTCAAAGGTTAGTAAAGCTAAATAAAGAAAATAAATTGCTTGATATTTTTGAAACTTTGGGAAAGGTAGAGATTAACATTCTTTTACTAGATGCAATTCAACAAATTCCCGTATATGCTAAATTTTTGAAAGATTGTTGCACTCATAAAAGGAAGTTTTATGAGCATGAAACAATGGCTTTAACTGAAGAGGTAAGTGCGGTGTTGTTAAGGAAACTACCACCAAAGCTAAAAGATCCAAGTAGCTTTACCATTCCTTGCAGGATAAG
This sequence comes from Bretschneidera sinensis, assembly GCA_023935145.1. NCBI lineage: Eukaryota > Viridiplantae > Streptophyta > Magnoliopsida > Brassicales > Akaniaceae > Bretschneidera > Bretschneidera sinensis. Next base: position 124,732,333 of record CM043700.1, read on the forward strand.
TGACCAACTTTTTGAGCGTGCACTATTGGATCTAGGGGCTATTGTAAATTTGTTGCCATACATTGTATTTGAGACACTGGGTCTGGGAGAACTTCAACCAACTTCCATTACCTTGCAATTGACAGACAGAAACATCAAAAGACCAAGAGGTATTCTTGAGAATGTCTTGGTAAAGGTAGGTGAATTTATTTTACCTGCTAATTTTATTGTATTAGATATAGAAGAATCTCCTATACCATTGCATTTGCCCATCATTTTAAGAAGACATTTTATGAGAACTACTGATAAAAAAATTTGTGTGAAAAAAGGTATTGTAAGTATGAAGGTAAATGGTGAGAAGATAGAATTCAAAATATTTGATGCATTGAAATTACCCCAGGATGATATGGAATGTTTTAATGTATATATGATACAAAGTGTTATTGAGCAAGCTTTTCAGGTTCATCATATTGATCCAATGGAGACCACCCTCACCCATAGTTTAATAAGATTGGATATGTGAGCCTAAATCTGAAGATGTTACTGATGACATCATTGAAACTGTGCACCTCCTTGAGGCCTCTCCAAAGCATCCAAGTAGGTACACCCTTCCATTTGAAACTCTTGTGCCTACTAATACTACTCTTTTCCCTTCTATTGTCCAAGCACCAAATTTGGAATTGAAGCAGTTGCTAGAGCATCTGACTTATGTTTATCTAGGAGAGAATAAGACACTACCTGTGATAGTTGTTGCCAATCTAAGTTTTGAGGAAGAAGAGAAGCTGTTGAGAGTTCTTAGAGAGCACAGAGTTGCTATCGGATAGACCATTGCTGACATCAAGGGGATAAGTCCAGCCAAGTGCATGCATCACATCTACCTTGAAGACGAAGCAAAGCCCATCGGGATGCACAAAGAAGACTCCATACATGAAGGAGGTAGTTAAGGTGGAGGTATTGAAACTACTGGATGTTGGCATTATCTACTCCATCTCAGACAATAAATGGGTAAATCTAATTCAAGTCGTTCCAAAGAAGAGTGGGATCACAGTGGTGAAAAATGAAGATGAAGAACTAATACCTATAAGAATAACCATTAGTTGGAGGGTATGCATCAACTACAGAAGGCTGAACAAGGAGACCAGAAAAGATCATTTTCTTTTACCATTTATTGATCAGATACTAGAAAGATTAGCTGGCCATAGTTACTATTGCTTCTTGGATGGGTATAGTGGTTACAACTAGATTGCTATAGCACCAGAGGACCAAGCCAAGACCACCTTCACATATCCTTTTGGCACATTTTCTTACAGAATGATGCTATTTAGATTATGCAATGCTCCAGCCACCTTTCAAAGATGCATGATGAGCATTTTTTTTGACATGGTGGAAAAATTTATTGAGGTGTTTATGGATGATTTTAGTGTTTTCAGTTCTAATTTTGTTGAATGCCTCCATCATCTGAAGAGTGTCATCAAGAGATGTGAAGAATGCAACTTAGTGCTAAATTGGAAAAAATGTCACTTTATGGTCCAACAAGATATTGTGTTAGGTCATTCCATTTCCAAAAAGGGTATTGAGGTGGATAAGGCCAAGATTGACATTATTTCAAAACTTCCCCCTCCTATGACAACTAAAGGTGTCAGAAATTTCCTTGGATATGCTAGATTTTTCAAAAGATTTATCAAGGATTTTTCTAAGTCCACTAGACCACTCTGTGCACTGCTAGCCAAAGATACCAAGTTTGAATGGACTGATGAATGCATGGAAGCTTTCAACACATTGAAGAAATTGCCCATCTCTGCACTAATAATGATGGCACCTGATTGGAGTCTTCCATTTGAGCTGATTTGTGATGCTAGCGACTTTGCCTTGGGAGCTATCTTGGGCCAGAGAATCAATAAGGTACCTCATGTTATCTATTATGCTTCTAGAACTTTAAATGATGCTCAACTAAATTATTCTACAACTGAGAAAGAATTGTTAGCTGTCATTTTTGCTTTGGAGAGTTCAGATCATACTTGATTGGCTCTAAGGTTATGGTATTCACTGACCATGCTACTTTGAGATATTTTTTTTGCTAAGAAAGATGCAAAGCCTAGGTTGATCAGATAGGTACTCTTACTGCAAGAGTTCGACTTGGAGATTAGAGACAAGAAGGGTAGTGAGAATGTAGTTGCAGATCACCTATCCAGGCTACCTCATGAAGAAGATAAAGATGAACTTCCTTTGAATGAAAGTTTCCTTTATGAACAATTATTTGTAGTAGAGGTTTAAATTCCATGGTATGCAGATATTGTTAATTATATAACTGCTAAGTTTTTCCTCCAAGTATGTCTAGTCAAGAAAGGAAGCGGTTAAGGTCTATATCTCGACATTACCATTAGGATAACCCCTATCTGTTCAAATTTTGCCCTGATCAAATCATCAGAAGGTGTGTCTTAAAGGAGGAGCATTTAAGCATATTGCAGCATTGTCATCAGTTTTCTTGTGGAGGACACTTTGGGGCCAAAAGAACAACTCTTAAGGTATTACAATCAAGTTTTTATTGGCCTAATTTGTCTAAAGATGCATTTTTGTATTGCAGCTTATGTGATAGATGCCAGTGGACAGGTAACATCTCATCCAAAGATCAGATGCCATTGCAAAATATTCATGTGGTAGAGCTCTTTGATGTATGGGGTATTGACTTCATGGATCCTTTTCCTAACTCATATGGCTATTTATATATTTTTATGGGTGTGGATTATGTGTCCAAATGGGTCGAGGCTGTCCCCTCAAAGACTAATGATCACAAAGTGGTTGTGAAGTTTTTATAAGGTAACATCTTTACTAGGTTTGGGACTTCAAGGGCAATAATCAGTGATGGAGGAAGCCACTTCCATAACCAGTCTTTTCTTCCTTGATCAAGAAGTATGGGATCACCCATAAGGTTGGCACTCCATATCATCCTCAAACCAGTGGCTAAGTGGAGATAAACAACCAAGAAATCAAAGGCATCCTGGAGATGATCGTGAATCCTAATATGAAGGATTAGTCTTTGCGCCTGAATGATGCTTTATGGGCATATAGGACTGCATACAAGACTCTAATTGGTATGTCTCCATATCGATTAGTTTTTGAGAAAGCATGTCATCTACCGATGGAGTTAGAGCATCGAGTGTATTAGGCCATCAAGAAGTTCAACTTTGACATGAAACAAATGGGTGATAAGAGAAATTTGCACTTAAACGAGCTAAAAGAATTGAGGCATGATGCATATGAGAATGCCAAGCTCTATAAGGAAAGAACCAAAGCATATCATGATAAACAACTGGTTAGAAAAGAGTTTCATATGGGATAGAAGGTGTTGATCTACAATTCATAATTAAGACTATTCCCAGGTAAGCTCAAGTCTTGATGGTTTGGTCCTTAAGGTATTCCCTCATGGAGCATTGTAGGTTCTTAGTTCAGAAAGCAATCGGACATTCACGATGAATTGACATAGAGTAAAGCCATACTTTAAAATTAAATTGCTACCAAGAGATGAAGATTTGGCACTCCAGTCTATCCAATATGCAGCAGCACCAAGAGTATTTGAGCCACATTTGGTGGACTTCAAGTGCACCTTTCCAAAAGAATAGCACTGAATCTACTGTAGAGAGCATTTGAGCAGTCCAAGCTTTGATAAACATGTAGCTCAAGCACCTCTATTGAGGTCAGTGGTACTAAGGCTATTGAGTACGATACACTTTTCTTCTTTGATTTTTGTTTTTTTTCAATATTTTTAATTTTTTCTTACTTTTCCTTAGTTAATTTAGTGGTTCAGTACATAGGGATAGGGATTCTGTTACTGTACAATAGAGTGCAGAAACCTCTTACATTGAGCTGTGCATTCTGTTAGAGCGATCGATCGCAAGAGACTTGTGATCGATCGCACTATCACCGTGCTCCCAAAGGCTCACGACCACATCCACACACACGGACACACCTAAGCATAAGTATGTCGATCGCACTTCATAGTGCCATCAGGCGCACTCGGGACAGAGAGTCACATGATCTATTTTAGTAATTTTCCCCTTTTTCCCCATCATTTCCTCTGTGCACAGTGCACAATCCAGCCCTCTTCTGCACTTCGTCCACACACCACCTGCACTCATAGCTTCACCTATCATCATCAACCACCACACATGATCATCACTGACCACCGCACACCATCGTTCGCACACAACTTCACCACTCGCGTGCACACACAGCCACAGTTTCTTTCTTGTTTCTCCCTTATTAACATTTTGTCCATCTCCCCACGTTTTTGTTATTTTGACAACTAAAATTACATATACAACTTGTTTTTGTCCTCTGTGGTTAGGTTTTATTGCTTTGCAGGGGGCTGGAAAAAATTTGGAGGTTGTTGTTCACCACTCGGTTTGAGGGCCGCACACCACCTGTTCGATCAACTTCCTGACCGAGATTCCAAGATGTCTAGGACCATTGTTTCCACATCTCAAGCTTCAGGAAGCCGAGCCCAGTTCTCCCGACCCACTTTGGAGTAACGGGAGATCCTTTTTGAGACCACTTTCGACATCGACGGCAAATTCAAGAATTGTGACGTAACTCAATAGGCAGTTCAAGACTTCAAATGCCATGGGTTGAAAAAGTTATTCAAGCCCGTCGCCTCCACTGCCTACATGAGTTTATTGTGCAGTTCTATGAGAACCTATCCTTTGACTACAGTAGGCAGGATGTCTTATCTTCGTCCATTCAAGGCAAACAAATTGAGGTGACTTTGTCAGATATTGCTGCTGCACTCAAATACAATGACGAATATCCCCTAGAAGGCGTACAGTTGGAGAAGCAGCCGGAGTCTTTCTACATTTCAGATATCATTACAGATATGTGTGCGGGGCAATACACAGAGAGACATAATAATGCTGGCAGCCAGTCCATGTTGCCTCCACAACTTTGGCTTGTGGACTCTATTCTGCAACGCAATGTGTGCCTATTGGGACACAAGACTCAATGACATGACCAGTTCCTTCAAGCATTGTATGCCTTTTACAAAGGCCATTGGTACTCCATCCCTTCGATCATCTAGAGCCAAATTCACAAATTTTGGAACCTTGTGCACACATGTCAAGTCACCTCTGCCAATGCATGGGGGCTACCGTTCCCATTTCTACTCACTTATATCTTAAAGAAAAAGGGAATCAAGGGCACCTCTGTAAATAGACCAGTCAAGGAGCACCCATATTTTGGCAGAAACCAGTGGACTCAAAGCCAGTCACACGTGCTAAGAGGACTTCGGGTGCCAGCACCTACTGCTGATAAGGTAGAGGAAGAACCTAGGGAAGCAAAGGAACCTGCAGCTCGGCAGACTTGGGAGGAATAACTTATTGACATGGGACGTCGGAGTATCAGTTCCTATATGATGAGGTGTCCTTTTTTCGATATGAGCTAGCTTACATTGGATGGGAGGATCCAGAGGATACGTGCCTAGTTAACCAACGCATAGACAAGTTGAAAACGCGCTTTGATAGGTAAGAAGCGATGTTCAAGGCCATTTTAGACCAATTTCCACCAGCTTCGGGGACATTATCTTTGGCACCACAAGGGGCACAACAGTGAGTGGTTGCACAGTCTGGCTGAAGACGTAAAACTTAGCACTCATAGAAGACATCCCACAGCGTATCCTTTATTTTTTTATTGCTTTTCAATTTCTTGTTGTTTATTTTTAATTTCTTTTTGTTTTCTAGTATTACTTTAGTATTTGTTTTTCAGGGACAACGCGTACTTCAATTCAAGTTTGGGGGTATGCTATGAGCAATGCCAATCCAGCCAGTTCTCCATCTTCCAGGTCAGTTTTTTTCGTGTTATTCACACATTGGAGACAATGTGTAATTTAAGTTTAGGGGTATAGGAGACATATTTACACACACTTTGTCCTAGTTTTGTTGTTGTATTTCATTTTAAAATAAGCTATAAAAAAACCTCATGTTCATGTTCGTCTTGAAATTTTGGTTGATCTGAAAAAAATTGTGATATGATTTCATTGGTGAGCTTAAAATGTTGAACACATGATATGATGATAGAGTTTTAAAGTTTAGTTACTTGCTTTAGGCATTTGAGAATTCACATGTTTGATCTAATCTGACACGAGCACATTAGCACATAATTGTGTGAGGTATAACATGTGAATTTAATGTGTATGTTTCTATGGCTTGGGTGAAACGGGATGCCTTGTTGGATGGAAACTTTGGCATATATATATATATATATATGATCATTGATAAACTTTTCACTGAGTAACTGGACCTTTTGCCTCAGTAAGCAATGAGTGTTCACATCAAAATGTGAGAATTTTGATTTGGTTAAATCATAGCCAGTTTAGTTTTGTAGCCTTTTTGACTCAAGTTAGTAAGTCCTTAGGGGTGTCTTTACACCTAATGCCCTAAAACCATCTGGTTTGAGAGTCTTTGACTCAACACTCGCTACATGGGTAAATTAGAAAGCTTAAGGGAACTAAACATGGTAGAGTCTCATAATAAAAGAAAGAAGAAAATAAAATTATGCCATTGTTGTTCATTCTGATGGAAAATTCAATGAATCTTGAGATATAAATACATTGTACATTGGAATTATTTGGAAGCTTTATATTTATGTGCTAGTTCACTTTACACTGATTTGAACTTGTGATGACTTAGCCGGCCTTTTGTAAGTAATTAGATTTTAAAATTACTATTTATTGCAATGATGGGTTTATATTTTTAAGCTTGCTCATGAATGAATATCATGGTTTTGTGTGATACTTAAATTTTTGGATACCACGAAATATGGATTTATCTTTGTGTTCTTTTTTTTTCATTTAGTTTTTATTTTTGTATTGCTAAGTGACTAGCAATATATAAGTTTGGGGGTATGATAAGTGCTTAAATATTCATATTTAGGCCCCTTAATTTATATTTGTTACACTCTTAGTTTGTGTTATTTCGTTCTATTTGATTTCCTTTTTGTGTTTTCTGTGTTTTTCTAGGTTTTTGGAGAAAAGGAAGCATTTAGGAATTATCATGCTTAAAGAGTGAATTTGGGAAAAGCTGGAGTCTGTTAGTGCGATCAAGCGCAGGAGACCTACGATCGAGTGCAACAGTGCTCAAGTACTCAAAGACAAGGATCGAGCACACCTGCTTTCGTGCGGGCAATAAGAAGGATCGATCGCAGGACGATCGAGCGCACTATGCTGCAATCGAGCTCATTCACGCGTCAATAAACAGTATGGCGGCTAGTCGTATTCTGGAAATAGGCTTAGGGCTTTGTTTTACAACCTCTAGGGTTTCTAGACATTTCTAGGGTTACTTAAACTCTATAAATAGACCTGTAAACAAATAAATAAGGGGGGATTTTGGAGAAGAATTGACGGCTCTTCAAGGAAGCATTTTCGGGTTTATTCTTTTCCTTCTATTTTACTTTATGAAGATGTTTAACATCAAACTCATGTGTAACTAAATCTCTTAGTAGGGCTTGATTGAAGCCCTGATTATGTTACTCAATAATTCAATATTATCACCTTTATGATACTTAACTTGATTAATTCCAGTTTTCATGAATTCCTCATATGTGTTTGCCTGATCAACATATGCATGTGGTATGGACTAGTTAATTAAATCAATTTGGATGGCCGAGTCCTGAGTTTAATAATAGTAACAAAAGAAATCCACGGGGGGATTTTTGGGTTAATCAACATGGGAAACTGGGGGTATATACCATGCCCTAGGCCTCGTGCGTTTGTCGATTTCCACAGATATTATGCGTTCATAAAGAACAATTTAGTATACACCATGGTAAATCCTTTAAAAAAGAAAAGAGTTAGAGTATACACCATGTTTAACTCATTGCTTAGGGAAATCAATAGCTTATTAAGGAGTATATACCATGCCCTTAGGTTGGCAACATTAGGTATTCATAATGTGATTAAAGCATTGACATATTGTTTTATTGAGAAAGCATGATTCGTGGTGGATATCAATGCCCTACACTTCTATCATTATCAAATCAAACTCACTTTTTCTTTCTTCGTTTTATATTGTGAAATTAATTTTTGTTGGAAATCACCTCAAGATGCCTAGGTGGTGATCTTCCAAACACTCAAGTCTAGAATGACTTGTAATAAACAAAAACAGGACAGGAATCAAACCAGTCAAAAAAAGAACACAAGCAATTGTTATCGAGGTTCGACAATGTGCCTACGTCCCTGTGAGCTCCTTTGAGCTCTCTGCACTAAATCAATGGAGTTCTTACAATTACAGCAACACCTCTTCAAGAACCCTCTTATTCATGAAGAATGAAAGAAGAGATAAAGAAAGTGATAAGGACTAGTGTTTCCTTGGAATTTTTCCCAAGAAAATTCCAATTACAAAACCCTTAAATCCTCAATCTATACTACTCTCTCCCTAAACAACCAACCTCTCTTGAATGAGGTCTATTCTAGTGCTTCTCTTGTGTTTTGTGTTTTTGCACTCTCACACTTGCATTTGAATTCTCTTGTATGATGATCTTGTATCTTGTCTCGCCCTTGTGATTGCTCCTAGATGACCCTTTATATAGGGCAATGACTACCTTATCCAGTCTTTGAGATCAATCTCAACCCTTAGATCTCAAGAACCAAAGACCCATGACTCTCTAAGAGTCTAAGTGAACCTGTGCATTTTAACAAGTCCCACACACCATCTCAAAGTGCTGATTAATTGGTGTCAGGTGTGCTTCGTGCTGAGGCTTGGAACAGGGCGTGCCGCGGCTCAGAAGTGGGGAAACTTACTGCCATGCTAGAGGCCGCGGCTTGGGTGGGCTGTGCCACAACGCACACACCTTGAACCATGGTGCATATCACCAAGCTGAACTTCTCGAACATGTTGGAGGTTGCGGCGCACAACCTGTGCCGCGGTGCGCCGTGGCCCAGAGACCTGATGCTGAAGCTTCACATTCAACCCGTTTGATCCTTAGATAAATACCAATAATCTCTACCTTTGCCTAAGCTATTAAACCTGAACCCATTGTGCAGAGAACTCAGGATCCAAACTCAACTTGAGTCACCATATCAACCGACTCCAATCCTAAGAAGTCCAAAGCAATGATTAAACTTGCTTAGAGGTAGAATTTTGGTACTTAAATCTGCATGATTTTCTTCCATTGCGACTTGGTCCACATGAATGCATCTTTTCGTAACATTTTCCCGAATGAAATGATATCAAACATCCATATGCTTAGTCCTCTCATAGAACACCGGGTTCTTACACAAGTGCAATGCACTTTGGCTATTCGAATACACCACCACCTGCTCTTTTAGGACCTTCAACTATTCCAACAAAATTTTGCACCACATAGCCTCCTTGATGGCTTCCGTTGCCGCTATGTACTCAACCTCGATTGTTGAGAGTGCTACCACCGGCTGCAACTGAGCCTTCCAACTTATACAATATCCATTTAAGTTGAAGAAGTAAGAGGTAATCGATCTTCTCTTATCCCAGTCTGCTCCATAGTCTGAATCTGCATAATCTTCAAGACAGATAGACTTACCCCTCTTCTCGTAAACAAGCCCCACATTTGGGCTTCCCTTTAAGTATCTCAGCAACCACTTCATCCCAAGCCAATGCTCCTTTCTGGGATTACTCATAAACCTGCTGAGAACATTTATTGCATGAGCAATGTTGGGTCTAGTGCTTACCATGGTGAACATTACAGATCCAACTGCACTAGAGTAAGGAACCTTTTCCATTTCCTTCTTCTCTACCTTCGATCTCGAACATTGATCGCTAGAGAACTTGAAATGACCAGCAATGGGAACCTTCACTGGTTTGCTATCTTTCATAGAAAACTTAGATGTCATCTTTTCTATATAGGAAGATTGAGACTTCAACTTTTCTATTCTCTCCCTGCTGCTACCAACCAGTAGCATATCATCAACATAGATGAGGATAATCACCATTTATTCCACCTTGTGCCCTTTGTAGTACAAGCACGAATCATAGTAGTTCCTCATGAAACCCCAGCTAGTTATGAAGGAATCAAACCTCTTATTCCATTTCTGAGGTGATTGCTTCAGGCCATAGAGAGATTTCTTCAATTAGCACACCAAAATCTCCCTGCCCTCTTTCCTCATAGCTTTCAGGTTGCCTCATATAGATGGTCTCATCAAGCTCTCCATGTAAGAACGTTGTCTTCATATCAATTTGCTCGATTTCCAAATTAAATTGGAACACCATTGCTAACACTATCCTTATCATCTTGTATTTCACAACTGGTGAGAATATTTCGGTGAAATCTATGCCTTCTCTTTGTGTGAACCCCTTCATCACCAGCCTAGCTTTATACCGGACTTCATCCCCTGGAGTGTTCCTTTTTTTGATTTTGTAAATCCATTTACAATCCACAACTCTTTGTTTTTCTGGTTTGGGCACCAATTCCCAAGAGTTGTTATTCCTTAAAGAATCTTTTTTTTCCTCCATAGCTACCTGCCATCTTGACGAATCCTTATATTCCATGGCATCCATGTAAGTTTCTGGTTCAACCCCTCCTTTTGAATAAGGAGCTGCTACATTAGCATCCGCAAAACCATATCTCAAAGGTGATCTGACCACCTTCCTTTCCCGGTCCTTTGTGAGCTGATAGTCATTCTAACTTACTACATCATCCCCTTCTAGTTCAGCCTTCTCATGAGTGTCCTGAGCTTGGCCTTCATCAATGGGCTCTATCTGGTCTGAACCCTCTTGCCTTCCTTGCTCTACCTGAACTGAATTTTCCTTGATGCTATACTCCACAAATACCGGGCTGGTTTGCCCACTATCCCCTGCAGGGTTAGTTTTCTCTAAATAGGGAAATAACAATTCATTAAAAATGACATCCCTACTTATTATGAGTTTAATCTCTTTTGCCTCTAAGGACCACAACCTATACTCCTTAACCCCATCACGATACCCTAGAAACACACATTTTCTAGACCTTGGGCTAAGTTTATCATCCTTTTGATGTGCAAATGCAGCACATCTAAATGTTCTAAGGTTGTTCAACTCAAGGGGTTTCCCACTCCACATCTCCTCGGGAGTCTTAAGGTCTAAAGCACTAGAGGGTGATCTATTAACCAAATATGCAGCAGTAGACACAGCTTCCCCTCAAAAACATTTTGGTAAACCGGACCTAATTAACATACACCTAACCTTTTCCATAAGGGTCCTATTCATCCTCTCAGCAACTCCATTTTGCTGAGGGGTTTTCACAACCGTTCTATGTTTTAGAATCCCATTTAACTCACAGAATTTATCAAAATCCTTATTAAAAAATTCTAAGCCATTATCGGTTCTTAACACCTTAACTAACATGCCCATTTGAGTCTCCAGCAACTTTTTCCACACCACAAATTTATTCAAAGCATCTGATTTATTTTTAAACAAATAAATCCAAACCTTTCTAGAATAATCATCAATTAAAGAAAGAAAGTAAGTAACAATTACCTCCTTGTGTTGGTGTTCTTACTGGTCCCCAAAGATCTACAGGAATGTAGTCAAAAATACCCTTAGACTTATGCACTCTAGTGTTGAAGCTGACCTGATGTTGCTTCTTAAGAATGCAACTCTCGCAGAAATCAAGTTTCTCTACCTTGTCACCATCAAGTAGACCATTCTTGCTGAGAATTTGTAGCCCCTTTTCGCTCATATATCCCAAGCGATTGTGCCAAAGTACTGCTTTATCCATCTCAGTCATCAAGCTTACTGCTTGATCCTTGATTTATGTCTCTCTGATCATCTCATAGAGACCATCCTTTATTGCTGCTTTGATCACTATCAAAGATCCATTAGTTACATTGATCTTTCCTCCTTCTACTTTGTATGTGTACCCCATGGAATCTAGCTGCCCCCATGACATCAAATTTCTTCTCAAATCCAAAAGATACCTCACATTCTGTAGTAGCCTTGTGACTCCATCAAACATCCATATTTGGATGTCTCATATCCCCTTCACTTGGCAAGAAGTATCATTCCCTAAGAAAACCTTTCCATTATTGGTTTCCTTGAAATTCTTGAACCAATCCCGGTGAGGGCACAAGTGATAAGTGCACCAGGAATCCAAGATCCATTTCTCACTGCCTTGCCTCTTGTTCACATTTGAGCACACAACAAGAACATCATCTCACTGTTCTCCCTTTGCAACCAAAGCCTATCCATTGTTGGTATGGCTTATTCTTCTCTCCTCCCTCATCATCTTCATGCGATCTCTCTTGAAATGACCCTCTTTATTGCAGTAGTAGCATCACTTTCCTCCAAACTTCGATTTGGAATGCGATCTCCCATGGCTCTGCCCTCTACCCTTTAATTTCTCCTGGTAGTTGCCATGGATGCTACTGACATTCCGAGTTGCTGGCTTTCCTCTAACGAATAGTCCTTCTCCACTTGACCCTTCCCTCATCTTGGCTTTGAAATCATGAGCCCTTATAGCATTGATCACAATTTCCTTTGTTAGTGTATCTCTTTCATATTCAATAGCATTAATCAAGCTTTCAAAATAACCAGGAAGAGAATTTAACAAAATAATAGCCAATTGTTCATCTGGGAATGTTATGTGCATGTTTGGTAACAGTTTCCAATTTTCAATGTTTGAAAACTGTTTTCGAAAAGAGTTTCTGAAAACAGTTTTCTGATGTTTTTTGAAGAAAACATGTTTGAATAACTGTAACTCGAAAATTATTTCCAAAACAATTTTAAGTGAAATGATGTTTGGATAATCACTGCTCGAAAATTGTTTTGAAAATAGAAAACTGCTTGGATTGCATCTTCTTGTAATTGTTTTCAGTTTTCAGTATTCAGTTTAAATTTTAATATCTAAAATTAATTTTATTTCTCATTTTTACTAAATACAATTTTTTAAGCACACACCAAATACTTAGAAATAATTAATATTATTTTATTTTTAAAATGTTAGTATTTTTTATATATCATCGATCAAACATGACAACACCCTTCCCCTAGTCATGTCATGTTTGTTTGTTAAATAAATTCTTAAAAATAAAAATAAAAAATACAATACAACTTTTACAATTTGATAAAATTTGAACAACTAACCCATCAAATACAATATTCAAGTTTGTTCAATATCTAGAAGATGACATACTTTTCTTCTTAAAAATAAGATAGTTGAAGATAACTTTAATACACAATATTCATTGATCAAATACAACTTTGATAAATTGATAAAATGGAAATGAATGGCCCAAAACTCTTCCTTTAAACGGGTTTGCCTCAATTACCCAATTTGGTTGGTTTGCCATCCTCGTCAAATAATATATCAATATGTGAAATATATTCCTAAGAAAAAAAATATAATTCAGTAACTAAAAAAAACCAAATTAACACAAATAATGACGTTAAATTAACTAAATCTTACCGAAAAAGATTAACATGATTACCATATATTAAATCAAATACCAAAATGGTCTGCCCACATCTGATTGGCAATAAACTCACGAAGCAGCCATAACTGCTGCACACGCATCAGACAAATCAATTGTATAATTATTTGTAAATGTGCTCGACCCTCCTTCGCTTTCTGCTTCATGGCCCTCTGCTTCCCATTCAATTAACAGTTGATCACTCTGAGAACACTGGCGGACAAAATTATGTACAATACAACAAGTAACAACTATAAGAAGTTGTCTAGCCGGCTTGAATATAGGCATCATTTTTAAAATTGGAAAGTGCGCCTTTAAGACCCCAAAGCAACGTTCTATAACATAGAAAAAATGCTAACCCCATCCTCATAACGCAGAAACATGTCCACTGATAGAATGCCCAGCAAAAGTAAGCAACAAAAAGGAGTTAAATCAAATGCAGACGAAAATAAAAGCTCCAAATGTGTCAAAAAGAACAGATCATAGCAATTTGTAAGTTATTTGGATGTAATAGCCTAGAACCCTGACAAAAGTACTGCCCATTCATATGATATTTTCCTCTCACAACAGTGCAAATTGAAAACTGAAAAATAATAGAATCTTGAGAGGGATAAACTTCAGTTCTCAAGTGATTAAGTAGTAGTAAAGTAGAAGGATAGCAGTTATCCAAAAAAAAAGTAGAAGGAACAGCATTAAAGCATATCTCAGAAGCAAGGACTGCTAAATCCATTTCTTAATAAATCAAATATTATCAGGGAGCTTCTCATAATATTTTTCTGAAATAAACACACAGCAATCAATCTTTAACAGCTTTAACAGATCTGCATATAGTTACATTTACGAAAATTAAACACAGATATAAATGTGCAAAAGAAATTGCATATATATATATATATATAAAAAAATGTTTAAAGGTAATCAAGAGTAGCTCAAATCTGGAGGAAAGAAATATCATTAAACATAAGGAACAAGAATCAAAGCAAATCATATATATTTGTAAATTTGAATACAAGTCTCAACACTGAATGTGAATTTCAACAATATTTAACTAAACTTACTTGGTTCTTATTAATTTAAGCAAGACAGTGAAGGGATTCAAACAAGCACTTACTCCTTTTTTTAATTATTTTTTTGTTAAACACACTATTCATTATCAACATACACTGGCATAGGCTTTTTAAGGAACACCTGCAAGGCATAACATATTTTTGAACTCAAATCAGTATAATCAAACAAGCATCTGGATTCAATAATCCAGGAGATATGTTATCAAACCAGCTTAAGTAAGCCTCAAATCAGTATAATTTCTAAATCCATTCATCTTTGTAACTATCAAAGCCTATTGCATGAATACAATAATCTAAGCCACTCTAATTAACTAATTCTTCCTACTTAGATCCACTGAAAACATTTATACATGGCAACAGAACCATAATTTTTATATTTTCTGTCCAGCAATAAAGCATTAAAGCAAAATTACCTACTAGTAGTATATTAACTTAGGCTAGTTGATTTGTCTCGCACTTTTATTTACATATCGTTTAATAAAACATAAATAACTTATCTACACCTTCTTGAAGATTAAATGACATTAAAAAATTAATTAAAAAAAACCATAAGATTTATTCTTCCATGAACTAACTCTAAGAAAAAGGAAAACATAAGAGCAATGCCTTTTTTATTATGAAATTTAATTCATTGCAATTGACTTAGCTAATTTATTACCATAAGCAACAAAAGAAGGGGGGGGGGGGGGGGGGAGGGATTAATCTACCAGCAGCAGGTGTGTCCAGGCATTGAAGTCACAACTAAAAGCACAAGAGAAGGAAGCAATAATGATTAGAAGAAAAGTAGCAAAAAGAGTGAATTCATTCATTAGTCTTGTGATAGACAATTCAAGTAGATTAATACAGAACGTTTGAAGTCTCATTCAACAAAGCTGTGAAAGTGTAAGCAGAATAGTACTTCACATGTAAGGGACCTGAACCTATAAAAGGATAGATACATAGCCCTTGTTTTCTCTCTGTTTTCATCAGTGCAAGACTATTGATCCAGCATGCACCAGATATCTTTAGCGCTAACTTCTCAATCAATATAAACATCATATACCAACCACACAGTCTAGTACCCAATCACCCGCACATGGAGAGATATGTACTGATTTTATTTATGAATAATCAACAAATAAAAACCCAATTGGGTGCTCATTTAGGAGAAAGGTAAAAGAATAAAACAAATCAGTCTTTGATTGTTAAATATCCTTTGATTACGAACGCAAGTAAACAACTCAATTCAACCGAAGCCAAGCATATACTGTCATTTGATACTTTCACTAAAACCCCCAACAGAATAAAAGAAAAGGACAGAATACGAAATAGTTATTTTCATCACTTTTCCTAGCGACCAAACAGATGGTAAATACACAGACAGGAATTTTATCAAACACAAGATATGCATAGTAATAACCATGCTAGTGAAACTAAAAACCATATCTTACCTACAATAGTCTTCATTTGATTTTCCTAATCTCGCAATAAAAAGACCCTGACAGCACAGTACCAGTAAAATTATAGAACTCAAGGAAATGCGATAATATCAGGAAACAACGGTAGAATCAGTGAGTTGCTGCCCTTAGTCTCTGCTGTCGAATCCGTCCCTCTTTTCTCTCTTTGTTTGTCGATTCTCGTCGTCCGTTTAGATAGGTATCTCTCTTCTCGTCGTCTGTTTAGATGGATACTGTAAGAGAGAGTTACAAATCGGAGATATGAGTAACTTTTTTCTGGGATTTGAACTGAGGTAAGGCTGTTTGGGAAGTAGGAAAATGAGAGGAAAATTTCTCTCCTCTCTTCTGAGTTTCTTCGAGCTCGTCACCATCACGATTTGTTGAAGAGGAAAGGAGAGAGACCCGGTTAAAAAGTGAAAAGAAAGAAAATAGGGAGAGAAAAGATGAAGGCGTTGCAGAGAGAGGGAAAAGCTCTATGAATTGGAGAAGGAGAATGCGAGGTCGCGAGTGAGAGAAGAGGTCTGTGAATTGGGAAAGTGAGAGTGAAAATTGGACATTGAATTCAGACCGAAAATGTCAAATAGCAGTGTTCTGAAATCAGTGTCTGAACAGCCATTTTACAAAACTGTGTTCAAAAACTGTTTTTGAACACTATGTCCCAAACAAGCCTAGCAGTGTTTGAAAAGGGTTTTCAGTGTTTGAACACTGAAAAAGGTTTTGAAAACCCTCCCCAAACAAGCCCTATACTACAACTAGTCAGATCTTGAACTAGTTTATTAAACATATCAAGATTATCTTGCAACTCTTTATTAGGATCCATTTTAAAAGCAAAGATTTTTTTAAGAAGATAAATCTTATTAAGGAGAGTCTTGTTAAGAAATAACTCATCTAGTTTCTTCCAAATGACAGCTAGATCTTCCGAGTCTGCGCACTCCCTTGTGAGACTATCTAACATGTGCAAAAAGATGGTGCTATACGCCATCTTCTTCATCTCAATCCACTGGACCTCCGTGATACTTGCTGGAAAATCATCATCTTCTCCAATAGCCAAGTCCACTTTTTGTTGCATAAGAACCGCTTTGATTTTTCACTTCCAAAGGGCAAAGTCTCCCTTTCTATCAAACTTCTCAACAATGAAATTTGAACCCATCTTGGGGAGAAAATCCTAAGATTTATATAACACCCACAATTGCTTTCCAACTTCTAAATCTCAAGAACTTGATCAAATCTTGATCCCAACACCGTTCTTGAATCACCCAAGAAGTTAACCTTTGATTCTTGTCGCCTTGCTCCGATACCCAGCTGTACAAGCTCTGATACAACTGTTGGAAATCACCTCAAGATACCTAGGTGGTGATCTTCCAAACACCCAAGTCTAGAATGACTTGTAATAAATAGAAACAGAACATGAATCAAACCAGTCAAAGAAAGAACACAAGCAATTGTTATCGAGGTTCGACAATGTGCCTACGTCCTCGTGAGCTCTTCCGAGCTCTTTTCACTAAATCAATGGAGTTCTTACAATTACAACAATACCTCTTCAAGAACCCTCTTGTTCTTGAAGAACGAAAGAAGAGATAAAGAAAGTGATAAGGTCTAGTGTTTCCTTGGAATTTTCCCCAAGAAAATTCTAATTACAAAGCCCTTGAATCCCTAATCTATACTACTCTCTCTCTAAACAACCAGTCTCTTTTGAATGAGATCTATTCTAGTGCCTCTCTTATGTTTTGTGTCTTTGCACTCTCACACTTACACTTGAATTCTCTTATATGATGATCTTGTATCTTGTCTCACCCTTGTGATTTCTCCTAGATGACCCTTTATATAGGGCAATGACCACCTCGTCCAATCTTTGAGATCAATCTCAACCTTTAGATCTTAAGAACCAAAGACTCATGGCTCTCTAAGAGTCTAAATGAACCTGTGCGTTTTAACCAAGTCCCACGCACCATCTCAAAGTGCTGATTAATTGGTGTTAGGTGTGCTTCGTGCTGAGGCTTGGAACAGGGCGTGCTGTGGCTCAGAAGTGGGGAAACTTGCTGCCATGTTGGAGGCCGTGGCTTGGGTGGGCTGTGCCGCGGCGCACACACCTTGAGCCGCGGTACACATCACCAAGCTAAACTTCTCGGACATGTTGGAGGCCGCAGCATACAACCTGTGCCGCGGCCCAAAGACCTGATGATGAAGCTTCACATTCAACCCGTTTAGTCCTTAGACAAATACCAAAGATTTTAAATCAAAATTGACCAATCCCTGTGGGAATGATCTCACACTTGCACACTATGTTTCCACTTTGACCTTGTGCACTTGCAAGTAAAACATTCAATTATTTGCCCATTAATTTAGGCAGATTTTTGCACAGCGCGTGCCTTTAAGTAGCAACCCTCAATATGAATTTTAAGTTCTCAACACCATGTGGGTCAAGCACGCCAATGGGTTTAATATTTCCAAAGGCTTGGAAGCCAAAAATCAACAATGACTTTCCAATTTCTTTTCTTATAAATTTTTTAATTAATTTATTGTGGTCCTCATATACGAGGGATAACCAACACTAGACAAATTTGGTAATGAAAATTGTATTTAATTTTAATTTGTTTGACTTGAGATAGTTCATTCCAAGATTTACTTAAGATAAGGAGTGTAAATGGACATGTTAGTCTTTATTAGAAGTAGGACCAAAGGAGATTTATGCCATAATATATGGGGGGAAAGGAGGGTCAAGAATTGAGAAACAGAAGGCCCGAAGCCTATAAAACTGAAATAATGAGAAAATTTTAGTACTACTTTATACTTCAACTTGATAACTCATTTTGACATGTTGGTTTTCCCTAGTAGTTAGACAATGTACCTCAAATGTGCAGGTCAAAAATGAATTTATCAGAGATACTAACTTTGGAGGTTGAAGAATTTATGCCTGAGTTAGTTAACCTATTGTTTCCATTTAACCAAAGAAAAATGTCAAAACACATTATTTGATAAGCACTTGTTTTTTTTTTTTATAATATTTATAGAATTCAACCTCTAACAAGGGTAGCAAAAGTATATCTTCAAAGCAGTAAGCAGAAACATCATATTGTCTTTCTATCTTGTAAAATTCCTTCCATCAAAACAATTTGATTTGATAAGGTTCTGATTCATCACCTTCAAAACAGAATTTGAATATGTTTCCATGAATATCACCTTTAAATTGTTAAAACAATGATTTAGGAAAACAAAATTTTAGGCTTTGAGGCATGTAGGACACTATCTTAAATATTATATTGCTTCACATCAACAAATGAAATTGTGGGTAAGTCACCTCCATTATATAACAAAGCAACATAAATCTCTCTTGTAATTTCTGCATTTTGGACAGATGCAACTTGTCAGATATAACTGTTTTATAATAGATATAGTCACCAATTAAGTGGTACAACTCTTTAGATATAGCTGTAAACAAAAACGAATTTTAAATACAATTAAAACTATTTTACATTTAATTACACTCTTATCTTTTTCAAAATTTTATTTATTTTTCATGTGAGATTGAGCTCCCACATCATATTACAATCTACACTAATAAAATTCACATGTGAGATTGTGTGGGTTTTGAGAGAACTGGATTGTGGAACTTGTACTTTACAGAAGCCCCATTAAAAAGTGTTGCGATTTTCCATCAAAAATCCACCTAAGATCCACGTAAATAATAAACACAGCAAGAGTACAAAACAATAAACAATGCAAAAATAAAATAGTAGAAAATTTAAAAACAAAAACAAAGTTTTGCGTGGTTCGATACATCTTGCCTACGTCCACGATCCCAACAACAATATTGTTTTATTCCTCTAATAAAACTCACACATTACAAGTTTTTGGACCGATAAAAACTTGAAAAAAAAACTCTCACTCAATGAACTCACTCTAACTCATTACCTCAATTCACCAAATTGATATTCTTTTCCCTTTGGAATAAAAAACTTAGATATAGAGCCTTCTCTTTAGTTAGAATGGTTCATGTTTTAGGGTTTACATCTTATTCTTATAAATAAGAGAATCTCCCAAACCATTTAGGCAACTCCACATATTTAAAGGATATTGAGATTCTCTTTTAGAATCCCTAAATTTTTTCATTGATTTGGAAACAGACAAATCAGTCCTAAAAAAATCTTTTTCCTTTCTTTTTTCCTTATTCCTTTTCTTTGACCCCAAATAGTTTCTTCATGATTTGAGACATTACTCAATAAAAAGAGAAGTACTGACTACTTGAAAGTTGAAACTAATTACAAAGACGATTATATATATGTATATATAGTGGAGAATATATATGTTACTGGGTAAACTTTACGTGCCTTTTAACTTAAGTATTCCATCGTTTGATTATTGTGATTATGCTAATGAAATAATGAGTCCAATTTGATCATTTTGATGTTAGGCCATTCATTTCAAGTTTTGAGTGTAGATATATACGTGCATGAGCATTAGGGGTATGATGTACATGAATTAGAAGAACGAAAATTGATAAACAATTAAATTGAGTTGGCATGATATTACAAAAAATATCCCATACTCAAGGGATGTATGATTTTTAACCTTAAAAAAAATATTATAGTGGTCGGTGTGGGTTATGATTGGTGGGATTCTTCGAGTGGCTGAAAGGGGCAGGTGGCATTCATAGGTGCCCCTCTAGTAGTGGTACTTCCTTAGCTTTTTCATAAGTTTAGGAGTAATGCTAGAAAGACACCCATTTCTATCACCTAATTATAACACCCTGTTAGTTTACTAGTAATTAAGAGACGCTAGACTAATAAACTATTGTTTTGACTTTAAAAATCTATTATTTGCCACCAAAGAGAGGCCCTAAGTTGTTGGGGAAATTTATGGAAATGAAGGTTGTTTATCAAAATAAAAGAGAGATAAATAATGGCTTCAAGGTGCGATCAGATCGCTTTCCTTAAATCCCTCACGGTGCAAGAGGTTACAAGTGAATTTCCTCTAAAATAGAACGAAGCTCTTATGTTATTCTGCACTTTGCACTAATGAAGAATAACCCACAACAACTTCTAAGAGTTTATGGATATAGAATTCCTATGTCTGGAAATTTGCAAGATTTCTGGACATACGCAGACCATTAATTTTTTTTTTTTTAAGATGAAGAAGATAGGAAAAAACAAAACCAGAGAATCTGATTGCACTTTTAATTATGACAGTTATATACAGTTATATAATGTTCCAATTAGTGTGTCATTTTAATGGAGACACCTTGAATTAGTAAAAAACTAATTTAAACTAAATACTGAGTGTTCTTTCTCAAAAGACACTTCTACTCACGTTCAATTGTCATTTAACATTCTGAAAACAAATTTTAGTCTTCCATCCAGTTAGTCATATAGTCGAGTGTATACACTATTCAATCGACTGTATGAAGCTTACAGTCAACTATATCAACTCTCAAGAGCCAAAATTCAATTTTCTTTTTCTTTTCTCCTTTCTTTTGATTTTTTAAAATATCCCAAACTTAAAACCAATTTATATTGAAAATTATTAACAATCCCCCACCATTTTCAAAATAAATTGACTCAATAAAACTTTGAAAAAACTGATCTTTTACCATCCATTGAAGTTCATGCTTAAATGAAGATGTCTTTTGGAATTGAATCTTCACTTAGTGAAAACACATCAAAGTTAAACAGAATATGTGGTAGTATAATACATTGAACCACAAATCTTATTTGTTTAGCCGAACATGTCTCACACATGAGACTTCTTCTCATAGAATTTGTCAGAAATAAAATTGCCAACACTTTTGGAGGCCTTGTGTCATATATCTTATATCATGAGTGCTCTAGAGTCAAGCCTTTGAACTCAACAGAAGCGACTACACTTCACACTCACTAGGTAAGCTTATCAAGTATGTTCCATAATTAAACATACCAAAGAAAACTTTTATAAGTTGATTAAGAACTCAGTTCACTTTCACTTTAACTTTATGGTTCCAAGCATCATTGTTGTGAGTTTTAATTTACTCGCAAGCGCACGAGTCGTTTGCAGTATAGCGTTGTGCAAGTGCGAGGTCGAATCCACAGGGAATTGCGTTGTGAAAATATAATTTTTAATCTAAATTAACTCTATCTTAACCTAGTTCCGAATTTTGAATGATAATTTGCAAAATAAATTAAAACTAAATTTAATTGATTTAAAATCTAATAATAAAAAGCACTAAGGTTTCCGAATCCACCCCACCGAAGTTAAGCATACATGTTCTAAAAATATAGCCTATCAAAACATTCTATGAATCCAACTATAAGACAAAAAAACAAAGAATATCCCAACTAAACCAAAAGCACCCGATGTATCCGCTCTTAACAAATCACAAAGGGAATCCAATTTAATCGAAAAGCATTCAATGTATCCATCAGATGAAACACAAAGAAAATCCAACAGACAATTTAAACTCAATCAATTATAAGATGAACTCAAATAATTGACAGAACATTTATACTAAAAATTGTCAGATTTGTACAAGCAAATCTGAACTACTACGCCAAACAACGGCGGGGCTTCATCTTCAACCTTAGCTGAAGAATCTAGCCACTCATAACTATAAAACTATAATAACAAGTGCTAAACATTTAAACTAAAACAACTGGATATAAAGAAATAAATAAACAACTTTACATGGGAGAAATTCCACTCGCTGACGGGCGGCGCTTCCCCTCGTGGTAGCAATGCCTTCGGGATCCACCAGAATGCTAGCGGACATCCACCGGTAAACACCAAAGTGGCTCAGGAATTGTACATTGGATTATGAAGCCAAATGGTGTTTATATAGGGGGAGACCCGGAGTAAAACAGGTTGCAGAAACGATGTGGGATACAGGCCCGTGTGCGCTCGATCGCAGTGTGGTGCGATCGATCGCAGGTACGATCGATCGCATGTCTTGTGCGCACGATCTCATGTGCGCTCGATCGCATGTCTGTTGCGATCGATCGCAGATGCACTGATCTTCAAATATTTCGATGTGGGATGTTGACCTTGCGCTCGTTCAAAGGCAGGTGCGCTCGAGCGCTGGTGCGCTCGATCGCATGTCTGTTGCGATCGAGCGCAATGTCTCCAGAAGCTTCAAATCAACCTGAAATGCTGCACTTTCTCCACAAAGCTGTAAAAACACACAAAACACAAGAAAAACGTAAAATAGAGTAAAATAATACTAACTAAGAGCATAACAAATATAAGTTAAGGGTCTAAAATATGCAATATTTTAGACTCATCAAATACCCCCAAACTTATATTTTGCTAGTCCCTTAGCAAAACAAAATAAAAGACTCAATGAAAAACAAAGAACATAAAGATAAAATCATCACTCATGGTATCCAAAAATTTAAGGAGCACACATCATCATGATATTCATTCATAAGCAAGCTTAAAAAGGTAAACACATCTTCGCAATGAATAGAAATGTTAAAATCTAATTACTTACAAAAGGCAAGATAAGGCATCACAAGCTTGAATCAGTGTAAGGTGAATTAGTACATAAAAAAAAATGAAGCTTCCAAGTAATTCTAATGTGTAAGGTCTCCATGTCTCAAGATTCACCGAATTTCCCATCAAAAATGAACGAAAAGGCATAGTTTTTATTTTATTATTATTATTATTATTTTTTTTTTATTATTAAGGCACGGCTATGCTTAGTTCCCTTGAGCTTTCTAATTGACCCATGTAGCGAGTGTTAAGTCAATGACTCCCAAACCAGATGGTTTTAGGGCATTAGGTGTAAAGACACCCCTAAGGACTTACTAACTCAAGTCAAAAAGGCTACGAAATTAAACCGACCTTAATATTACCAAGCAAAATTTCATCTTTTGACGTGAACACTCACTGCTTACTGAGGCAAGAGGTCCAGTTACTCAGCGAAAAGTTTATTGATAAATTTTTTTTTTTTTTTTTTTCTATGCCCAAGAGTTCATCCAACAAGTCATCCAGTTTCAGTTAAGATAAGGAAAAATACACATTAAAATCACGTGTCATACCTCACATAATTTGTGCTAATGTGCTCGTGTGAGATTAGATCAAACATGTGAATTCTCAAAATGCCTAAAGTAAGTAACTAAATTTTAAAAATTTATCACCAGATCATGTGTTCAAAATGTTAAGCTCACCGATGACATCACATCACAGAAAATGTTTAGATCAACTAAAATTTCACGATAACATGAGTATGCATTTATCTCTATGACGAAAAGACAACAAATTAGGACAAAGTGTGTGATGTGTCTCCCATACCCCCAAACTTAAATTACACATTGACCCCAATGTGTGACTAATATGGAAAGAGCTGACCTGAGATATGGAGAACTATCTGGACTGGTATGGCTCATAGCATACCCCCAAACTTGAACTGAAGTACGCTTTGTCCCTGAAAAATAAAAACTGGAAAACAAAAAAAAATACTGGAAACAAACATTAATCATAAATATGCGAAATAATAAATAAACAAAAGAAAAGATAAGCTGTGGGGTGCCTCCCATGAGCGCTAAGTTTAACGTCTTCAGCCAGACCCAACGTTAGTAAACATGCCCAACTAAGTGCTCCACCATCTGATCAATAAATGGGAATGAAAAATGATCAGGCCTAGTGGCAGCATTCAATTTACGGTAGTCTAGACACTTTCTCCATCTTGACTGCACTCGAGTTGGAACCAACTCGTTGTCTCTATTTACTACCGTAAATTCAGCACGTTTGGGCACGACTGAAATCTGGCTCACCCACTTGCTATCAGAGATGGGATAAATGATCCCTGCCTCTAACAGCTTAATATCTTCCGCCCTCACAACCTCTTGCAAAGCAGGGTTGAGCCTTCTTTGTGTCTCCCTCGATGGCTTGGCATTCTCCTCCATATGTATCGTGTGTATTACCAACGAGGGGTTGATTCCCTTGACATCCTCAATAGTCCAGCCTATAGCTTCCTTATGCTCTCTTAAGATGTCCAATAATTTCTCCTCTGGAGCATCACCCAAATCTAAAGCTATCATTATAGGCAAAGAATCTGCTGGACCTAGGAACTTATACTTAAGATTTTCTGGTAAAGGCTCAAGTTCCTTCTGGGGGGTTTCAGGTGCGGCGGTCTCCTCATTCTCATTGCTTTCTCGAGGATCAGACTCCAAAATGATATTTACTTCATCGAGTAACTTATCTAAGCCCAAGTCCTCTCCAAAGTGAGCAAAGCATGCCTCCAAGGGATCCTCAATACGGGATTCATCCATAGTCTCCTCTGTCCTACTACTCTCCCGAGGAGCAGACTCCACGATAGTATTTGCTTGCTCAAGTAACTTGTCTAAGTCCAAATCCTCTTCAAACTGAGCAAAGCATGCCTCCATAATATCCTCAGACTTCCTTTCTTTCTTGGGCGCTTGTAGTCTCTCAGGGTAAGGCGCTTTAGGTAAAAACGACCCCGAGAGATCCTTAATAATACGAGTGGCTGTAGATGGCTCAGCATCTCTCTTCTCATTGTTGCCACTCTCTTGCCCTTGGTGCATAGCAGGGTTCTCTTCCACTTGATTGTCCACTTGTCTCCCAGACAAGTATGGGACAGTTGATTGCACTTGATCCTGCCAATGCATTGGAGTTGAAGAATTTCCCACCGCAAACTGTTCCTTTGGGTTAGGCTCAGATTGACTGGGGAACGTTCCTTCCTCTCCTTCACCCACATAACTTGCGATTTGATCAATTTGACTCTCTAGTGTGGCAATCGCTTGGGTGTTTTCTATTGTTGCACTCATCACTTCACTCATAGATTGGCTAGTCGTTTTCATGAAATCATTGAGAGCGTCCTCCAATGACTGTGAAACCGATGCTGGCGCTTGAATGGGAGCTTGGTAAGCGGGTGATGGTGCTGGATAAGCTGAGTGACCATAATTTGGAATTGGTGGAGGAAATTCGGGAGTGTATTGATTGTGAGCATGGTAAGGGGCTCCTCCCTGATTCATCAGTTGGTTCTGCTCCCATGAAAAATTAGAGTGGTCCCACCACCCTGGATTGTATGTTTCGGAGCAAGATCCATTTGATTGCCAACAACAGTCATTGAAAGCATTCATTTGTTCCATAGGATACTCGGCACAAGCCGGCATTGATGGGCAATTCTGTGCTAGATGCATGGGACTAGCACAGATGGAACAACTTTCAACATTGAAAGTGTTGGCAGTATTGAGGGACGGGCCGGTCATTTTAATGAAATCCTTGAGGGCGTCCTCTAAAGACTGTGAAACCGGCGCTGGATTCATCCACATGATTTTTTTTTTTTTTTAATTAAATAATTTTTTTTTTTTATTATTTTTTTTTATTGATAACTAACTAGTAGAAAAATAAAATCAATTCAGACCAAAAATTTTCACAAACAAAACAATTCCCCGGCAACGGCGCCAAAAACTTGTTGTGAGTTTTAATTTACTCGCAAGCGCACGAGTCGTTTGCAGTATAGCGTTGTGCAAGTGCGAGGTCGAATCCACAGGGAATTGCGTTGTGAAAATATAATTTTTAATCTAAATTAACTCTATCTTAACCTAGTTCCGAATTTTGAATGATAATTTGCAAAATAAATTAAAACTAAATTTAATTGATTTAAAATCTAATAATAAAAAGCACTAAGGTTTCCGAATCCACCCCACCGAAGTTAAGCATACATGTTCTAAAAATATAGCCTATCAAAACATTCTATGAATCCAACTATAAGACAAAAAAACAAAGAATATCCCAACTAAACCAAAAGCACCCGATGTATCCGCTCTTAACAAATCACAAAGGGAATCCAATTTAATCGAAAAGCATTCAATGTATCCATCAGATGAAACACAAAGAAAATCCAACAGACAATTTAAACTCAATCAATTATAAGATGAACTCAAATAATTGACAGAACATTTATACTAAAAATTGTCAGATTTGTACAAGCAAATCTGAACTACTACGCCAAACAACGGCGGGGCTTCATCTTCAACCTTAGCTGAAGAATCTAGCCACTCATAACTATAAAACTATAATAACAAGTGCTAAACATTTAAACTAAAACAACTGGATATAAAGAAATAAATAAACAACTTTACATGGGAGAAATTCCACTCGCTGACGGGCGGCGCTTCCCCTCGTGGTAGCAATGCCTTCGGGATCCACCAGAATGCTAGCGGACATCCACCGGTAAACACCAAAGTGGCTCAGGAATTGTACATTGGATTATGAAGCCAAATGGTGTTTATATAGGGGGAGACCTGGAGTAAAACAGGTTGCAGAAACGATGTGGGATACAGGCCCGTGTGCGCTCGATCGCAGTGTGGTGCGATCGATCGCAGGTACGATCGATCGCATGTCTTGTGCGCACGATCTCATGTGCGCTCGATCGCATGTCTGTTGCGATCGATCGCAGATGCACTGATCTTCAAATATTTCGATGTGGGATGTTGACCTTGCGCTCGTTCAAAGGCAGGTGCGCTCGAGCGCTGGTGCGCTCGATCGCATGTCTGTTGCGATCGAGCGCAATGTCTCCAGAAGCTTCAAATCAACCTGAAATGCTGCACTTTCTCCACAAAGCTGTAAAAACACACAAAACACAAGAAAAACGTAAAATAGAGTAAAATAATACTAACTAAGAGCATAACAAATATAAGTTAAGGGTCTAAAATATGCAATATTTTAGACTCATCAATCATCACTCTTGTAATGTAAATTCAAATTTGATGCTTGCAATCACTACTAATGATGTACTTTGTCTTATTGAACTCAATATTTATAGTTAGTAAGCACTGAGTTGAGATTCCATCATTGGTGATCATATTGTATGGGCTTGAAACTCATTCCTTGTGATATTTTAACCACTTATTTTATTGCAAGTCCCTTGGTCAATGGATCTACCAAGTTTCTTGTGGATCTTACGAATTCAATTGTAATCACTCAATCATTAATTAATTGTCTTACATAGCTATGTCTTAATCTGATATGTCTAGACTTTCCATTATAGACATTGCTAAAAGTCCTTGCTAGTGTTGCCTCACTGTCACATCAAATTGAAATTGGAGCCATAGGTTTAGGCCACACAGGAATTTCTAATAACAAATTCTTAACCACTCAACCTCTTTACCCCCTGCTGCTAATACTACAAATTCTGATGCCATGCTAGAATCAATGATACAGGTTTGCTTCTTGGAAGCCCAAGTATAGCACCCCCACCAAGACTAAATATCCAACCACTTGTAGACGAGTGATCTTCCTCTCGGTTTATTACCCAACTAGCATCAGTGTATCCTTTTAAAACTGTTGGATTCCCTTTATAACTTATAACAAAATTCATGGTCTTTTTCAAATATCTAAAGACCCTATATACGTACAGCCTCCCAATGATCATTACTAAGATAACTAGTAAAT
This sequence comes from Bretschneidera sinensis, assembly GCA_023935145.1. NCBI lineage: Eukaryota > Viridiplantae > Streptophyta > Magnoliopsida > Brassicales > Akaniaceae > Bretschneidera > Bretschneidera sinensis. The sequence goes on from CM043700.1 coordinate 124,760,607, forward strand.
CTACTTAGCTTCCCTATAACAAATGATATATCAGGCCTTGTACAAGTCATGGCATACATTAAACAACCAATTGCTCTAGCATAATCTAGTTGTGCAATTTTTCTACCATCATTCTTAGATAATTTGATACTACTATCAAATGGTGTACTTACAATTCCACCAATTTCCAGGTTTTGTTTCCCATTATGGGGTCCATTTAATCATTTATGGCCTCCTTCCAAAATGCAACATCTTGAAACTTTATAGCATTTTCATAAGTTTGTGGATCAAAGTCCATAATCAAGACAATTGGAATCGAACTATTTATTAGTTTCTAGTACCTTCTACTAAATACATGAAGAAAATGTATCCATAAGTCTTAGGAGTTTTAACTCTTTTGTTCCTTCTAGGTTCCACTTCATTTTCATTTACTTCCTTCATTGAACTTTTTTCCTGTTCAACACTGTCTAAAACAGTCTTAGGAAGTGACTTGAACTTACCTTCATCGAAAATAGCATCCCTATATTCAATGATGGAATTTATTGAGTAATAATTATTTTGATCTACTACCATGAATCTATAGGCTTTACTATGAAGTGTGTATCTGAGAAATATACATTTTATTCTTCTCTTACCTAAGTTCTTCTTTTTTGGTTTCGGAACTCTAACTATAGCTCTATAACCCCACATCTTAAGGTAGTCTAGATTAGGCTTCTATTCTTCCATAACTCATAAGGCGTTACTTTGTTTCTTTTTGTAGGGACTTTGTTTAAAATGTGATAAGCTATTAAAAGTGTTTCTCCTAAAATACCTTGTTATAGACTAGAGTTGGAAAGCATGGCATTAACCATCTCTTTTAGAATTCTATTTTTCCTTTCTGCTACACCATTTTGCTATGGTGTATAAAGGGTAGTGACTTTATGAATTACTCCATGAAGTTCTAAGACATTTAATCCTATTATTGCATTGAAGTTCTACTTCATTTTTAAAAACAGAAAAATTATGCATGGCTTCATATTTAGTATGTAATAAATAAACATAACAATATCTTGTACAATCGTCTATGAAAGTCATAAAATATTTCTTTCCTCCTAAAGAATGTGTAGTATGCATATCACATAAATCACTATGTATTAATTCTAGAATTATTGAACTTTTTTAACACTTGAAAACAATTTTCTAGTGATTTTAGTAAGCATACAAGTTCTATAATTTTTCATATATATATCAAACTTTGGAAGTAAATCTAACTTAACTATATCAATCATACATCTAGCATTCATATGTCCTAAACAATTATGCCAAAGTAAAGCAAAACAATCAACAATATAAGCAGAAATGATATTCATATTATTAATAATATTAAGCTTGAATATACCCTCATATATATATATCATTTCCTAACAAATACACCTCCCTTAGACAATACAAACTTGCCAGCCTTAAACACAAGCTTGAACCCATTTTTGTTCAAGAAGCTACCAGAAACTAAATTCTTCTTAATTTCAGGAACATGGTACACATCAATGAGAGTGAGGGTCTTTTCAGAAGTGAACTCTAGTTGCACTTTTCCCTTCCTATCACTGGTACAATGGCTAAATTTTCTATGTACGGGAAAGTACCATCAACCGTTGTTTCATAGTTCTTGAAGAACCTCTTTTCCTTGCTCACCTGCCTTGTTGCACCAAAATCAATCCACCAAGCCTCATTGTCCTCAAGGACATTTGCTTCAGAAATTATAGCCACAAATTCTTGTGATGTTTTTCCCTTTTTCTTCAGCAATCAACAATCTCTCTTGAAATGCCCTGGTTTCCCACAAATGAACCTTAGTCTTCTTATTCTAAGAAAACTTTGTAAGTTGGTTCTTTCTCTTATGAGTTACTTAAGAGTTCTTCTTTAAATCTCTCATTCCTCTACCGTATTTATCTTGGAGAGGGTTTCTTCCTTGCCTTTTTGTCGCAAGTCCTCCTTAATACGAATGTGGTTTCTTAACTCCTCAAGAGTCAGATCTTCCTTTTGGTGCTTCAGACGATTCTTGAAAATTTTCCAAAGTGGATGCAATTTGTCTATAATTGTTGTGACCATTATAGTCTCATCCACTGTCAGATTATGTTGAGTAAATTGATCTAGTATAGTTTTTATTTCACTATATTGATCTATAATACTACAAATATCAACCATTTTAAAAGTATTGAATTTTGTAATAATGTAACACTTACTTATTGCGTCCTCTTTCATGTACTTTGCTTGCAGTATGTCCCACAACTCCTTTGTTGTCTTGATATTGTGGTAGGCATCAAATAAGGTTGGACATGGCATTCAGAATATGACCTTTGTAAATGTCATCATCCTGATCCCATTTCTGTTTGTCTTAAGTCTGGGAAATTGTTTCATCTTCTACAGGTTTGATCCTTAGAGATGTTATGACGTAGTACACACGAAACGACATTAGGAGGAAGAATATCTTCTTCTGCCAACGATAAAAATTCCCTCAAAACCGCTCCAACTTGTTAAAGTCTAGCTCCAATTTATTGCATCCTCTTTCATGTACCTTGTTTACAGTATGTCCCACAACTCCTTTGTTGTCTTGATATTTTGGTAGGCATCAAATAAGGTTGGACATGGCATTCAGAATATAACCTCTGTAAATGTCATCATCCTGATCCCATTTCTATTTGTCTTAAGTCTGGGAAATTGTTTCATCTTCTACAGGTTCGGTCCTTAGAGATGTTATGACGTAGTACACACGAAGCGACATTAGGAGGAAGAATATCTTCTTCTACCAGCGATAAAAATTCCATCCAAACCGCTCCAACTTGTTGAAGTCTAGCACCATATCTCTCAATGAAATCAAGGACGAAGTCATTTTAATAAACTAGAAAATAAACCTTAAGATTGTTAGGGGAATTTCTGGAAATGAGAACTAATTATCAAAATAAAAGAAAGATAAATAATGGCTTTAAGGTGCGATCATTTTCCTTAAGGTTTAATTCTCCCTTCATGGTGCAAGAGGTTTTTGGCAAATTTCCTCTAAGATACATCGAAGCTCTTATTTTATTATGCACTTTGCACTAGTGAAGAATAAATCACAATAGCTTCTAAGAGTTTATGGATGTAGAATTTTTATGTCTAGAAATTTGCAAGATTTTTGGAAATAAGCAAACCAATAATTTTTTAGAGGAAAGATGAAGAAGAGAGGAAAAAACAACACCAGAGAATCTAATTCCTCTTTTAATTATGACAATTATACACACTTATATAGTGTTCAAATTAATGTCTTTTCATTAGATACATCTTGAATAAGTAGGAAACTGATTTAAACTGAATACTGAGTGTTTTTTCTCAAAAAACACTTTTATTCACGTTCAACTGTCATTTAACATTCTGAAAATTAAAAAATTTCGAACATCCAATTTACTAAGTCTTGCATTCAGTCGACTGAAAAAGTTTCAGAGAGTTCTAACAAATTTTAGTCTTCCATCCAATCGATCGTATACACTATTCAGTTGACTGTATGAAGCTAACAATTGACTGTGTAGACTGAGGTTTCAACCCAAGAGGGGGGTGAATTGGGTTTTTAAAAAATTTCGCGGAATAAACACAAGTTTATAAAAACATATAAGCAACAAGCAATTAAACAAGTAATGTGCTGTAAATAAAGAGTTTAAGGAGTAGAGAATGCAAACTCAGATTATAGTGGTTCAGCAATATCAGATTCGTTTTGACCCTACATCCACTCTCTTCAATGAACCTCCTTAAAGTAATCCACTAAGAAACTTAGTCGTACAACTTCACCGGTGTTGTACAAACCTTACAATCCATTCCTTTCGGAAGTAATCCCTTTACAATAAATGCTCTAAAGTAAATGGTAGAGAGACAGCAAATGAAAGCTTATACAACTGAATAATATCTCTCTTTCAAAGTAAAGCTTGAAGAATGGCTCAACATGAGTATTTCAAATCTTTTTTGAGTTTCAAAGAATTAATGACTTGATTGTATGTATTCTTCTCTTTTTGAATGTCTTCACCTACTTGTTGAATGCTGAATTGAGTGGGTTTATATAGCCATCAATTAATATATCCGTTAGACTTTAATTTGAATTGATTATGCTTTTAAAATCTCAGATTTCGAGTCCCAACGGTCATATTTTTGAACTACCAGTCGACTGAGTCGTGATACCAGTCGACTGGGTCCTCTTTAAAAATCATATTTTTGCTGCTGCAGTGTTATCAGTCGACTGGTGAGTCATACCAGTCGACTGGGAACCTTCTGCCCGTTTTACCAGTCGATTGATACTATTCACCCGGTTGACTAGGTCACTGTTTGAGTGCTACTACAGTGTTTTCTAGATGAACAGTGTTTTCTGGATGAATAGTATTTTCAGCATCAATTTTCTTCATATCTCTTTATTCTTTTTGGATTTTTGAGTTTCAAAAAATCTCTTCATTGAATCAAACTTTCTTGCACATTAAAAACACGAGTTAAACACTTCAAAAGTGTTTTGTTATCACCAAAATTAATTTAATCAATTTCTTGATTGAGGCATTTTTGATGATAACAAAACATATTACAAATTTAAGCATAATGTGTGTGCAAGATATATGAAGAATGATATATTACAAATGCTCAAGTAATTTTCTATATCAACATAAATTCTTCTTAAATTCAATTAGAGAATGTTAAGTATTGAGCCCAAAGAATTTATTTGCATTTAATAAAATCACTTGGAGATTTTATTTCTTCAATTAATTAAGACTATATAATAAAATGCAATGCAAATATAATTAGCTCATAATAATTGAAATGCTTACAAAGAGTATCTTAGGATTCAAACCTATAATTTATCCCTATTGTCTTTGAAGTTGCATTTAAATTATTCTCCTTGAATTTGGTCTTTTGGAGAGCTTATTGACTTTTGAGATCATCAACTTTGATTCACCAATTTCTACAATCTTGATCTCCTTTGATGTATAAACACTATTAACAATCTGTATTACTTAAATAATATTCATTAGTGCTTTAATTAAGATTTTTGTCACTATCAAAATCATTCAGGGTCAACAATCTCTCCTTTTTTTATGGTGACAAAAATATTAAGAATAAGGTCTAACAAGATCTCTAATATTCTTATTTCTTAAGAATAAGGTCTAACAAGATCTCTAATATTCTTATTTTTCTCCCTTTTTTGTCATAATAAAAAAGAGTGGATTTCAAAGAAGAGCTCCCCCTTAAAATATTCTATTGAAAATATTTTGATGAAACATTTTGAGAAAAGAATCATTTTACATGATATCAAGAAATATAAAACAATTTTCAAGCATTATAAATCTTCAAAATAACCTCAATACTTAGAGTATCTTACACTTAATCAATAAAGGACAAGAGTTTGAACTCATTGATTGATTTACCAATAGGTTTTCTCTTTTACCAATTAATCAGATTTTCTCCCCCTTTCAAAAAGTCTAAAGTAATTATTTTTAACTTTTAAGAGAAATAAAATTTGATAAAACTTAACAGGCCTTATTGGTAGTTGATTATCAATTTAATGCAAAGATAATCATTATTTTCAAACTCAAGCATATATAATAGAAAGTTTCATTTTTAGCTCATGCTTGATAAATAAATAGCACAAAAGTGATTCTTAAATCTAAATTCAAGCTCATCACTTGATTTATCCAATGCCAAATCAAAGAGAATTTATCAAAAAAACAATTAATATTTGAGTATTAAATGGCTCCAAACAAAGTCTAGATGTACCAGTCGACTGGATAAGACTCACCAGTCGACTAGAAGAATTGGCAGAGACTTACCAGTCGACTGAAACAGATTTACCAGTCTACTAGACCCTTATGAAAATTTCCAGTCTTGAATTTTTTGCACGAAATTTGTTTATCTATGACATCTTGAGTGAGGCAGATATTTAAACAAGAATTAATACTCTTTCACTAGATGTCAAACATGCAAATGATGAAATGAATAAGCATTTAGATAATCAGTTTATCATAATCCAACAATCCCATCAACATTCTAATCTTATAAAAACTAGCTTCACTTAGGGGTTTTGTAAGAATGTCAGTTATTTGATCTTCCGAAGGTATGAATTCTAGTCTTATATCACCTTTTTGAGCATGTTCTCTTAAGAAATTATGTCTAATTTCTATGTGCTTTGTTCTAGAGTGCTGAATAGGGTTCTTGGTTAGGTTGATAGCACTAGTATTATCACAAAATATCGGGATGCCTTTTAGGTTCATGCAATAGTCTTCTAGTTGTTGTTTCATCCATATCACTTGGGCACAACAACTTCCAGCTGCTACATATTCCGCCTCGGCAGTTGATAATGCAACAGAATTTTGTTTCTTGGAAAACCAAGAAGTTAACATTGCTCCTAAGAATTGGCATGTTCCACTTGTGCTTTTTCTATCTAACCTACATCCAGCAAAATCAGCATCTGAATATCCTACTAGCTCAAAAGATAAATCTCTAGAGTACAATAATCCTATGGTTTGGGTTCTTTGTAGATATCTAAGGATTCTTTTTACTGCAACTACATGTGATTTCTTAGGATTAGATTGAAATCTAGCACACATACATACACTGAACATTATATCAGGTCTATTTGTAGTCAAGTAAAGCAAAGCACCTATCATGCTTCTATAATATTTAGTATCTACAATTTTACCTCCTTCATCAAGATTAAGTTTTGTAGTTTTGCTCATAAGAGTTCCAAGCGGCTTTGAGCTTTCCATCCCGAACCTCTTTAGTAGGTCTTTAATGTACTTTGATTGATTGATAAAGATACCTCCTCTTAGTTGTTTGATTTGAAGTCCAAGGAAGTAGGTAAGCTCTCCCATCATGCTCATTTCAAATTCACATTGCATGCATTTTGCAAACTCTTGACACATAGATTCATTAGTAGCACCAAATATAATATCATCAACATATATTTGAACTATAAAAATGTCATTTTTATGAGGAGAGTTGTGTCTATTCTACCTCTTACAAAATCATTGTCAATCAAAAATTTACTTAGTCTTTCATACCATGCCCTTGGAGCTTGCTTCAACCCACATAAAGCTTTAGAAAGCTTGTAGACATGATTTGGAAGACTAGGATTTTCAAATCCAAGAGGTTGTTCAATATAAACCTCTTCTTCTATAAAGCCATTTAAAAATGCACTTTTTACATCCATTTGAAATAGCTTGAACTTATTAAAGCATGTAAAGGCTAATAACATTCGAATAGCTTCTAATCTAGCTACGGGAGCATAAGTCTCATCAAAGTCTATTCCTTCTTCTTGATTATATCCCTTAGCAACTAGTCTAGCCTTGTTTCTAGTTACTATTTCATTTTCATCCATCTTATTTCTATATACCCATTTAGTTCCAATTATTGAATGATTCTTAGGTCTTGGAACTAGTTTCCAAACATTGTTTCTCTCAAATTGATTTATTTCTTCTTGCATTGCAATTATCCAATCATTATCCTTTTCAGCTTTTATAAATGTCTTAGGTTCTACTTGAGAAAAATAAGCTACATAATTACAAATATTTCTAATAGAGGAACGAGTTCTTACCCCTTATGAAGGATCACCAATCACTTGATCAATTGGGTGATAATTTACATACCTCCAATCTCTAGGAAGACTCTCCTCTAGTTGGCTTGTAGATGGTTAGTCCAAATTATGAGTTTCAATCTCTTCATTTGCTTGAGGTGGATTCTTCTTTAGGTCAACAATGGGAGTAAGAGTTTCCGTTCTTGGAATAGAATCTGCATTATCTTTAAAAGAAACTTCTCTACTACTAATTGGGTTAGACTCGTCAAAAGTTACATGTACAGATTCTTCTACCACTAGAGTTCTCTTATTGAAAACTCTATAAGCCTTACTAGATGTTGAATATCATAAAAATATCCCTTCATCGGTCTTAGAGTCAAATTTACCCAAGTTAGTTTTATTGTTATTTAGAATGAAGCATTTGCAACCAAAAGTACGAAAATAGGAGATATTAGGCTTTCTACCTTTCTATAGTTCATACGGAGTTTTATCAAGCATAGGCCTAATTAAAATTCTATTTAAGATATAGCAAGAAGTGTTCACGGCTTCAGCCCAAAAGTATTTTGGTAAACTATTTTCACAAAACATTGTTCTTGAAAATTCTTTTAGAACTCTGTTTTTCCTCTCAACAAATCCATTTTGTTGAGGAGTTCTAGGAGCTGAAAAATTGTGATCAATTTCATTTTCATCACAAAAATTTGAAAAGCTTTGGTTTTCAAATTCTTTTCCATGATCACTTCTAATACTTGAAATACAAATCCCTTTTTCATTTTGAACCTTTTTGAAAAACTTTTCAAATTCTTTGAAAGCTTCATCCTTGTAAGCAATAAAAATAACAAAGGTATATCTTGAATAGTCATCAACAATAACAAGAGCATATTGATGGCCACCTAGACTAATGGTACTTATTAAACCAAATAAGTCCATATGCAAAAGTTCCAAAGGTCTAGTAGTTGAGACTACATTTTTTGCTTTAAAAGAAATCCTTATTTGTTTTCCCATTTGACAAGCATCACATTCTTTGTATTTTTCAAAATTGATTTTGGGAAGTCCAATAACTAAATCTTTTCTTGAAATGATTTTTAGCAAATTCATGTTCACATGACCAAGTCTTCTATGCCATAGCCATGGATTTTCACTAGTGTAGGAAAACATTTTTCATTTTCAGAAGGCAAGGATTTCAAATCAACTATATAGACATTTTCATGTCTATGGCCAACAAATTTGATCCTTTTGCTCTTGATGTCTATAACTAGACAATAAGAGGTCTCAAATGTGACTTTGTTGCCTTTGTCACAAAGTTGACTAATACTTAGTAAATTTGGCTTAAGGCCTTGTACTAGCAATACATTATCTAAGGTTGAGAAATCATTACTGACTTTTCCATGCCCGATGATCTTTATTTTGGTGTTGTCTCCGATGGTGACAAATCCACCATCTCTTGGAGTTAGCTCCTTGAATACACTTTTATCACCAGTCATGTGCTTTGAGCATCCACTATCAAGGTACCAATAGTTACCTTTCTCCTTGGTGTGAAGACATATCTACATCACATAAGGATATACGATTGCACTTTTGGGTACCCAAAATTTCTTGGGTCCTTTGGGGTTAGTCCTTGAAAATACAGTTCCTTTTGGAACCCATACTTTCTTAACAACATATGGTGATCTATAGATATGTTGATGATGCACAATCCTAGGATAGTAGTTATTGAAATTTCTAGGATATCTTAGATGTGCATGCCTATAATGCTTAGGATATAAGTTCCTATGATACATGTTTCTATTATGAGGAATATGAATATACATGTCATTTCTTGAAAATGTATGATGATGATTTCTAGGATACATGCTTGCATTATTATGAGTATGCATATTATTTCTAGGATAACTATGATGGTAATTCCTAGGATATGCATGTGCAGTGTGCAAGTTTTGATTATACATATTGTTCCTAGAATGTATATGATGGTTATTTCTAGGATGTGTATAAGCATTTCTAGAGTGTGCATACATATAAGCATGTGTATTTCTAGGATGCTTCATTTTTGTATGAATATTTGAATTTCTAGAATTCCTAGCATTTATTGAGGGAGTGCTTTTAACCTTACTAAGGGTTTTTGAAGTAGAGGCTTCATTCACACATGAGGCTTTCATGAATAAGCTCTCTTTTGATTTTTGCTTGCTTAATGGAGAATAACCTAATCTTGATTTTCCTCCACTTAATCTTTGGCAAGAAAGCACTTCATCAAGCTTTTCTTTTCCAAGCATAAGCCTAGATAGAGTACCATTTAATTCTAATATTTTATTTTTTAAATTCTCGTTTTCATCTTTGAGGAAATCTTGAGAAGAATCATACAGCAGCGAAGATAATTTATCTTTTTCCTCTCTAAGACTTATAATCTCTTTAGAAAGAGATGATACCTCTTTCTTAAGAATTGAGTTTCTAGAATTGAATTTCTTCAATTCATCATGCATTTCATTTATTACTTCTAGTAACTCTTCACTACTACTTACAATATTATTCTTAGAAGAGGGAGAAGATGTTACCTCACTTTCATCGTCGATTGCCATAAGACATAGGTTGGCAATTTCCTCGCATTCGATCTCTTTATTTGAGAAGTCTTCTTCTTCTTCATCACCATCACGATTAAGATCTTCAATTTCCATAAAAGGTAAGGATGTGGTGGAACCATCAATTTTGTAATCCAAGTAGCTTTCATGCTTCTTGAAGGATTCTACAAGCTCTTCTAAACTTTCACTTGTAGAACGCTTTGTCAAAATAATTTTCCATTGATTTGACAAAGACCTAAGAAATATTCTCACAAGTTCAAGGTTAGAATAAATTTTCTCATGAAAGATAAAGTTTTAACAAGTTTGATAAAACGAGTTTGCGAATCAAAAATTGATTCATTTTCATTCATTTTAAAATGTTCTAAGTCATGAACAAAGTTTTTCAATTTGAAATTCTTTTCTTGCTCATTTCCTCCATGTATGACCTCCAATAAATCCCAAATTTCTTTTGCAGTCTTACATGAGGAAATTTGATCAACTTCGTTTTGATCAAGAGAACTATAAAACATGTTCATAACTTTAGCATTTAGTTGAATGAATTTACAATCATTTACGTCAAAATCATTTTCATTTTCAAGAATGAAATACCAAGCATAATAATCATAAGCTTGAATAAAAATCTTCATTTGAGCTTTCCAATTGGTGAAATTTGTTCCATGGAGAAGAGGAGGACTAGAAGGATCTCTTCCTTCTAAAAATATAGTTGCCATAGGATCAACTCTAGGATGTTAAGCCTAAAATAAAAACACCTTGCTCTGATACCAATTGTAGACTGAGGTTTCTATCCAATGGGGGGTGAATTGGGTTTTTAAAACTTTCGCGGAATAAACACAAGTTTATAAAAACATATAAGCAACAAGCAATTAAACAAGTAATGTGTTATAAATAAAGAGTTTAAGGAGTAGAGAATGCAAACTCAAATTATAGTGGTTCGGCAATATCGGATTCGTTCCGACCCTACTTCCACTCTCTTCAAGGAACCTCTTTGAAGTAATCCACTAAGAAACTTAGTCGTACAACTTCACCGGTGTTGTACAAACCTTACAATCCCTTCCTCTCGAAAGCTATCCCCTTCCTCTTGGAAGTAATCTCCTTCCTCTCGGAACTAATCCCTTTACAATAAATGCTGTAAAGTAAATGGTAGAGAGACAGCAAATGAAAGCTTATACAACTGAATAATGTCTCTCTTTCAAAGTAAAGCTTGAAGAATGGCTCAACATAAGTATTTCAAAGTTTTTTTGAGTTTCAAAGAATGAATGACTTGATTGTATGTGTTCTTCTCTTTTTGAATGTTTTCACCTACTTGTTGAATGCTAAATTGAGTGGGTTTATATAGCCATCAATTAATATGGTCGTTAGACTTTAATTTGAATTGATTGTGCCTTTAAAATCTCAGATTTTGAGTCCCAACGGTTATATTTTTGAACTACCAGTCGACTAGGTCGTGATACCAGTCGATTGGGTCCTCTTTAAAAATCATATTTTTGCTGCTACAGTGTTACCAGTCGACTGGTGAGTCATACCAGTCGACATTGAACCTTCTGCCCATTTTACTAGTCGACTGGGTCACTGTTTGAGCGCTGCTATAGTGTTTTCTGGATGAACAGTGTTTTTTGGATGAATAGTATTTTCAACTTCAATTTTCTTCATACCTCTTTATTCTTTTTTGATTTTTGAGTTCCAAAAAATCTCCTCATTGAATCAAACTTTCTTGCACATTGAACACACTAGTTAAACACTTCAAAAGTGTTTTGTTATCATCAAAATTAATCTAATCAATTTCTTGATTGAGGCATTTTTGATGATGACAAAACATATTACAAATTTAAGCATAATGTGTATGCAAGATATATGAAGAATGATATATTACAAATGCTCAAGTAATTTTCTATGTCAACATAAATTCTTCTTAAATTCAATTAGAGAATGTTAAGTATTGAGCCCAAAGAATTTATTTGCATTTAATAAAATCACTTGGAGATTTTATTTCTTCAATTAATTAAGACTATATAATAAAATGCAATGCAAATATAATTAGCTCATAACAATTGAAATGCTTACAAAGAGTATCTTAGGATTCAAACCTATAATTTATCCCTATTGTCTTTGAAGTTGCATTTAAATTATTCTCCTTGAATTTGATCTTTTGGATAGCTTATTGACTTTTGAGATCAACTTTGATTCACCAATTTCTACAATCTTGATCTCCTTTGATGTATAGGCACTATTAACAATCTGTATTACTTAAGTAATATTCATTAGTGCTTTAATTAAGATTTTTGTCACTATCAAAATCATTCAGGGTCAATAGACTGTATCAACTCTCAAAAGCCAATATTCGTTTTTCTTTTTCTTTTCTTCTTTCCTTTGATTTTCTAAAATCTCTCAAACTTAAAACCAAGTTTATATTGAAAATCATCGACATAAGCTTCCCAATATTCAATAAGCACCCTAGTTGCTGAAGACAACTCTTCTATCTTAAACTTCTCCCAACCTCCATTAAAGTATTCCTATTATTTCACAAGGACCAACAGACCATGAGCGAGATAGAAGATAAGTGAATTATTACATATATAAATCGATAAGCTACTCTATCTGCCAATCAGTTTTGAAACTAACACCTGGAACAGCCCTTCTCACTTACACAAATTAAATCGCTTAGTGCCTGTTAATGTATTATATAGGCTTAGTTAGTTTAGTCCCACATTGATTTTGTATAGCTTTGCCTCTCCTATTGGCTTGTATAAATAGGATAGCTCCCTTATAAGTAAATCACACCATTCAATACAATTCTCCTCTTTGTATTGTCTTACTTCCTCTCTTAAATTCAACAGTGCTAAAGTGTCCGCTGCCAGATCACACGAGACCAGAACCTAGTAACTGTTCTCATGATGAAGATAACACAAAGGAAACTTCAAATGTACCTCCATAGCCCTTGCCCTTAACTTGCAGTGTATAGCTAGGAAGCACATTTTTGCATGCACGCCATGCAAAAATAAGCACCTTATATCGGAGACTTGAGCAGCCTTTGCCAAATGTCTTTCCAAATTGTTTCACGCATATCAAAACTTATATATTGGCAGGGAGAGAGGATCAAACTCGTTTATCTGGATCTTTTTTTTAAGAACTTGAAAGTAATAACTAAATCAAGATATCTGAGTTATAAAAGATTCTTTTATACTATATCACATTTGGGTGGTTGGAGGTCTTAGATTCTATTAATTCTCCACTCTTATGGATAAAATGAGTTGTTATTATGTGTAGAAAGTAGCATGTTAGAAACTCAGAATTCACATTGTACTAAAAAAAAGTTATAAATTAATATTTTTTCTTGTTTTTTTGAAAAAATTTGCATTTGGAAAATATTTTCATTTGTAAAAAGCTTTAATTTTTCAAAAACTACAGAATTTTATGCAACATAACATATCTCTATATTTTATTCCATTAAATTTTTTCATAAGTAGTCCCAAAAGAGTTGTAACTTGTAAGACTTCAGTAAATCTCTACAATAATATGGATGTTTATACTTAAACGGATTGAGAGATGTGATGGGAAAGAAAAATAAAGAGATACATGTACCTCTTCATTATATTTTTAAAACGAGCAAATTACATTAACTTACTTGAGATTAATCTATGGTTACACTTACATCATCTAGTTTCTAAATTATGCATTTAGTTACCCGTCGTTAGCTTTCCGTTGGTCAACTGTTCAAATCCAGTTAAACCTTTTACTCAAGTAGCATTCAAACATTGATTGTATTTTGAAATTGTTGAGTGTATGTCAGATTTTCCATAAGTTTTGATGAGTTTGCACAATATTTGACTGGATTTTAAACAGTTGACTAACGAAAGACTAACGACCGATAGATAAATGTATATTTGAAAAACTATATGAGGTGAGTGTAATCATGGACGTAACTTAATAAAATTTACCCTTTCAAATTTTATGAAGAAGAACATGCATGCATTTTTTACTTTCGTTTTTTTTCATTCCATTTGATTCAAACATAATAACCTTACCCTATTTTTAACTGACAATAGGGATGTTTAACCTTTAAATCTTCCACTATTTTTAAAATTGACTACTAAGGAGTAATGATAATGATGTTGATAACAGACTAGTACTCCTAATTGTTGTATTTGATTTGAATCTCTTCATATCTCTAACCCCTCACAACCTCAAATTATCACTAATGTTATTTCACATTTCACAAGCATGTCATATAATCTAAATAGATAGTTCTACATGATTTCTTTTTCTATTTAATTTAAAGAAAATTAATTGGCCTAATTAAGGAGAAGAAAAAACCATTCTATCGTCATGAATCATGATCAGACTCTATTATCAGTTGTTGCTGGAGCAATATTCTCATGAATCTGGCACTTCATCAAAATCCCATATTGATAATCATAATCGTGGCGCTGTTGTTGGCGATCAATCAACTTGCTATGTCTTTGTCTTGCTTCATTTTAAGATACATACCATACACAAAAGAACAAAAACCCCAAACACAAAGCAGAGTGGAGATCACTTTGACTCCACCAAACTCATCTTCGTACACCAAAACACCTCCCAACACGTTCATGGCCAACAACGCAGTCATGCAAATCCCCCCGGTTAAAGAGCTCGTCAAGAACACCATCACTGCAGTTCCCATGAAGTATAGTTGCCACGTCACCACGTTTCCAAACAATTGTATCCAATACATCTTTGGTCCCACATCGAACACATCTCCACTCTCCCTCTTCATCTCCGAAAACCCACCGTCCGATACCATCCCTACTATTGCCAACACCGTGGCCGCAACCTCCAAGATTAACTGTATTTCCATGACCATGGAGTAGCAATAGACCTTCTTGTATATTTTCTCCATGATTAGCATATACAACGCAAACAACAAGCCTGCACCTATTGTGGAAAAGAACCCATTGAAGTATTTGGCTATGGTTAGACCCTGTGGCTTGTCATGGTTGGACCCTAAGGCTAGAAGGGATGAGCTAAGGGTTAAGAGAATGACGCAATTGAGGTTAGAGAAAGTGATCTTTTGCTTAACGATTAAAGTAGAGAGGAATAGATTGAAGACAAGTTGAGTTGATAAGAGAGGAGAAGAAGCTGAAACAGGGAGATAAGAATTCCCCCACAAGAAGATAAGGCTGTTTAAGCATAGTATAAGGCCTACCAACACAGATAAGGTAAAGATCTTAGGAGTGAAACGAGGGAAAGGTCTTCTATGGGTGGATTTGTGTTGGGAAATACCCACCGTTAATAATTAATTAAGTACCATAATTCCAACTAAAAATCACAGATTAAATATAATAATCAACCAGCCAAGTGCGGAAATAAAAAACGACAAGCACCAAATAAAGCAATAAACCAATAATACAAGAATTTATATGAAAAACCCTCTAGTGTAGAGGGAAACCACGGAGAAAAAATAATTTCACTATGTAAATAACAATTACAAAGTTTATGTCCCAAGTTTATGCCTAAACTTGAGACCAACAACAATTTGGTAATAATACAAACTACCTCTTTAGAGACAAACACTGTTGTACTACCAACCGTTGAAATATGAGAAGGCTCTAGAAACTACAAACACCGAATAACTTGATTCTCTATGACCAAACACTCTAAATAATATCCTAGAGAAAAAGCCCAAATCATTGTATCCAATTTTCTCCTTTAA
This sequence comes from Bretschneidera sinensis, assembly GCA_023935145.1. Taxonomy (NCBI): domain Eukaryota; kingdom Viridiplantae; phylum Streptophyta; class Magnoliopsida; order Brassicales; family Akaniaceae; genus Bretschneidera; species Bretschneidera sinensis. Next base: position 124,776,400 of record CM043700.1, read on the forward strand.
CACACTTGATTAAAAGGAAAAACATTCACTGTTTTTCTCACTCGCTCGGTAGAGAGAATTTTTTTTTCCATTGTTGTATATGTAATACGCACAAAACAAGAGCATATATATTGTTGGAAATCACCTTGACAAGATGCTAAGGTGGTGATCTTCCAAACACCCAAGTCTAGAATGACTTGTAGAAAGAAATACAGCAATCGAAAGCAAGAAAGAAAAGAACACAAGTGATTTGTTATCGAGGTTCGGCAATGTGCCTACGTCCCCGTGAGTTCCTCTTAACTCTCTGCACTAAATCAATGGTTCTTTACAATTCAGCAACCCTCTCCAAGAAACCTCATGTTCTTGAAGGAACAAAGAAGAGAACAAGAAAGACCTAATCACTTTCTATACAAATCTCTCTCTTTACAACCAGCCTCTCTAATGAGTCCCTCTTGTATGTCTGTGTCTTTGTACTCTCACACAATTCTCTCATTCACACACACTCTTGTGTCTTGTCACAATGTCTTTCACATTCTTGTTGAGAATGAAGCTAGGTGACCCTTTATATAGTGCACCAACTTTTTGTCCAATCTTGTGTGTCATTCTCTACCCTTAGATCTTGATGACCAATCAACCATGGCCCCCTATCAATCCTAAGTGATGCTGTGCATTTTAACCTTGCACTCATGCAGTTAACAAGAGGCTAAAACAAGCTGTCCATGTGTGCATCAGTGTGCTTAGTGCCTAGGCACTGAAAAAGGGGCAGTGCGGCGCTAGGCAAACACCCTTTTCATCACTTGTTGGGCGGTGTGACACTGGTGAGGGAGAGGTGCGGCGCACGCTGATGCTGACCCTCTCTCAGCTGTTCGCACACTAGTGCGCACACATTTTCCAGCTTGTGTGCTGAAGCGCACACACTAGTGTGCCTTCCTTTGCCTTGCTACAAAGTGCCACGCACACTTGTGTGCACTCCTTTAACATGCTGAACTTCACTCTTCCACCTTTTGTTTAAACCTTAACCATGTTTAAACCTTAGACAAATATCAACATATATATAGTGTATTACTGTGTCCTACTAGGACTCAACAAATCTGCAGTCACAATTGAATAAGGAGATAAGTCTCTTTTTTCGGTTCTTGTGCCCTACTAGAATTAGGAATATCAAGCCTATTGTACTCCTATGTCATGTTGGAGAAAAATTCCCTTGGTGAGCTCGTGCTCACTAGGCACCAAATATAATCATGCCTTTTTTTTAATTCTCATAGTCCATGGGTTGGACTTGTAAGCCCAACAATCTCCCCCTCTAGTCCATGAGGGAGAGAACTATCGTGCGACTCACTTGGAGTCCATCCTAACCATCGTCACGCAAAACTCAAGCTTTTCTCTGGGAACAACCTTTGTCATCACTTCAGCGACATTTTTATCTGCGTGGATCTTTTCCAACTTCATCAACTATTTTTTAATCATCTCACGAATCCAATAGTATCTCTCCTTAATGTGTTTCGTACATGAATGATACATGGTATTCTTGTTTAGATCCATGGCACTTTGACTATCACAAAAAACCACACTCTTGTTGCTTTAAACCTAATTCTTGAAAAAACCTCATCATCTGAAGCATCTCTTTCCCTTCTTCGTTCGTTGCAATGCACTCAGCCTCAGTAGTTGATAAGGCAACATACTTAGTCTTAACTGCCATGAGACAACTCTTCCTGCGAAAGTGAACAAAAACCCTGATGTAGACTTTCTAGCATCAAGATCACCTGCCATATCTGAATCTATATAACCCTCAAGAACTGGTTTTGAACTCCCAAAACTCAAACATAACTTGGAGGCACCTCTGAGATATCTCAAGATTCATTTTACCACTTCCCAGTGACTTTTACTCAGATTAGACAAAAACCTGGTAACCACACCAATAACATGAGCAATGTTTGGTCGTGTGCAAATCATAGCATACATTAAGCTATCAACTACAGAGTAAGGAATTGCTGAAATCTCTTTATTTTCTTCTTTTGTTGATGGACACGATTTCTTGCTCAATTTAAGATGGTTGGCAAGAGAAGTACTGACTGATTTTGAATGGTTCATGTTAAACCTTTCAAGTATTCGTTCAACATACCTTTCTTGTAATAACCATAACTTTCTGGCTTTTCTATCACGAATAATCTGCATTCCCAAAATCTGTTTTGCTGGTCATATGTCCTTCATGTCAAAGGACTTAAACAATTCATCTTTCAACTTACCAATTATCTTAGTATCTTGTCCCACAATCAACATATCATCAACATATAGCAGAAGGATAATAAAGTTACCATCTGGCAGTTTTTTGACATATGCATATGGATCTGCAGTTGTCCTTTGGTAATTATGATCCACCATTAATAAATCAAACTTCTTGTACCACTTTCTTGGAGCCTATTTTAATCTATACAAACTCTTCTTCAGCCTACAAATCATGTTCTTTTTCCCTTTCTCTTCAAAACCTTTTGGTAGAACCATATAAATCTCCTCATGCAAATCACCATGAAGAAACGTTGTCTTCACATCTAACTGCTCAAGCTCAAGATTCAAACTAGCCGCTAAATCAAGTACAACTCGAATAGAACTCATCTTTACCACTGGAGAGAAAATTTCGTTGAAGTCTATTACTTTCTTCCAACCGAAACCTTTCACCACTAGTCGAGCTTTGTACTTCACTAGCTTTTCACCATCTTTCTTTAGCTTGAACACCCACTTGTTCCTCAATTCTTTTTTACCTTTGGGAAGATTAACCAATTCATAAGTATTGTTCTTTTCCAAAGAACCCATCTCTTCTCTCATTGCTTTTATCCAACAATCTTTTTTTTTTTTTTTGCATGTGACTGCACTTCTTGGAAGCTCTTTGGCTCCCCTCCATCAGTAAGCAAGACATACTCAGAACTAGGGTACCTAGTAGACAATTGATGCTCTCTAATAAACCTTCTCAACTGAGGCCTTACAGTCTCCGGTGCAAGGGGCTGCTCCCCTTACTCAACATGCTCTGTATCATGCATAACATCATTATCAACTGTCACTGGCTCTTCATTACCTATATTTTATTTTTCTTGTATCTCTCCTTCATCTGTGGCATTGTCTGAAGGAGTAAAATTTGGTACAAAGTCTTCAGCTCTGCCTGTACCATGTTGTGGCTTCTCAATTTTCTCAATATCAGCCAAAGTTTCATTTTCATGGAAAACGACACTCTGGTTCTGATAATGTCCTTCTTTTCTGGATCTCATAACTTGTAACCAAACTCAGCATCCATATAACCAACAAACACATATGCAACTGCTTTGTCATCAAGTTTTGACCTGTTCTCCTTGAGAATGTGTGCAAAATCTTTACAACCAAACACCTTCAAGCAAGAATAAGAAACATCTTTTCTTGTCCAAACTCTTTCTGGAATGTCAAAACCCAAAGGAACGGATAAAGATTTATTAATCAAGTAGCAAGTTGTACGAACTACTTCACCCTAAAATAGCTTAGGAAGCTTAGCCATTCTGAGCATGCATATAACTTTTTCCACAATGGTACGATTTATTCTCTCAACCACACTATTATGTTGTGGGGTACCAGGAACTGTCATCTCATGTCTAGTGCCAAACTGTGAACAATAATTTGCAAACTTATTGGAGGAATACTCTCCAACATTATCAGTACGGAGACATTTCAACTGATTCCATGTCTCTCTCTCCACTATAGCATGAAACTTCTGAAAATACTGAAATACATGGCTTTTGTTCTTCAACAAACAAACCCATACCTTTCGTGAAGCATCATCAATAAAAGTAACAAAATATCTATTACCAGCCAAAGAGCCTACTTCAATAGGAAACATCAGAATATACCAATTCTAATTTCTTTTGTTTTCTTTTAGATGACTTACTAAAAGAAACTCTATAATGCTTACCAAATAAACAATAATCACATAGGTTCAGAGATATACCTTCGAAGGAAGGAATGAGTGACCTCCTAGCCAAAATCTGTAACCCTTTCTCACCCATATGCATCAGTCTCTTGTGCCACAAGTTTGGAAAAGCATCATCTTCAACTGTATTCAGCTCATTACCATACACTTTCACGAATGTCTTGTACAAGGTACAACATATCTTTCCTCTGGCAACCACCAATGATCTCTTAGTCAGTTTCCACCTTCCATTTCCGAAGTAGTACCAATACTCTTCTTCATTTAGGACATGAGTTGAAGTCAGATTGAGATGCAATTCAGGAACATGTTGCACATTCTTTAAAGTCATAGTGCACCCTAAATCTATTTGTATGTGCATATCACCAATCCCCATAATTGGAGCAAAACTCGAGTTATCCATCTTCACTGTACCAAAGTCTCATGCTTTGTGCATTGTAAAGTAATCCTAATGTAGAATATAATGGTAAGAAGTTGCTAAGTCAACCACCTAGTCAGTACCAGAATCTACAACAAGATTACACTCCTCAAACTCACAAGCAAGTAACACAATTTTTTCATCATCTAAAACAACTGTTGTTGTGTTCTTGCCATTGGGCTTTTTCTGATTCTTCCTATCCTGTTGTTCTTGTTTCCAAACCCAACAATTTCTCTTCATATGACCCAGTTTATTGTAGTGATAACATTTCACCTTATCTCTAGACTTTGACCTGTCTCTGGATTTACTATGACCTTTATGACCTCTACTCTTACTTCATCCCTTGTTCTCTATGACAATAGCTTGACCATTATCTGTGTTTGAACCCTTTCTACGAGTCTCCTCGTTGAACATACTATCTTTCACCATAGACAAACTGAGCACACCATTCGGAACAGAGTTACTAAGTGACACTACCAAAGTCTCCCAACTATCAAACAAAGTACCCAAAAGAAATAATACTTGTAACTCATCATCTAAAACTATTTTCATCGTAGACAACTGGTTCACAAGATCTTGAAAACCATTCAAGTGTTCGGCAATGGAATGTTTATCTATGTACTTCAAATTCACAAGCTTTCTCATCACAAAAGCTTTGTTAGGAGCTGTCTTTTTTTCATAAAGCGTCTCTAGTTTTTTCCAAAGTGATTTGGCATTAGTCTCTTTGGCCACATGATGGAACACACTGAGATCCACCCATTGTTTGATGGTACTAATTGTCTTCATGTTCATTATTTCCCACTCTTTATCGGTCTTGTCCTCCGGCTTGGCTTCATCACCCTCAACGGGATCATAAAAATCTTTGAAATAGAGGTAAACTTCCATCTTCGATTTCCATACCAAATAATTAGAAGCTGTCAATAAAATTGTAGTACTAGAATTTTCATCCATGTTGACCAACACAAGCAACCTCTGCTCTGATACCACTTATTGGAAAAAATATTCACCGTCAACAATTAATCAAGTACCACAATTCCGACAAAAAATCACAAATTAAATATAATAATCATCAAACCAAGTGCGGAAAAAAAAAAGAGCAATCACCAAATAAAGCAATAAACCAAAAACATAAGAATTTATGTGGAAAACCCTCCAATATAAAAGGAAAAGCCACAAGGCAAAAACAACTCAACTATATAAATAACAATTACAATGTTTAAATCCCAAGTTTACGCCTAAACTTGAAACCCACGACAATTTGGTAATAATACAAATTATCTCTTTAGAGAAAAACACTATTGTATTATCAACCATTGAAATCTGAAAATACTCTAGAAATTGCAATCACTGAAATAGCTTGATTCTCTTTGTACTCCAAATAATATCTTAGAGAAAAAACCCAAAATTGTTGTACCCAATTTTCTCTTTTAATACACTTGATTAAAAGGAAAACCATTCACTGTTTCTCTCACACACTCGGTTGAGAGAAATTTTTTTTTTTTTTTCGTTGTTCCATCTGTACTACGCATAAAACAAGTGTCTATATATATAAAATGTATTACAGTGTCCTACTAGGACTCCACAACTCTGCAGTCACAATTGATTAAGAAGATAAGTCTTTTTTTTTCTCGGTTCTTGTGCCCTACTAGAATTAGGAATGCCAAGCTTATTGTAATCCTATGTCATGTAGGAGAAAAATTCCATTGGTGAGCTCGTGCAAACCAGCCACTAAATATAATCATGCCTTTTTTGTTTTCAATTCTCATGGTCCGTGGGCTGGACTTGTAAGCCCAACAATTTGAAGAGATAGTAGGGAAGGTAAATGGGAAACAAAAGGAGAGTGAAACCTGAGGATTGAATCCTTGTGGATACCCATCTTCTTGATCCTTTGTGGATGAAATAGTACTTTGAGAGAAGGCTTGAAGACACCGAACCTACAAACAGGCACATGTAGTTTATTAACAACATAGCCATGTACCCTTTGCTTCCCTTCAACTTTTGGTCTTCTTCTCCTTCAATGTTGCTGCTAATTGTGTTGCTCATGATTGTTCACTACCTCTTAGTGTTAAATTTTTGTGGGTTTTGGGAGAATTAGATTGTGGGGCCTGTACTTTACAAAACCTCAATTAAAAAGGAGTAGTAGCAAATTGAAAGTTGAAAATGATGAGACTAGTACTCCTAATTATTATTGTATTTGATTTGAATCACTACATCTCTAAACCCCTCACAAAAAGTATCACTAACGTTATTTCACATTTCACAAGCATGTCATATAATCTAAATAGATAGTTCTACATGATTTATTTTTCTATTTAATCTAAAGAAAATTAAATGGCCTAATTGAGGAGAAGCAAAAACCATTCTATCATCATGAATCATGATCAGACTCTATTATCAGTTGTTGCTGGTGCAATATTCTCATGAATCTGGCCCTTCACCAAAATCCCATATTGATAATCATTATCGTGGCGCTGCTGTTGATGATCGATCAACTTGTGATGATTATTCTCTTGATCAATTGCTATGTCTTTGTCTTGCTTCATTTTAAGATACATACCATACACATAAGAACAAAAACCCCAAACACAAAGCAGAGTGGAGATCACCTTGACTCCACCAAACTCATCTCCGTACACCAAAACCCCTCCCAACACGTTCATGGCCAACAACGCAGTCATGCAAATCCCTCCGGTTAAAGAGCTCGTCAAGAACACCATCCCAGCGGTTCCCATGAAGCACAGTTGCCACGTCACCACGTTTCCAAACAATTGTATCCAATACACCTTTGGTCCCACATCGAACACATCTCCACTCTCCCTCTTCATCTCCGAAAACCCACCGTAGGATGCCATCCCTATTGTTGCCAACACCGTGGCCGCAACTTCCACGATTAACTGCATTTCCATGACCATGGAGTAGCAATAGACCTTCTTGTATATTTTCTCCATGATTGGCAAATACAAGGCAAACAACAAGCCTGCACCGATTGTGGAAAAGAACCCACTGAAGTATTTGGCCTTGGTTAGACCCTGTGGCTTGTCATAGTTGGACCCTAAGGCTAGAAGGAAGGAGCTAAAGGTTAAGAGAATGACGCAATTGAGGTTAGAGAAAGTGATCTTTTGCTTAACGATTACAGCAGAGATGATTAGATTGAAGACGAGTTGGGTTGATAAGAGGAGAGAAGAGGTTGAGACAGGGAGATAAGAATTCCCCCATGAGAAGAGAAGGTTGTTTAAGCCTAACATAAGGCCTACCAACACAGATAAGGTAAAGATCTTGGGAGTGAAACGAGTGAAGGGTCTTCTATGGGTGGATTTGAAGAGATTGTAAGGAAGATAAATGGGAAACAAAAGGAGAGGGAAACCTGAGGATTGAATCCATGTGGATACCCATCGGCTTGATCCTTTGTGGATGAAATAGTACTTTGAGAGAAGGCTTGAAGACACCGAACCTACAAACAGGCACATGTAGTTTATTAACAATAGAGCCATGTACCCTTTGCTTCCCTTCAATTTTTGGTCTTCTTCTCCTTCAATGTCGCTGCTAATTGCGTTGCTCATGATTGTTCACTACCTGAGAGTGTTAAATTTTTGTGGGTTTTGGGAGAATTAGATTGCGGGGCTTGTACTTTACAAAACCTTAAAAAGGAGTACTAGCTACTTGAAAGTTGAAAATTATGAGAGTACGTATATATAGTACTCCCCGAATAATTTTTGTCCATATATCTTTCCATTTTGAGTTGTTCCATAAATTTGTCCACTTTAAAAGATATAGAAGAATATGTTAAGTTGTGGCCTAATCATGATTGATTTTCAATTTGTTGTCTTGAATGGATGTTGTTTAATCTATGATGGTGTTCCGGTGGGTTGGTGTTTTTCGTTTGTGTATTTTATGCTCGCTTTCGTCGCTATTGTGTCTCTTGTTGTTTGGATGGCTTGGTTCGTTTCATTATAGGTAGTTGTCAGTGTTTGTTTGTTTGTTTATTGATGTTGTTTGATCTATGATGGTGTTCCGATGGGTTGGTGTTTTTCGTTTGTGTATTTTATGCTCGCTTTGGTCGCTATTGTATCTCTTGTTGTTTGGATGACTTGGTTCTGTTTCATTATAGGTAGTTGTCAGTGCTTGTTTGTTTGTTTATTAATCATAAGTATGTAATTTTTGCAACTTACTGTTTATTATTTAAATTTTATATTGTGTTTTAAAAAAATTATTCACTTTAAAAAGTCAAACATATAATATATCGTTAATTTTTTTAAATTACTCTTTTTAGCATTTATTTTCATTACAAGTTGTGACATAAATATGAGTTAACTTTAGAAAACAACATACTTTTATGCCCGATTCAAAAAAATGACAGAGAATATATGTTATGATTATTGTGATTAATCTAATGAATTATCAAGTCCACTTTGATAATTTTGATGTTAGGACCATTAATTACTCTTTTCTCAAAAATTTGTTCCAATTCATTTTCACATAGATTAATGCAACATGTAACTTCTCATCTTTATGGCTTATTAAATGACATCTAGTTGTGAGCTTATAAACAAATATTTTTTATTTTAAAATAAAAACCCCTACATACATGCAGTGTATTTTTGAAATTTTTTTAACTTTTATAGTTTATTTTTAAAAATAAACAATTATTTTAATTTCATTTTTTAAAAAAATTGACAATCTTTAAGACAGAGAGAATATAAATTTTGAGTATACATGAACATGAGCATTAGGGGCGATATGCACGAATTAGAAGATTGAAAATGAAAATAGATCGAGACAACTTGAGTTGGCAGCATATATTTGGAAAAATTATTCAATACTTTCGTTAATGATTTGAAATGGTTACTTTTGAATTTTGACTATTTACAACTCTCCTTTCCCTTGCAGCCTTTTTGTACACGAGTAGTACCTAGTACCTACCCATGGCCATCTATAGACTATTGAGAGCAATACAGTAAGCATTAATTAACGCTTCCCTTAAAACAAATAATCCCAATTTTTTTTTTTTTTGGGTTATGTTTTACAAACAGCAGACAAGATAATTCTACCATACTTTTTCTATATTCAACATATCCATAAAATTGTCACATTTATTAGTGATTTTAGTTAAATTTTATAGTAAAACATTACATTTTTCGGTATTTTAGCATTTACAAAGTGTCAATTTTACAAATATAATTTCATAAAGTCACAAATATTCAAAAATTATTATTTTTTATAATTTTAAATCAATAACATATTCAAAACAACTGAAATCAAAATTATTTCAAAATTTTAATTGTGACATATAAATTGAAACAGATGGAGTACTAAATTTTAGTTGGTAGACAGATTTAATGTATATGGTTTATTGTATAAAATATAGGGTAACAATATTATAGGCAATAACATAATTTGCATGTTAGAGTTAGAAAAATGTCATTTTAATTGACAAAATTATCCCCAAATAAATGAAAGAAAGAAAAGTAATACAAAGATTATTTTACCGTTTTGGTTAATATTGCTCAAGCCTTAACAAATTATGTTCTAGCAATATTATCATCCAAAATAATTTTATCATTTTAATTAATTATTGTTTTCATATTAACAAATCATGACAAATATCATCATCCAAAATAGTTTTGTAACTTTAAGAATTATTGCTTTGACATTAAGAAATCATGCTCAGGTAATTTCGCGCTCTAGAAATCTATAAGCATGTTTGGGTAACAATTTTTTGTTTTCAGTTTTCGAAAACTGTTTTTGAAAAAAAAAACAAAAAATAGTTTTATGATGTTTTCGGAAGAAAACACGTTTTGATAACTATAACTCGAAAATTGTTTTCAAAACAAAAAACAGTGAAATATTGTTTTGATAATCTTATTTTGAAAACTGTTTTAATATACCTTGTAATTATTTTTAGTTTTAAATTTAAATTTAAAATCTATATTAATTTTAATTCTCATATTTACTAAATAATTGATATTATTTTATTTTTAATATTTTAATATTTTTTACATACCATAGAGGAAGAATAAAACAGTGAAGTGAACACTGATTTTAGGGCTATTTTTTTAAAATTATATCAGAAAACACCCATTTGAGGTTTTCAGAAAATAATTTTTTAAAATTGATTTTTTAAAACTATTTTAAAAAATTTAGTTTAAAAACTATTTGTCAAACATGAAAATAAGTTTTTAAAAATTAAAAGCATGCCTCTTACCTTAACTTCCTGTCAAAAAATCTATTTTTACGGGGATAATGTGTGTAAATGTGTTTGGTGTCGCTGAGCCTATTACTAGCATTGCAAAGCACATCTAATGTCAACAGATACTGATGAATATAACACAAATTGATGATCAAGGTACTGCGACAGTTACTAAAATTATACTGGTACAAAAATATATTTCTTGTGAGAAAAAGAAGAAATTAAAACATTGGGAAGGACATTGTATATATAATTGATGATACTTGTGGATATAATTTATTTGTATTTAAACTTGTGCAGAAGTTTGAATGGAAATGGTGGAAACATCATTGTCTACTAGGTTCTCTCCAAATTTATATTTTCTATTAAAATGTTTCGAGAATGCTGCTCTTGTCGAACTATTTTTTTTTTTTTTTTTTCCTTTGGACGGGTGAGAAGGTGGTAATTAAGTTTGGGAACATAAATTGATATTTTGTTTTTAGCGGCTGATTAATTATCGCTTTACCTTTAAAATTTATTTTTTTGGTAATTGAGTAGTTGATCCAGATTTCAATCACTTTTGATGAGCACACTCTTGTATTACTTGTGTTTATAAAATAAGGGTAAAGAAATAATTTTACATATATTATATTGAATTAAATAATCTATTGATGAAAGATTTAGTATTAATGTTGGTATTTGTTTAAGGTTTAAACAAGAGGTGGAAGAATGAATTTCAGCATGTTAAAGGAGTGCACACAAGTGTGCGCATCACTTTGGGTGTGTGTGCACACCTCTATTCAGCAAGAAAAAGAAGTGCGCACAGTTGTGAGAGGTCCAACTTCAGTGTGCACTGCAGCTCTCCTCCTCCCAGGCCGCAGTGCTCAGCAAGGGAGGTGCTGGAGGAAGGCCAGCGCCGCACCTCTCCCTCACCAAGGCCGCGGCGCCCAGCAATGGTGAAAAATAGTGTTTTGCCTAGCACCGCAGCATGCCTTGTTCAAGGCCGCAACACTAGGCACACTGATGCACACATGATTAACTTGATTCAGCCTCTTGTTAAGTTCGTGGGTGCAAATTGATAAAGGGTCATGGTTGAGTGGTCATCAAGATCTAAGGGTGAAGATTGACTCTCAAGATTGGACAAAAAGTTGGTGCACTATATAAAGGGTCACCTAGCTTCATTCTCAATAATGCAATGTGATATAACTTGTGAGACATGTGATGTGAATGAGTGGTGTGTGAGAGTGCTTAGACACTAAACACATAAGAGACTCGTTGTAGAGAGGCTGGTTGTAAAGAGAGAAGTAGTATAGATAGTGGGTAGAGAGCTTTTGTAATAGTCCTATCACTTTCTTTCTTCTCATTTTTGTTTCTTCAAGAACTTGAGGTTTCTTGGAGAGGGTTGCTGTATTGCAAAGAACCATTGAGATTTAGTGCAGAGAGTTCATAGGAACTCACGGGGACATAGGCTATTGCCGAACCTCGATAACAATTGCTTGTCTTCTTTCTTGCTTTGGTTGCTGTATCTTTTCTTTACAAATTATTTTAGACTTGGGTGTTTGGAAGATCACCCCCGAGCATCTTATCAAGGTGATTTCCAACAATTAATTTAAAATAATATTTGAAAGATAATATTGAAAATTTTGTTGAAAAGAGTTAGAAATTTTTTAATAAGAAAGCACTGAAAATTTTTTAAATTTGAAGTTGAAATGAAAGAATTTTGAAAAAAAATATTGACTGAAGTTAATGAAAATAATTTTTAAAAATTGAAGAAAACATAAATTTTTATAAAAAATTTGGAAGCAAGAAAAGATGAAAAATTGATTTTAAATGATAAATGGTAAAACTGTAATTATGTAATGACAAAACAGTAAATTTTAAATGATGGTATAATTGTAAATAACCAATGGTAAATATATAATTTTTATTTAAAAAATTATGGTCTCCTTGAAACAGTGAAAAGAGAAGAAAAAAAATATTTGAAAGCTTTATAGTCTCTTAACTCAGAGACTTCGTTTTTATTGTTTACCAAATCCCGTTTGGTTTTTTTATTTCTTCAATTCAAATTTTTTAGCAAAAATTATAAAGAAATTTTTTCCAATATTAGAGATAATACAGTCATTCAATTACAATAGCAAGACTTCATCACATTAGAGATAAATTTTCAATAAGACTCATAACTAAATAATTATATTATTTGAATTAAGTTATGAAATAGTAAGATTTATGAAAGTTTATGATTAGGTGTTGGTGATCAGCAATCTCAAGAAATTGTTAAAATGAGTGGGAAAGGCAATGAGGCAATCCACGGGTAGCTTTAAGTGTTACGTGGTGAGTTAGATTTACTTTTAGTGATCGAGATCAATAAAAATATGAATTTATGATATTTGAATAAATAGTTGAATTATAATGATTTAATGATGTATTTTCTGTTAAGTATGATAATTGATTGATTTATTGATTAGGGATTGAATAGTTTGTTGAATATTAATTATATAAGAATTTATATTTTTAAAATGATGGATTAATGAAAAATATGTTGAAAAGTTATATGAAATTTCTGAAAATATGATTGAAAAATTGATAAGATATATGAGGAGACAATTTAATAAATATAATAAAAATAATAATTTTGAGAAAGAGCTAGATAATTGAATTGAATGCTTTGATGTATGTTTCCTTGCATATTATTGCTCAAATGCATAAAAAATAAGATCGGGAAGGCAGCTGGTCTAGTTGAGAAGACCAGGAAGGTAGCTGGTTTGGCTGAAACATATCGACATGTGAGAAGACGTTCCCAGATGATAATACGAAATGATCTTATGAGAAAGAAAGAAAGATAATTTAAGTTCATGCATTATATTTGTTTTAAATATTTATTATTAATGCTAGAGATGCTAAAAAATCAGTTTTGAATATTAAATGATTGATAGATAGACAGTCTCATAATGAGACAATTTTGATGTTAGATAAATAAAAAAGATGACATAATAAAGAATTATATTATTGAGGGTTGATATGATGTGAACTTTATGATGATATTGAATTGGAAATATTAAATTAATAAAATATATGAGATGTATGTATTGAAAGATGATAGCCTGATAATTTAATTATTAAGATAAATTGAAAAATGATTGAATTAGAATGCGAGAAGAGATAAATGGTTAATTATGTTGATTTAACAATGAATAAATATAACTAGAAGTATACAAATCGAATACTTCTAGTAAATTTAATTCTTGTGAAGCTCACTCCTCATTGTTAAATAATTTCAGGTAGCAAGCAGGATAGATAGATTTGTGAGCTGAGATTCAGATTGAGTTATATTATTATCTGTAAGTCTCGTGGTCCACATCCTCAGACTAATGAAATTTTTTTTATAAATATTCATGCATAATATGTTGTATATATTGTTTCAGTTGGGATATTAATAATGTAACTCTCTTGTTGAGGGTTGATATAATGTGAACTTTATGATGATATTGAATTGGAAATATTAAATTAATAAAATATATGAGATGTATGTATTGAAAGATGATAGCCTGATAATTTAATTATTAAGAGAAATTGAAAAATGATTAAATTAGAATGTGAGAAGAGATAAATGGTTAATTATGTTAATTTAACAATGAATAAATATAACTAGAAGTATACAAATCGAGTACTTCTAGTCAATTTAATTCTTGTGAAGCTCACTCCTCATTGTTAAATAATTTCAGGTAGCGAGCAGGATAGATAGATTTGTGAGCTGAGATTCAGATTGAGTTATATTATTATCTGTAAGTCTCGTGGTCCACATCCTCAGACTAATGAATTTTTTTTTATAAATATTCATGCATAGTATGTTGTATATATTGTTTCAGTTGGGATATTAATAATGTAACTCTCTTGTTGAGGGTTGATATATGTATAGAGTGGCAAACCCGAGATGGATCGTTACAACCCTCGACCTTAAATCTCGAAGTGCATGATCTCCACACTCCATACACCAAAGAAACAAATTATATAATTAAGTGTCGAACTTGAGACCTCACACTGTGAGATCCCAAGCTCTACCTCTGAGTCACCCCTTAGTGGTAACTAATGGAAATGATGGTTTTTATTAGCTAATGATCCAGATTACCAAAATTAAATACTCTAAATCTTTGCCATTTGTTTTCTAACCTTTTGAATTTCTATATTTCTAATCTTGATTGAAGTAACAGGATATGCTTAAATTATATCAAGCAGTTGTTAACTAAACTTACTATATTAAAAATCGGATTTTGTTCTCTCAATTTTGTACGGAAAACATAGAGACAATTTGTATACATTCCACACATCTTATTAAATCTAATTGTTATTATTATGCCAAATCAATAATATCACTTAAGGTAAATGAATGTCTGTTATATTGCTTAAATCTTTCTAATTTTATGTTCTTTTCGATTGGTCACATTTCCTTATTATTCTTCATTTTATCTTTCTATTTGGAGTTCTAATAATGAAAAAAAATATGGGAAAAGTTACTACCTTTTTTTAATTCAATCTAGTTTCATTGTTTCAATTTTAATATTGTAGGGATTTCTTTTCTAAATTATAGGGTTTGTTAGATTCAGGTTTCTAATTAGAATCAATAGAATTGAAAACAAATTAAGGAATGCTTGCAGCCAGAACATAATTTAAATCATTATAAAATATGATATAAACATGTGTACCAAATGGATCCAAATACTGATACAGAATAAAACAACAAGTAGATTAAAGAAACTACATCTTGAAAAGAAATTGACAATATTTAATCGATAAGTGTATGAAGCTCATGTGCAGCTTGCTCTATAAATGGACAATGATAACGTATATGAACCATATAAAAGAAATATGATAACACGAAACTAATCTTTATAAATCTAGTTAGAAACTTTCGGTGTATCTTTTAATTTTTTTTTTTAAAGATTTAGGTTTGGGGTTTCAATTAGTTTTTGAGATTCATTTTTTGAAAGTTATTACCTAATAAAATGGTTCATTTGCCTTAAGTGATTTTGCTGGTTAACTTTAAAAAAAAAACAATTTTCTGCATTTCTTTTTCATTATTAGAATCCCAAATAGAGAGAGTGTGTGCGAGTGAAGGAAGAAAAAAAAAAGAAAAGTGAAGAAATTATTATTGAAAAAAACATAAAATTGAAAAGATTTTACGTCTATTGATAGGAAATTTCATTTACCTTAGTGATATTATTACTGATTTTGCATAATAATAACAATTAAATTTAATAAAGTACACAAATTGTCGCTACGTTCTCAGAAAACCAAAATCTTTAAAAATCATACATACTTTGTAAAGGTTTGTACAATACAAGAAGTATGAAAAATCAAAGCCCAAGCAGTGATTACATCACCAACTGTGTTTCAAGCTACCTTATATAATTGGACAAGGTAACGTACATACAAACCTTCACTTGATTAAGGATTTTTTTTCTGTGAAGTTGAGATTTCATTGGCAGGCACCTGTCCTACAGGTGACAGTCACTTTCCTAGCTAGATTAGCTGTCAAAATTAGTCTGTTTCATGATTTTCATGAAGTTGGCAAATACAAACCCAAGATCCAAATCCCACAAGTATTTTACAGTTATCTGTTTATTTATTCTCTTAATTAAGTTTTTGTGTACAAAGTTGGGATATCTTAATCAGATGGGGAGAAGCCACTTGTCTCCTGTCTGCAGGGCTGAGAAAGCTAGACCCCAACGCCCTTTTCCAATTCACATACAGATTAGATGAAATAAGATAAATTCTATCAAAAGAAGACTTGCGTTTTAAGCAGTCCAGTACTGGCATATCTTTAGAGGCTTTAGACCACATGAGTATGTGAACTCCAGTGTGAAGGGAAGGGAGCTAGTGACCGTTGAGCTGTTATGTTCAAAACCTCTCAAAATCTCCCGCTTGCTTTTCCATCATTTTCTCACCAAAGTTTTGCTTCGAGATGCAGCAACTTAAATAGACAAAAAATTAATTATAAAAAAAAATAAAGATGTATATTCATACGCTAAAGGGAAATATCAGATGAAATTAAAATATCAAATCATGAAGCACCTAACAACCAGTTGTTGAGATATCTTCAAGCATTCTTTCCCTTATTAACACAATGGCAGTAGAAAGAATCTGCTTGTCCCCTACAGCCTGGTGAACTTCAGGCCATGGAATTCTCTAGTGACTCGAGGCAGAAATGTCAGTCATTTTTGGAACTGAAGTTCACATTCATGGCCATTCTATTTCTCATGATGTTTTATTGTACAGGTAATCCTTGCAAGAAAACTCAAAAAGTTAACATTTTAAATCATCCAATATGCCCAGCTTTATGTATTTAGCATTCCTTCTGTTTCATGTTTTTTAGCTGCATATGATCCATTGGATCCAAATGGGAACATAACAATCAAATGGGATGTCATGTCTTGGACAGCAGATGGTTATGTGGTGAGTATCTTTACAATTTTTTTTTTATATTTAAGTTATAATTATTTTATGCAAATAAAATGCAAAAAGAGAATTTCGAATTGATACTCTCCTCCCAAATTTTAAATGAGTACCACCTGCAGGCTGCAGTAACAATGAGCAACTTCCAATTGTTTCGGCACATCATAAGCCCCGGCTGGACTCTAGGATGGCAATGGGCTAAGAAAGAAGTAATCTGGTCAATGGTGGGAGCTCAAACAACAGAGCAAGGAGATTGTTCCAAATTCAAAGGAAACATACCACATTGCTGTGAAAGGAGCCCTATAGTGGTTGACTTGCTCCCTGGAGTCCCTTACAACCAGCAGTTCACCAATTGCTGCAAGGGAGGTGTTGTAGCATCATGGGGGCAGGACCCCACGGCTGCGGTCTCTGCCTTTCAGGTCAGTGTTGGGGTTTCTGGAACTTCAAACAAGACAGTGAAATTGCCAAAGAATTTCACTCTGCTTGGTCCGGGGCCAGGATACACTTGTGGCCCTGCAAAGATTGTTCCCTCGACAGTTTTCCTCACAACTGATCGTAGGCGAAAAACGCAAGCACTGAGTAAGCTGTTTTCGCTTCCAATTCTTCTGTCTTAACCATTTATAATTGGATGGTTTTGTGAATTAATATGATTTATAATGTTTTTCCATTGTGTTTTTGTTTCTGTAAACAGTGACATGGAATGTGACGTGCACTTATTCACAATTTCTTGCCTCAAAGAACCCTAGTTGTTGTGTTTCCTTCTCCACATTCTATAATGATACTATCACTCCCTGCCCATCCTGTGCTTGTGGATGCCAAAACAAAAACAACTGTGTCAGGTAAGTCTCCCTTTCAATTTCTTTCACATATCTTTTTTCAGTTATAAAGTGGGGGTGCGACAAAATGGAATTAGAACCTATCAGCCTACACTAACCGGAAATGTGAGGCCATACTGAGATAGACTGCATCCCGATGTCCAATTACCCTCAGTCTAACGAAGGAGCATAACACCATAAGCAATGACAGCAGCGTGATGGGTTTGTGAGGCCCAAGAATCTCACATCATTTGATGAAGTGTGTGTTGTATGCTATATAAGTGTTACGCTCAATTTAATATCCTTTTTGAGTGGAAAGTATGAGCACTAACTTATTCTGGTTTATAGAAAAGCCAATTCGATTGTTGAAATATGGAAATGCAGGAGTAACTCAAAGGAATCACATAGAAAAGGAATAAACACTCCAAGGAAGGACAACGCACCATTGCTACAATGCACACATCATATGTGCCCAGTACGGGTGCATTGGCATGTCAAGATCAACTATAAGGACTACTGGCGTGTGAAGGTTGCCATCACTAATTTTAACTATCGGATGAACTACACACAATGGACGCTGGTTGCACAGCACCCCAATTTGAACAAAATCACCCAAGTCTTTAGCTTCGATTACAAGCCTCTTGTCCCCTATGAAAACATAAGTAAGTCTCTGAAAATGATGTCATGTGCAGATGCAGAAACTTACCTTCGAATTCTTGATGGAGTTGATGCTAACAAGTATGAATGACTTTATATGTGCAGATGATACTGGTATGTTCTATGGTATGAAGTACTACAATGACCTACTAATGGAAGCTGGGCCCCAAGGAAATGTCCAGTCTGAGGTGCTTCTTCGGAAGAACCAGGAGACGTTTACCTTCAAGCAGGGTTGGGCATTTCCTCGGAAAGTTTACTTCAATGGCGACGAATGCTTGCTGCCTCCACCTGATACATACCCATTTCTACCAAACTCTTCCCCTGCAAACCCAATTTCAATTTTGTCAATGGCAGCCTCGGTTTTCTTGGTCATGCTGTCCATTTACTGATCATGTTTTCAATGGAGGAACAGAATATCTTCACAACTATTTTGATAGAACAAGCAGAGTGGCTATGAAGGCCGGATGCCTAGACTGTTTCATAACAGGTATATATCATCATAACTTACTTTCTAAAAAAATAGAGCATATGGTCAAGTGTGGGATAATTCAGTTCTAGGAATCATGAATGAGAATGTGAATAAATAAAATAGATGCATACCGAATCCTGAGATGTCCCATATTTTTGGGACCCGTCTGTATGTAGTGCATCCTTTGCAAGTTGAATTCTTCTATTTCCTAGGTTTTTTAAGCAACCATTTTCTTTTCTGTACTATAAATTTTTCTTGCACATGTATGCATGAAAAAATGAAACCAAATGATGGGAGATAAAATACAGGAACAAATCCATATATTAACTGTATTTTTTGCGTGAAGTTCCCCATTACAATGCTTAAAACGTGATTGTGGATATTCTAAAAAGAAATTGATTGCCTGTATCATACAAAGAAAAATACAGCAAAAGAACCAACTCTAAACAAACAAACAAATAAAAATTGCAGAAATCTAAACCTGGATATATAAAATAAATAATACAACAGAATTCTGTAGCGAAGGCTATAGTGCACCTGTAACCACTGTAGCATGTTAGCCCACAGTAACTGTATTGCCATATGCTTCAGTGTCATCTAAACCAGATGGGACTTATAGGATGTCAGAGCCCATAAGTTTAGCAGTTCATCCCAGATATGAATCATCACGCGTATGCCAATAAGAAAACAATAGACACCATGATTGCCATGACTGGAAGAAGTAAAGAGATAACTTGCCGGGAACCATCATTTGGCAACCATGGATACGAATCTGGAGATGGCATGACACAATTATCACCGTTAAAATATATCCTGCGAGGAAAAGCCCATCCTTTTTCAAAAGTAAAAGTTGATGTGTCCTTTCGAAATAGCAGCTCTGACTGCACATTCCCAAAAGGGCCAGCTTCTGAGAGAAAATCATTGTAAAACTTAACTCCCCATAACATGGCAGTATCATCTGCAAAAGAAAGTTCATTTTTCCAGAGATACTGTTAGAAACAAAATAGAGAATTTGCTTAGATAGAAAGTTACTTCACAGAACAAGACATAGAAAGAGTAAACTCACTTAAGCCTGCATAAGGAGTTAATGATTTGTAATTAAAGCTGAAAAGCTGGGTGATATTATCAAAGTTCGGGTGTTGCACAACTAAATTCCACTGTGTGTAATTCATTCCATAATGAAAATTTGTGATTGTGATCTTCACACGCCAGTACTCCTTGTAGTTGAGCTTAACATGCCAATGAATTCGAACTGGACACATATGGCTGGTACACTGGGCAAGAGGTGTATTGCTAATTTTGCCTGGAGCAGAAACAGCTGACGCTAAATGTGGAGATTTGGGACTGCAGGATACCATCAGAAACCATCGTCAGAACAAAATTAGAATTAGAAAAATCAAAGAACTGTGACGAACATTACTTTTGATTGAATGAGATTGAAAACAGATAAAACAAAAAGATCAATGAGAGAACTTACTCTACGCAGTTCCCATCTGTTGTCTTATTTTGACAGCCACAAGCACAAGTAGGGCAGTTTACCAGTATCTCATTATAAAAGGAGGAGAGAGAAACACAACAGGTAGGTGTCTTTTGAGCCAGAAATTGTGAATATGTGCAAGTAACATTCCAGGTCACTGCCATAAGATGCAGAACCATTAGTTAAGCTAGAATTCATTCAACTACTTTATATAAGAACACAACTAATGGCTGTAATTACTGGAAGTAGTTACATTTTACTTCGACCTTCCTTCCATTTGATTTATCAAAAAAAACTCCTTCATTTCATAGTAAGTTTCCTTTTGAATTATATATGGACATATGCAGAGAACACTACAATCCCAGAAGGGTACAAATAATGCAATCAGAAGGAATATATATGACATTATATTCTGTAAGCTATGGAGAGAAAACAAATATTTCAGATGAATCTTACTGACATGTTATCAGCAACTACATTTATATCACATCTAAACATGGAAATATTAGGTTGCTGGAATTGATTAATGTAGTTATATGCCTCTAAACTACGCAGAAAGCCTTTAGCAAGAAACTTACTCAGAGCTTGAGTGACTCTCCTTTTATCAGCTGTTATAAATTTAGTTGGTCTCACAATCTTTGCAGGCCCACAAGTATATCCAGGCCCAGGTGCTTTCAGGGTGAAGTTTTTAGGCACCCTGACAGTTTTGTTAGTCGTTCCTGCAGCACCCACACTGACCTGGAACGAGCTTGCTGCATTTGCAGGGTCCTGAGCCCAGGAATTTATTACTCCCCCTTTGCAGCAATTTGCAATCTGCTGGTTGTAAGGAGTTCCTGGCAATAAATCCACAACCGTTGGATCCTTCTTACAGCAATGTGGGACGTTCCCCTTGAATTTTGAACAATCTCCTTGCTCTGTTGTTTGACTTCCCATCATACTCCAGATTACTTCCTTCTTTGCCCATGTCCACCCCAATGTCCAACCTGGTGCTTGAATATGACGGTATTGTTGGAAGTTATACATTGTAACGACAGCCTGCCAAACTCAAATGTGCAGGAATTATTATATTAGAAAAAGTGGGGGAATAAGGCAAATAAAATTATTTAACTCCAAGGGTGCTAGATTTGTGATGCCCCAAGATGGAGTAAAGTCTTGGTATCCCACATCAACTAAAGAGGATGTGACTGGGCTATTTATAAGTAACTGTCACCTCTATTTGCACAACGTGTTTTAAAGCCGTGCGGCCTAGTGTGCCAAAGCGGACAATATTGTGCTAAGTGGGAGCTCGGGTCATTATAAGATTGACTTGTAAATTTTTCAGCAGAATGAATATGTTGGAGAAGAATAGGCACTATATATATCAAAGTTAAATCAAAAAAGAAAAATTAGGCACTAATACTTACAACATAGCCATCTGGAGTCCAGCTCATAATGTCCCATTTTATTGTGATATTTCCATTTGGATCGAGTGCATCATAGGCTTCTGCATAAACATTCAGCAATCAAAAATCAAAACTTCAATTAACACAAGAAGCAAGCAAAAAGTATAATGATACCAGATTTTGCCATTTATCTGTATCCACAGATCTCTTGATCTTTTCTGGTCCACCTATTGCGATCCATGGACATAAATAAATATAATATCTAAATCAATAGAAGAATTCAAGATACCATCTACCACACAAAAAAGTAAAAGTTGGCTTCCATAGTGCCATTCTGTTCCTAATCGAATATTAAGGGAGTTATTGCTGTGATGGTGTCACAGGACGCGGACTGTAGGATCGGGAGATGTTACAAAATAGTAGTAAATGATATAATCTTTATGAAACTTATATGCAGCTCAAAACAGTGTGGAGGAGATCCGGGTTGTGTTATTTTGTACTTCAGTTGAGAAAACCCAGATGCCAAGTACCCAGTATTACCTAACTTTCCAAATTCTTATGGTTTTCTCTTTTCATTCAGAGATCAAAACAAATGCTAAATTAATGAAACTGGTTTCCTTTGGGGGTGGGGGAAGAGAAAGAACAAGTATCCAATTTTCCAAATCACCTCCAGATTGTATCAACAAGCATACCATATAATCTACATCCAATCAATACATAATGAAAGAAACCACAAGATCAAAATTTGAAACTAATAATAGAAACACATTTCACCAATTCATCAAATACATAATGTCTCAAATTCCACATCACAATTATTTCTCTAGCAATCAACCACCTATTTAACAGTCAAATTCATGCACAGTGAGATCATTATTTGACAAATGACAATGCCCCGATTCACAAAACAAGAAAAGTAAAGCCAAAATACAATCTTAACAACATGAAAAAGAAAGTATGCTTATTGAGCACTGACCAGTAGAAGTGAAAGTGGAGCAAGAAAGCAAGAGCACAAGCAAAATAGCAAAACCATTGAACTTAGTAACAGATCCAGTGGCCGATGAGAAGAGAGACTCCATTTATTGATGCAGACTTGCAACAAATGTGATCCTTATGTTCTGATTTAGCTCAAGATATGCACAAGAGTTGGAAGAGAGGGAGACCTTTTTCACATGGCGAGAGAGCTTTTCTTTTCAGAGTAGACCTGTACTAATTATAAAAGCACTGTTTTTACTGTTTAGAGAGAGAAAACCACTGGGCACCGGGAACTATTTATTACTGGTTAAATTGCATGCAAGTTGTAATTATCATAATACCCTTCTTCACTTATAAATAATTCTAATTAAATTATAAAATTTGATTTAAAATATTATTTTACAAATTTCGTCTAAATTTTTTATTAGAAGGCTTGTACTTGGTTCTTCTATCTAAAAATATCTGAAAGATAGTAAAATTTTTAATCAATATTAGAAAGACCTTTTTAGCGCACAGAGCTAATTGTCCACTTATTCCATCTCTGTCGGTGGAGATAGATTTCTGCTAACTTGTGCACTTGGAAAGAGACGTTTTTTTATATGGGAATTGCTATTTATTTATTTTAAACCAATTATTTGACATCACCCTTTTTTGTCTTTGGACCACCCTTATGGACAATTATATTTTGTAAATTAGGTAGGAGTAATCTTACGAACAATATCTGCCATAAAATAAGATTGTGCCGACAATCCTTGCTATGAGAGTATAACTTAATAATAGCCAACGATATGGTTAATTGGCTAAAAGAATATATCATACTTTCATTTTTGAATTTTGCATCTAATTACAAATAAATTATTAGCTAAAAAACCCAGCAACTAAATTTTGTCGTTAAAAAACTAAACAAAAATATGAAATGCTCATAAAATCTTTGTATAATAATCATATATGGTTATATACAGACGTTTTGAACATGTGATTAAACATTATGTCAAACACTTAGCGCTCATATGTTTAGCTCATTTTTCTTCCTTTTCATATGTTTAACTCCTTTTTCTTCATTTTTTATTATTTTTTAATAAATTTATTGCTTTAACCAATTTTGTAATACATGTTTACGAACTACGATATGTAATGTTATGCTTTCAACGATTGTATTCTCTTCATCGTTGTAAGTATTTGACAACTACATTTCCATTTATTTCTTTTTCTTTTTTTAGTGATTTATGTCTTCCTTTATATTTAGTGATAGACCACTATTTTGATCCAAATTAAATCGTAATTGTAATATTTTTAAAGGTAATCTATATGTTTCTCGGATTTTAGGGTAATCTGACAAATTTTATGGTCACATTGTAGTCACGTGACGATGTTAAACAATTTTCATCAAATATTGTCTCAATAACAATTATGTTTTGGATATACTTATTATGTACAAATAAAAAATATGGGGAATGTTTGATTTTCAAACTAGGGAAAATGATTATAATTTTTCTAAAAGATAACATGATTATAACTAATTAAGTACTAACTTGACGATGAAGATGTGAATTAACCCAAACAAACCCATCGTTCAACTACAATTCAACATAAAATTTTAGTCTCTAATTAAAGTAACTGACAAATAATCTTGATACACTAAATTAGAAAAGAAAATTTGTGGATACTAACAAAGGCGAGGTTACATATAGTTCTTTTATGATCAGTGATGCGGGCAAAATACAATGTCTAGTAAGATTCAGACACGTGATAAAGGGTAAAATGATACTTCCACATAAGGGAACCCATCAACTTTTTTATGATTCAAGAATATTAATGGTTGTTGTCTTGAGAATGTTTATCTCACAAACAAAAGCCTAACAATCTCTAGATTCCTTAACTCTGTGTAGGAGAGTATTGTAGAGAATAAAAGTGAGTTGGACAAATGAGAAGAGTCGTATTTATAATGTACCAAATGGTACGTTAGTGTGAGTCTTCAACAAGAATACAACTCTTCCTTATTTGTCAAGGATTATAACTGGCCGAAAAAGGTTCCAACCATGAGTCATGATTTGGTGTGAAGCATCCATGATATTATGATATGTCCACCATAGAATGTGCAAACAGCTTCCGCTTGCACACACCAGAACATGTTCTTAATTCCAAACATATCGACAATGAATTTTTCTCTTGTTTAGAAGAAGAAGAAAAATGAGAGTAAAGAAAACTAAGATAATAAATGTTTTTCTCTTGCGTGTACAAATCATAATCCTCTCAAATTGAAAGGATCGGAGAGTGAAAAATATGAGAGAAAACAGATAGGATTATCAATTTAACAATTAATCTCATCTAATCTCTCATATTAATATCCATTAACATAACGAAAGATATAATAGTAAAAATAATACTAATTACATTTTCTTTCCTCTCACTTTTCTACTCTACTAAACAAGGCTAGGAGAAAACTATTTTCTTTTCTCTTAGTTTTTCATCATCCATACTAAACACATGAAAGAAAATACCATTCTTACTAGTTTTCTTTTCTCATATTTTTTTTTTCTGACTTCTCTTTCCTAACAGAAAGTAATTCATCTTATTGCAATCTGATTTGTCGTGTCTCTAAATTTTACTGTTGAAAAAAAAAAGAGAATTGAAAAGAAATTATCTTTCTTATTGATTGAATGAAAATAATATAATTGATCTAATATATAGACTTATGAATGCTATGTCTAATAAGAATAAGACATAACAATTATATGAGATAAATATGATCCAAGCCTACTAAGACACTCATTAAGAATCCTATTAGGACACTCAACACTCCCCCTCAAGTTGGAGTATAGATATCATATGCACCCAGCTTGTTACAAATAAATCGAACTCGAGAACCATCCAATGGTTTAGTAAATAAATTTGTTAGCCGATCGACTTCAAATCTCTGGTACTAATCACATTTTGTAGAAGCTTTTCTCGAACAACATGACAATCAACCTCAATATGTTTAGTTCTCTCATAAAACATTGGATTATTTGCAATATGAATAGTTGCTTGATTGTCACACACACCAGGCTCATGGAACTTGATTGGGTAATCCCGAGTTCCGCTAACAACTGTTTTACCCAAACCATCTCACATGTAGTATATGCCATTGTTTTATATTCGGATTCAGCACTTGACCTAGAAACCACAGTTTGCTTTTTTACTTTTCCACGATACTAAATTGCCTCCAACAAACACACAATATCTAGTAGTGGACCTTCTATCAGATGGAAAGCGCGACCCAATCTGCATCAATATGACCTTCAATTTGAGCATGACCATGATTTTGATAAAGTAAACCACGGCCAAGAGCACACTTAAGATATCTCAAAATTCGAATAACAACATCTCAATTACTAGTTTGTGGAGCATCGAGAAATTAACTAACTATAATGGTTGCAAATGAATTATCAGGTCTAGTAATAGTCAAATAACTCAATTTTCCAACCAAAAGTCTATATCGCCCTGGATCAGATAATAAGTCACATTGATCAACTGCAAGTTTTATGTTGGGATCCATAGTACTATCTATAGGCTTACACCTTAACATTCTAGTATCATTCAATATATCATGAACATATTTACGCTGAGATAAAGAAACACTATGACTAGATCTAGCAACCTCAATGCCTAAGAAGTATCTCAATTCCCCTAAATCTTTTGTCTAGAATTTAGTACTCAATAACAGTTTTAGTGCTAGAATGCATTCTTTATCATCTCTTGTGATCACAATATCATCCACATATACAATCAAAAATATCCTACATGCCTCACTATGTTTATAAAATATAGAATGATCAACACCATATCTACTGAGACCAAAATTAATTACTACTTCACTAAACCGACCAAACCATGCTCGAGGAGATTGATTCAAGCCATATAGAGATTTTTTTAATCAACATATTAACCCAGACTCCCCCTGAGCAATAAATCCGGGTGGTTGTTCCATGTATCATTCTTCTTGTAAATAACCATTTAGAAATGCATTTTTCACATCCGATTGATGTAGAGGCCAATTAAAAGTAGTTGCTAGAGAGATAAACACACGAACAGACGTAATCTTAGCCATTGGAGAAAATATCTCCACATAGTCAATACCATATACATGTGTATACTCTTTTGCTACTAGGCGAGCTTTTAATCTATCAATAGTACCATCAGGATAAACGTTCATAGTATAAACCCAGCGATAACTAACAACAGATTTCCCAGATGGTATAAACCAAATCTCATGTATTATTAGTACTCAAAGCATATATCTCTTCATTCATAGATGCTTTCCACCCAGAATGAAACAAAGCTTCTGTAATAGACTTAAGAATAGAGACAGAAGAGATCAAAGCAATAAATGAAGTATATGAAGGAGATAAATTATCATAAGACACAAAATTAAAAATTAGATGAGCAGTACATAAATGTTTACCTTTACAGAGAGTAATAGAACGATCATCCTCAGATGATGAAGAAGGATCGGGCTCTGTCAACAAGGGAATAATTGGTGGAGTAGCAGATGCAGAAGGTTATGGACTACGGGAAGAAACTTGCAATGAAAGAGCAGATAATGAAGAGACTAATGGAGGAGGATATGATTGTGTAAGGGACATGGTAATAGGTAATGGACTAGGAAATGAATCAGCCAGATGTGAGATAGAATGAGACTCGGAGTAATATGGAGTAGACTCAAAGAATGTATTATTAGCACAAACAAAATGCCTTTGAAGTGAGGGACTATAAGAACGATAACATTTCTGTGTATGAAAATAGCCTAAGAAACTACACTTTATAGAGCGGGGATCGAGTTTGTCAACTCCTTGACGGAGCTGATGAATAAAACAAACAGATCCAAAGACACGAATAGGTAAGTGAAAGGTAATATCTCTAGGAAAGAGCACGGAGTGTGGGGTTTGACCATCAAGAATAGAAAATGGCATACGGTTGATTAAGTAACATGCAGTCATAACGGCTTCACTCCAAAACAATTTGAAGACATGGATATGAAATAAGAGAGTACGGGCAGTATCCATGAGATGACTGATGAATAATGCCAAACTTAGTCATAAATGTTTTAAAAGGATTAGAAAAATACTCACGAGCATTGTCACTACGGAGAATCTTAACAGATATGTCAAATTGGGTTTTTATCTCACCATAAAAAGCACAAAAAATAGAAAGCAACTTAGAACGATATTTCATTAAATAAAGCCAGGTAAGTCTAGAATAACCATCCACAAAGGTAACGAAATACCGAAATCCAAGTTTGGAAGTCACACGACTTGGACCCCATATATCATAATGTACTAACATAAAAGGACTAGATACACGATTATTAATTCGAGAAGGAAATAACACACGATGATGCTTACCTAATTGACACGACTCACATTCTAAAGATGAAACATGACTCAAAGTAGGAACTAACATTTTCAACTTCTCTAAGGACGGATGACCAAAGAGACAATGTACTTGAAATGGGGACACATTAATTGAGCGAACAATGGGTGATGGGATAGGATCAAAGTAATACAAGGCGTTTAATTTATACCCTCCACCAATTTTCTTCCTTGTCTTCAAATCCTGGATAAGAATAAAATCAGGGAGAAAGGTAACAGAACAATTAAGACGTTTGTAAGCTGACTAACAGATATCAAATTATACTAAGAAAAATGAGCATAAAGTATGGATGATAAAGACATAAAAGAACTAGGGTGCACAGTACCAATGCCACTAGCGGTGGTTTTAGATCCATCTACAAGAGTAATATCAAGCAAAGATGAAGAATAATAAAACCTAAAGAAAACATCAGTGGTACCTGACAAATGATTAGAAACTGCAGAGTCCAGGACCTAAGGTCTAGATGAAGAGTTACTAGATGATAAACAAGCTTTTGGTGTACCTTTCTAGGTGGAAAAGGAAGTCAAGTAAGATGTCTGGTTGGTTGTTTTATACTGTAAGAACTCATCATACTCATCTTTGGAAACCATTCGAGAAGTTGAAGGCACGAAATTTGAGGTAAGTCCATATTTAATAGAATCAGAAGTCATATTATTAGCAACCATGGGATGACCAATTAACTTTCAACACATCTCCCGAGTATTCTCGGAGCGATGACGGTACGTACATTGACGAAATGAATCTTAAGTATGACCAACTAACTTCCAATACGTCTCTCGAGTATGTCCGAAATGATGGCAGTACATACATTGATAAGCAAAATTACCACCACAACCAAATGAAGTGCTAATATGAAGACTTGGATGGGGAGACACACCAGAGATAATTTTGGATTACATTGTGAATTTCAAGTAACCAAATAGATGCCGGTGCTAATCAAGTAACCAAACAAATCTGTCCAATTAACCAAACAAGTGCTAATCTAGTAACCAAACATATCTGTCCAAGTAACCAAACAAGACTAATCAAGTAACCAAACATGATTAATCAAGTAACCAAACAAATTTGTCCAAGTAACCAAACATGACTAATCAAGTAACCAAATAGGAGACCGGAGTCGGAGCATGGTTGGAAAATATGTCGAAGCTGGAACCGAGGTTGAGGAAGATGTCGGGATCCGGTCTAGTGTTTTTTTTGGTACGAACCTATCAAATTTTCTGCGTTGATGAGCAGTGCCGATGAACAGTACCAATGAACAATGCCCAAATTTTTTTTAAAAGAAATAAGAAAAAAAATTATTCAGGATCTCAAGAGAGATCTTGCTCTGATACCATGTTGAAAAAAATTATCTTTCTTATTGATTAAATGAAAAGAATATAATTGAGCCAATATATAGACTTATAAATACTATGTCTAATAGGAATATGACACAACAATTAGATAAGATAAATATGATGAGCTTACTAAGACACTCATTAAGAATTCTATTAGTACTCTCAACATTTACTAATTCGGTGCAAGCTTCGGCGGTTACGTTAAAAGGAAGAAAATTTATTTGGGTTTGATTCCATCATAATTTTTTCAATTCTAATCCAACCCAACTCATAATGGGTAATGTAAATCATAATTAATGGATATACAAAAAAAAATCTCAATGAAAAATCGAGTAAAGTTCAAATTGATTTGTGAAATCAAAATCAAACTCAAATAAGTTAAACTGAATTGAACTAATTAGATTGTTTATTTTAATTTTAGATTTACAAATAATATTTTGAAAACTTCAAAATTAACATAATCAAATGTTAATATGTCTCAGATATTGAAATTTTAAAGATCTCAACATCATTCACAAATTCAAACTATCTATATAATAATATTAATTATATAATTAAATTCAGATTTACGGTGAGAGTTGAGAACCCTAATCCAACTTAAAATTAATTTGAATGGAGATTTTCAGCCCTAATTTAAACCGTGCCTAATTTACTTAAAAACCGAGTTTAGCTTGAGTTAGACCGACTTAACTTGCCCAAACTGCACTCCTGCTATCTGGTATTCGGGTGAATAAAAGGTGTTAATTGATGTCATTGAAAGAAAGGGTGCCCTGTTATTTGACTGAAAACTGATTTATTATAAAAATGGCGGCAGTTGTTTGGGGCAATTAGAGCTGGTGTCTTGTTGAGGAGTCTTAAGCACCGAAATTTCAAGTTTTGGAGATAAAAGAGGGAGAGGGTCTTGCTTGGGGAGGCTTAAGCACCAAAATTTCGAGTTTTGGGGAGAGAGAGAGGAGGGGTTGCGAATGTTTGTAGGGTTTTAGGGGTGGTGGAAAGTGGAAAATGGAAAACAGCAGCTTGGAGCAGACACTGCAAGACGGGAATCTGTTCAGACAGCTCAATTCTCTCATCGTTGCTCACCTTCGCGACCACAACCTTACTCAGGCAAGCATTCATTCTACCAATGTATATTATTCTTCTCTCCATATACAAACACATATACATGTATTGAATTAATTAAATTGGAAACCAAAACACAGGCATTTTGCTCAGTTTGGTTTTGGTTTAAATATAAACTATACAACGGTCAGATCAAGGAAACATCTTCAGTTTGACTTCTGAGAATTTCGACCGTTTTGAGTTCTCATGTGTTTGTGTTGTTTTGGTTTATAAACGAATTTGCCCAGTTAAGAGTAAAGGCTGAAAGTTGGCAGACGATTACTGCCCAAAGTAGTGTTAAGTTCGGACTTATTTTCTTTTCCTATCTTTTGCCTTTTCAATTTGTTTGCAACCCAACCTTTTTATGGATATTTGAAAATGTTATTGAATTTCATGAACCTTTTAGGCTGCAACTGCAGTTGCTTCGGCCACGATGACACCGTTGAACGCTGAAGCCCCGCCTAATAAGCTTCTGGAGCTCGTTGCCAGGGTACTTATCTACCTTCCAAATCCTATTTTATTCTTATCATACAAACACATAGTATAGTATAATTATCTATGTATGTATATGTGAACCTATATTTGTTGGGCAAAAAAAGAAGTTTTTGGTTCTAAGGTGAAAACAGGGTCTTGCAGTGGAGAAAGATGAGACTTTGAGAGGGGTTTCTTCGTCTGCTTTGTTTGATTCGGGCTCATTGATGCCTGCTGCAGCATATGGGTCAATACCAGCTCCCCGTGCTGCCACGGTTGATTTCAGGCAATTTTACTTCTCTTAGATAACTCGCTTTGTCATTTGACTTCAGTCTGTATTGATGTACTATTATGTTCAATAGTTACATAATGAATATTATTGTGGTATAGGATGTCTAATGGCAATTAAGCTTTATATCATGCTTACACAGTTGATTTGTGATTGCTTTGCAATTTTTTTTTCAAAACAACCTAAAGGAAATAGAAGGATTTTAAATTTTTCTCGTCACGTTTCACATTGCCTTTTTCAGAATGCATGTTAGGGAAGGATTTTTTAAAATGAGTTCTAAAAGTGTCTTCCTTTAATCCTTTGAATGTAGTCATGACAGTTTCAGTAATTTGGTTTCGCAACTGTTTTTGTATCTTTAATTTAAAATTCATTCACAACTAGTAATGCTTACTATTTCTTTCTTCAGAAAATCTATTCTATGTGTTTCTTGTATTCATATGTTCTTTTGATCATATTGCTTATGATACACAGGTGCCCATTCATGATTATAGATAAATTTATTATTTAATGAACAAAGGAAGAAAATGTCTTATCATTTATTATACTTTTTGATAACTACTTGGGACATAGGGGTGATGGAGTGCTCATTACTTCGAGGATCCATAGATCTTTGCAATTAAATTTAAGAATTCCTAAGATAAAAAAAAAAAAGAAAAACTAATTTTACATGTATATTGTCAAACCAGTGCCGTCCCTGATACGAAAGGTTCATCAAAGAGTTTTCCTAAGCATGAGACACGACATCTTTCAGAGCACAAGGTATGGGTTATTATATTGCAAAGCCTGTCAGCAATGGTTTAGTATGGCCAGATGCAATTTATATCACTTTTCTTAAGCATCGAATATAGACTAATGGGTTAAAATTTCTAGAATATTGCCAGATGTGCAAGATTCAGTCCTGATGGGAGGTTTGTTGCCACTGGAAGTGCAGACACATCAATTAAGCTGTTTGAGGTTTTGACTCCTTGAATCATATGATTATTCTTTTTTTCAATATTAATGACAAAAGGAGAATCTAGGCCACCATTTCTTCTTGCAGATTTCAAAAATCAAGCAAATGATGCTGCCAGATGCAAGAGATGGTCCTGTGCGACCAGTCATACGTACATTTTATGATCATATACAAGTAAGTCCTCCTAGGCACCCGTTGTTGTATATTGCCAGTTACTGTGCGTATTACTTACCTGAAATCATTGTTTAGATACTTAAATTTCAACTCTTAGCAATTTCAAACATCTTAGCTCAATGATTCTTCTGTTTGATGGTATTTTGTTCAACACATATTTTTATCATCTTTAAAGGAAGGTCTGGTGGGGCCATATTTTTTAACAGAATATTATCGACATAACCTAGTGTCATGAATGCCTCAACACTTGTTCCATGTTTGTCTTTATTTTAAATCAAGGAAATGCTGCAAAGGAGCTGAGACATGTATGTGTTGAATTTGAGAAACTGTGCAGCTTAAAAATCATTTGTATCTTTTTTTATTTTTCTTGAATAGTTTGCTGCAGGAGCAGCAGATATCCTGATGTTTCTTAAATTCTGTGTTATATGGTTGAGCATTAATTCTACTTTATCTTCTATTCAGGCTTGGAAATTATGTTTTTTTTTTATCTGTTTTTGTCCTGTCTTGCTCAAAAGCTGATTAAAAGATGTGCAAGGATTTGCTGCATGTGCCTAATGTTTGGCTGATACAAATGCAGCCGATTAATGATTTGGATTTCCATCCTCAAAATACTGTTCTGATATCCGGGGCCAAAGATCACACGATAAAGTATGACCTCCTCTAGTATAATAAATCTGAGTTATCGTCTTTATCTTGTGTGTTCTAGCTATTACTTTTTTTTGGCGGGTATCTTCTAGCTATTACTATTATTGACTGATTACATCTGTATCACTACTTCTGCTAATTATACTAAATATTATTTTTTAACCTTTTTTCTAAAATTTATTTCTAAAGCCCTTAAACATTACCATCTTCAGCGCTGGATTAAATGGAATTTTACTTGCTTTTTTATGTGATGCTCATTCTGTACAGATTCTTTGATTTTTCCAAAGCTACTGCAAAGAGAGCATTCAGAGTTATCCAGGTTTAGCCTGTCATCTTGATTTATATTTCAGCATGGTTCCTGAACTTGGCAGTAGAATTTATGACTGAAGTACTGCGACCTATTGACATATTTTGCAAATTCTGCACTTAAAATGGCGCAGGACACTCACAATGTGCGTTCTGTATCTTTTCACCCTTCTGGAGATTTTCTTCTTGCAGGTAATCTATTTCTACACATTATCCATTTGCAATCAATTTTGACCAATCAGATCTTGTATACAAACTTTTGTCTTCTCCTTCTATCATGATAACTGTGTAGATACCTTATAAAAAAAAACTGTAGATACCTTTCATGATTGTTGTTCAGTAGAATTGAACTTTCCACTCCGAAATCACATCGATTAATTTCACTTTTATCTCCTTCTACACAACTGTGAAGCTGATTATGCAACTTGTACTATTAATTCTACAGAAATTCATGAAAAGTGCATCCAAGTTGTGTTTCATTACATTAATTAGGTAATGACCAGAATAAAGTTACAACTATTTGTAGTATGTGCTAATAAGCATTATAGTATGCACTCTGGGTTCTATTCTATTGCAAGACTTTATGTTGAGTGTTGCATCTTTGATGCACATTGGAATATCAAAGTCATCTTATGTCTACTGTTTTCTATACCTGGTTCATGTCAAACTAGGCATTTTGGTTGATTTTGTTTCATTATTAGTTAAATTCTATTCATGCTTTACTAAAGATGAGAACAAAGCAGACCCTCTGCATTTTCATTAATTTAAAGAAATGCTTGTATAAAGATTACATGAAAATGATATAATATAATCGCCTAACTAAATCAAACATAGTGAAATCTCAATCTTGTATCTGTCTTTCTAATCTTGAAAATTTAAGATAAGATGAGATACATCAGATGTACCTTGGTCTTTTTAACTTGCAGTTTTATAATATTTTTATATCTTATTGATGCTCTTATGATAAACCTAGAAGGGTTTAAATAGAAATTCTAAACCATGGGTGATAGGAAACTAAAAGATGCTAGTAAAGCAAATAAAATCTAAATAATAATCCTAATGACATATCAGAATCGTAATATATAAGATTGAATTTATTCGATTTATATCACTCACATTATTACAATATTTTGTATTCTAATAAATTATTCTGTAAGGATTGCTATAATAATGTGAATGAGATTCATTGAATCACTTTGGGTGCGTTTTATTTATATCTTCAAGGTTAGGATGAGTGACATAGGACTAGTTAAATGAAGATATTTTAGTTTCTTGACTTTCTTATTCTAGTTTCTATGTTAACCCTTAGAACATATCATTGGTGTTTTCATTCAAGCTATTCTCAACATCCCTGCATTCCAAAGCTCTCTTCCATGATAGAGCTTGAGAATGAGACTTTTGAGAACTGTTTTACTACTTCTATGCTTCTGATGGGCTCCGGGCTGAAATATTCTCTTTCTCTATCCCTTAAATTCCTTTTACACTGATCCTACATTTTCCTCTTCTATCGTAGGTTTTTCATGTTAATGAATCTTGACAAAATCCCAATGTCTTTACTCTTAAGTGGAGATAATTTTGTAATCAATTTTTATTAGTGACTTGAATGGGTTGTCTTCAAGTATTTAAAACATTAGCTACCTTTGGTTGATTTGGAAAAGGAAGGGGAAGAAGATCAAGAAATAGTAGTGCTTGAGGCTTTGAAAAACCCTGCTATAGGTCCATTTAGACCCATTCCATCCAAAGAGCCATCTACAAGGCCCTCTTTTCTTCAACCTTTGTTCTCTATTTGGCATCTTGTTGGCTGCCATTGCAAGTTTTGATTGTGGAGGTGCAGCTTTAAAGCATAACAGACATCATGCATTATATTAGGGCATCCTCAACCTCAAATATGATCCAGTTCATGAAAATTTTCTTTCTTGAACTCCCTGAAGTTAAAGGGGAAGTATTAGCTTTTTTAAGAATGAATATTGTATGATGTGAGTGAGATACTAGGAGTCCTCAGTCTATCTCACAATTTACTAGATTGAAGGATAGATTTTAACATAGACGTGATTTACCAAGATACTTTAAAAAAAGTGATTTATCAAGAGTTCTTAGTTTGTCTTCGAGGGTTTGGAATTATAAATCTTTTTGGGTTAATGTAATCGTTTGAACCACTTTTAGCAAACCCCATTTCATTTATCTTCAATGTTGTGACGCATGGCAAAGTAATATTTTAGAATATTCTCTTCTTTTTTGGGGTGGTGTGTATGTGGCATCATTAAGTGAATACCCAATAATATTTGATTTTTTGATTATGTTGGTTCTTATTGTCCAGCAAGTTCATCATGGCTCATAGTTTTGAGAAAACCGACTGTGATTTGAAATTCATGACAAATTTATTATGGTGTTTACCCAACTAATTTCAGGGGGACTCCTAAGATCAAGTAACTCGTAGAGTACTGTGTTTTCATATATTTGTCTTGGATAATCTTCAATATTAGGACACTACATTTAGTGAAATAATGTCAAATTACTAAAAAAATTCTACTTAGTTTAGAGCCTCGTAATTTATTAAACCTTTGTGGGTTTTGATTAATGTTGTTCCACTTTCATTTTCTCTGAGAACTATACCTTAACAACATTAGGTTATCATGTGGAAACTATGTTAGAGATTGGCTACCTTCTGAGTGATTTGAGCCAGATAACTGGCCGTGGTTTGCCTTCATTTTCTATAGTTTGCCTATTCTGTCATACAATTATATTCTTGTGGTTTCTTTTTCTACCCTTCTGTTAAGCATGAAATGTAATCTTCTTACTTTGTTCTCAATTGTCACCCTTAATTCATACTTTGATTTGGGCACTGACGAAGTTTAAGTAAGAAACTCGCAGGAACTGATCATCCAATTGCACACTTGTATGATGTTAATACCTTCCAGTGCTATCTATCTGCGAATGTCCCAGAAATTGGTGTTAATGGAGCCATAAATCAGGTATGTAAGCACCTAATCTTTTTCTCACTAAAGGAAAAAAAAGCTGCATCCACCCATTACAGATGAACTGAGGCCGTGAGGGTGAGCAATTCAGCTTATTTGGTTATACAGGTGAGGTATTCGTCTACTGGTTGCATGTATGTTACAGCGTCTAAAGATGGTGCTATTCGGTTATGGGATGGGGTCAGTGCCAATTGTGTGCGCTCCATAGTGGGTGCACATGGAACGGCAGAGGCTACTAGCGCAAATTTTACAAAGGATCAAAGGTACAGATGACATACTATATACATGCACAAAGGTGGTTAGGTGGTCAGGGTAACACCCAATCAAATTTGCTATACGTAGGTTGGTTTAGCAGCATGACTGAAGTCTCACTTTCTAGGTTTGTTCTCTCCTGTGGGAAGGATTCCACTGTGAAGCTTTGGGAAATTGGCACTGGAAGATTGGTCAAACAATACCTTGGAGCTATGCATACGCAATTGCGGTGTCAGGTATGATGCATGGCCTTTTTCACAGAGAATTCTTGAATGCAGCATTTTTTATTTGTTTTTGCTTTTATTTTTTCCCCTCCACTTTGTGTCTCACCAGACATGCACGGTCCTTGAAAGCTTTTGCAAAGGGCACTGTTTCTAGTCAACTGTTGTTTGTGAGGCATGCTGAACCATATTTTCAATTGTGTGGCAGAGGATAACCAATTTTACTGATGTTGGTGCATATGTACCTAAAATATGATTTTATAACCTTTCTTGACGTTATGACTACGTATTATACTACGATACATGATTCGTGGGACTGTCGGAGGGTATCGTTCACATTGCCCCAATCCTCGAATCCTGGATGAGCAGTGTGGATTCGCAAAGAATTCGCGCACTCAATTTTCGAGAGCCCGGATTCTTTGCCAAATTGGTGTTTTAAGGAAAATGATGTCGGGGACAAGGGTTGTAATTTGGCAACCTTGGTGGCAGTTATAATAGTTAATGAATAACCACTATGCCACTTGTTTCTTGTGATAACATTAGCCCATAAATTATTTATAATGTTTGAGAATGTTTCAAGTGTATCGACCATAATGATTTTATTTTTTCTAATTCTATACAAATTTAGATTTTAAGAAGCATATGTTACATGTGTATAAAAAAAATTATATTTATATATAAACGCTCCGGAGGTGCTTTCAACCTTAATATTTTTTGAAAATCAAGTCTTAATGTCATTCCTGCTCTCACTTCTGCTTCATGCTTTTGTATCCTAGCCTTAAACTAGGAGGATCAGTTCACCAGTTGAGGGAAGCCAAAACCACCATGGGTGATTGTGTAATAGAAACATAGGTGGTTATTGTAGTCTATGTAGTTTGTCTTACATTCCCATAAACATTTCTGCCATGGAGCTGGCTTTCTGTCTCACTATATTTTGAAGAGGAAAGTTCAAACATGAATTTACGTTATTGGATGATTCAATCTGTTCTCTGCAGGCTGTTTTCAATGATACTGAAGAATTTGTACTGTCCATAGATGAACAAAACAACGAGGTTAGCTAAGCTTCTATGGTTTTTAGTGCAGCAATGACATTTCTTCCCTTTGGGTTCTATTGATAGATATGAGCTGGATGCAGATCATTATCTGGGATGCTTTAACAGCAGAAAAAGTAGCAAGGTGGCCTTCTAACCACATTGGTGCACCCCGTTGGATAGAGCATTCGCCAATAGAGTCTGCGTTCGTTTCCTGTGGGACTGACAGGTCAGTTCGGTTCTGGAAGGAAACTCTCTAATTACTTGAAAGAGGGTTAAGGATTTTCTTTATTCAAAGCTTCTTTTTTAAAGAGTCGGTTTAGTGACAATGTCTCTTTGTGGAAAACTAAACATATTGGAATGGCTGGATCTGCCAACAATGTGTTGGAATCAATAATTATGAATTTTATCAATATATTTATCACCCTGTATCAATTACAGTTTCCATTGCAATTTCGTAATATTTCTTCCGTATGTACTGTCGAAATTCTCGTTTGCTTTAATAAACTGAATTGATGAACAAAAAATTAAAAATGAAAAAGAAGAAAGAGGGAAAGAGATGTTCTAGCAAGTAACACGGCACTTGGACTAGCAGATGATATGGTTGGTAGACACCAGCCAGGTACTAAGCGGAACAAGAACACGCTCCACTTGATACTTTTGCGTTGTTTGGTCATGTTGTTCCTTCACATTCTGCAGATGACAGAAATGATTGAGAAGTGCACATGATGCAGTGGAAGCTCCTGTAGAATATGTTGAGCAGTGGAAGCTCTATGATGACTTTCACTCTGCTTTGCGTCTCCAAGAACTGTCTCAGTTGTGCTGATCTCTAAAGATGAGATTACTAATAGAGCCTTTTCTTCAATGTTTCTAACATGAAATCGAAAATTTTCAATGCTTCATTCTATTGAAAAATTTCATGGCATCTACACGTTGCTAATCAACACAAAATGTCTCCACATATCTTGGAACACCATAGAAGCCCATATCCATGTACCAACACCTTCTCGGCCTCTGACTGAAGCCGAAATGGATCTTTTTCCTGACAAAGCTGACACACAATCAAGAATCAAATTGTACGCCATTGTCCCAATCTCGAACCCTCCTCTATACCCATCAACACACCACCCTTTAATCAACAAATTGCATATTTTCACATCAGGTAACATATCCTTTTGCCAAATTCTTCACCATTTTCTCATCGTAACTCACGTGCTCATTTTCACCTGGTTTCTCCACAACCAGCCTAAGCGATAGGAATTAATTTTAAACCATAATCCTTCTCCATTCCCTCGAAAAAAACCGACAAACTGTGCTGGCCGACCGGCCTGAACCAGCCTGTCAATGGCGGATCCTAGGGTTCTAGCCCCAGCAATGCCACTGTTATCAACCATAATCTAGTGGGTAGCCTTGAAAACCTTGCGGTGACTGGACGACAGTGCTTCATCGGAGATTCGGAATGAGCGAAATATGTTATTCGGCAAAAGATGATGCATCTTTTTAAAGTTACTAAAGGCAAAGTTAATAAAGGTCATAGTGGAGATTTGATTATTAAACTCAAGTGGGCTCTACATTGTTCAAGGGAAAAAGTCTTCAAATTGTTCTCTTTAAAGCTCTTACAGTGCACTTATGTATACCACCAAGAGAGAAACTATAGATTACATAGAAAGGCTTTCCACAATCAAGATTTTGTTTTTATCTCTATTATTTCTGATGTGAGAGACAGATTTCATAGTTTAAATTTAAGTGTATATGCTGTTGACAAAGAGCTGCTTTGAATTGGGGTCTTGTCCCTAACCCTTTTCTCTAGCCTGTCCTTTCTTGTTTTACTCTCTAGCTGGCTCCCCTACTTTGTAACTCTGTTCCTTTGGATAAATGAAATTTCACATTTATCCGAAAAAAAAAAGGATTTTGAGACCACCCACTAGTTAAACCTTAGAACCGTATGGCTGGCTTCTTGAGAGATATTGAGTGTGTTCAGGACCAGAGTAGAGGATGGTGTGATGTGGGAGAAGCTCAGCTGGAGCCTCTGGGAGATGGATAGGTGGTCTGTACTAGGGTTTTTGAGGAGCTCTGTGGAGAGAGAGAGAGAGAGAGAGAGATCTGATATGGGCCTTGAGGGTCAAGGATTTTAGGGTCAATGGTGGACTGAAAAGAGAAAACTTTCGAGAAAAACATTGCACCTTGTAGGAAAACCTAATATTTTGTTTGGCATGAATTTAAGAATAGAGTTCAAATCATTTTCAAATGAATCAAATTAAAATTTACATTTTATTTTTAAATGATCTGAAATTAAAATTTATTTATAAATAATTTCAAATAAATTTTTATGTTTAATATAATTATACTTAAATTGTAAAATTCATTAATAAAAATTGATTACGTTTAGAACTCATTTGTAAATTGTATCAATTTTGATAGAATTCTACTTTTATTTACAAATTGCTCATTTTTTAAATGAATTATACATTTTATTAACAAACAAAATAACGTAGAATTCGATCTCTAATTCACACCCAATAAATATTGAGATTGGAAGTACTAATATGAGCTTAGATGGAGGCAAGAAAGATACTTAAACGAGAGATTATCAGTTAATCCAATTTTTTTAATAATAAAATAAATATTCAATCAAAATATAATCATTATATCATTTCTACACCCCATAAATCCAAGTGCATGTCATTTTTATATAAAAAAAAATTTAAGGGGTTATTTGGATAATTAAAAAATTTATTTAATATATTTATATAAAATATAAAAAAATAATGTAATAGGAGGCAAGAGACGTGATTTTACGGGGCGAAAATTGCTATTTTTGTCCACGTCTCATTTTAAACTGAAGGTTGTTAAAAAATTTCGTCCTCGTCCTCATGAGGATAAAGTCTCCTTCATATCCGTCCTCAACGGATCAAAGAATTTCGAAACTTCACTGAAGATGAATTATTTTGGCATTCCTAAATGCAAAATGTAAATTGATCGAATTTAAAAATAAAGAGAACATTGAAGTGTAAGATAAATGACTTATTGGAAACCTTCTAAGCTTATGACACAAAGTGTAAATTGATTGAATTTAAAATAAAAAAAGATATTAAAATATAAGATAAAACATTTGGATTTTTGACGATAATATCTTTAAAATTTAATTAAAATGGAGAACAATATGTCAATATATACATATAAAAATAGACAACTTCAAGAATCAAGATCCCTCTTTTCATCTCTGGTCTTATCATATGCTAGCCTTAATTTATGTGTATACTCTTTACTCTTTAAGATAGGTTATTGCCAAATCACAACGATTCTTTGTAATCTTGGAAAAAAGATATTCTTCAAATACCTCATATTTTAAAGTTACCTTTCATATATCTTTTAGAAAGAATATGCATGTGATCTTTATAATCGGTTACTATAAATATATTGGATTAATGTTTAAATTTTTTACTCCTTCAGTCTATATGCATTATGCTCACTAGTAATCTTATTGTCATCATTATCATCACGTAATGGCAGATATGATAAAGAAAATGTATAATTAGTTGTGTACTAGTAACTAACTAGCTAGGGCATGTGGATCCCATTTCACTTGCAAAGCATAGACAGATTAAGGAGAAAGACATCCACCATTTCATCATGACCTTTGACGCCGCCAAGCAACTTTACGATTAAAATTTTTGCCGCACCCTGCAACAGGGTTTGGCTTTGCTCCTATCTGCAGGGATCAGCAAGACAACTTTATTGATTACTCCATCAACGTCACCTACAAGGGCATGATTAATCTGTAAGAACCATTATTCATGATCCATATAGAAGATTGGGTCCATTCATTGAGAGCATAACAACTGTTTTTCCAAAGTGTTCCTTTAACATATTAAAGCTAATGTTGGAGAAGCATCAAACAAGGGAATATTATGATAGTCACACGCATGAATATTTTATAACAATTTAGCTATACGCATGCCATCTAAAGGAAAATGTTCTTTAAAACATCTTCCCTTTGTGCGAATTATATATATTTCTTATTTAAAAATAAAATACATATAGGAGGGATGGATCTAAAAAATCTTGATTAATGAGAACCAAATTTTTTTAATATAATTTAAGAGAAAATATTAATTTTTTGTGTTGCTATAAAAATTATTTTATGTCTTTACATTTTTGAATTGGAAATAATTTTCACTTTTTATAGTTTTATTATTATTAACGATGATGTCTGAAATTGTTAGTGAAACATCTCATTAATATCTTTTTAAAAAGAAAAATTGAAAAGGGTTTTTGGATTTCATGAGTGGGAACGATGGACGAGCCTAGGTGCATCCCTGCCTCCATATAGGCCATGGCATGGCACATGGCGAATGATATGATTCGCTCAAATGGTTCCTTCTTTCAGGATTTTCAATCTTTCGATTATGACTCCTTCCAGATGAAGAGCTAGGCAGCACTATAGCTAGAGTGCATGTTATTATTCTTTATTGTAGCTTGGCTGCCTTAAATCATGGCCTCTTCAAGGCAAGCAAGAAGGTCATGGTGGGCCTTCAAACTTTGTTGCAGATATATTTTGTTTATGCATAAGGAAACTAAACACTGCCTTTTTTCAGGTTTAGTGCCATTTCGATGGGTATTTTCACAAACACCTTTGGAAAGAATATTTTTCATTGTCCATAATTCATTTCAGGACACCTCTTTTCGCCTTAATTTGGCCGTTTCGTCTTTTCTTTTTAACATTTAAAAATTGTTATCATGTGGTAAAAAATGTTATAAATTTTTTAAACCCGTGGAACATTTCAGTTTCAGTAATAATTTGTTTCTATCGAATCATTTTATTTCAACTGAAATATATCATTACATGATTTTTGTTTTTTTATTATTATTTATTTATTTTTTATCTTTTTTATTGATTTAAATTTGTTTTCACATGATTTTTTTTTACAATGACACATTTTATTAAGTTTAAAAATTTTGGTAATATAATTGTTAAATATTTTTAGTTTGGATTAGTAATTCTTATAATAACATGAACTTGAAATTCTTTTGTATCATTATTTTAATTTTAAATTATAATTATAATTATGATTTGGTGTTTGTTAATACATTATTTGTATCCGTCTTATATTTGAATAGTGATAGTTTTGTTATAATCTTTATTTATAATTGTACGAACATATTTTTTTAAAGTTATGTAATTTAATAAGAATATATTAATTAAAAATATTATCAAATTCAAAACGATGTGCAAAAACAAATCAAAATCCAAGCATACCATTTTAATGACTAAAATAAAACGTTATCATTGTGAAATTTACAATTCCTTAGGCAAAATTCAGAGCATAATTATGAATCCGATCACTGAGAATTATTTTTGCCAGAAATTTGCACCAATGCTTCTTATAGATATGGAAACTTGTCTCTAAACTATTAATTAAACGCTAAACTTTCAGTTGATTAC
Organism: Bretschneidera sinensis; assembly: GCA_023935145.1. Lineage (NCBI taxonomy): Eukaryota > Viridiplantae > Streptophyta > Magnoliopsida > Brassicales > Akaniaceae > Bretschneidera > Bretschneidera sinensis. The sequence continues at coordinate 124,819,740 of CM043700.1, forward strand.
AACACCACACTTCAATCATTATTAATATTCAATGAAATGATGAAAATGACCTCCTGTATAAACCAAAATACCATCTCTAAATGAATGGTACGTACCAACCAATTAATTAACAATTTTGTTTGGTGAGGGTATTTTGATAATTTAATTCATGAATAATAGCATATTCGCTGGAATAAATTTTCAATTGGTTATTAGTATTTCATTTTGAAAGCTAAAGAAAAGATGAATATTGGGGAATCAGCCCTACAGAATGTTTCATTTATTAGCTGGCCTTAAAATTAAAATGTCGATCCCTGTCCATCACTCTTAGGAATACGATGCAAAGATTATAAACTTAATTGTACGGATCATGCCATTTGGCTTTCTCTAAGACATGCCACCACATATTCGTGCAAATTAATTATGTCAACACCCAATTTTTATGTGAAATTCTTACCTGTACTGTAAAATAGGGATAAAACTTTTTATTGGTAATCATTAGGTAATTTTATTGATAATATTAATAATAATTGTATAGGTATTATCAGTGAAGTTTTCATTCGGTATATAAATGGTGTTTTGCACCGAATAAAAGTAAGAATTTCTCTATTTTTACACCTATTTTTAACACCCTAGCAATTCACTAGTAACGGAACGACACGTGTTAAAACTTAACTTATAATCTATTGTTTTAACCTTTCAAAATCGCTATAGATAATCATTCTTGAATTCTGATTCGTTCTTATTCGAGTGTTAAACTATAGGTGTTAATTGGGGGTGTTAAAATATCTTTACCATGCAAATATGTGTTAATAATTTTAAGGATCTATTACATGCATTATAATACTAATTTTGATCTATTTAATATCGTATACCTGATGTTTGCGATATATTGTTATTCCGATAATACCACATGGATCTCAACACACCAATGTATGCAAGACCGTCTAGCTATGGTTCTTCATCTCCTTACTCTTTTTGTACGACAGTTTTATAATGGGAAAAACTTACTTAGATTAAGAGATAAGAGGGGACCTAGTTCATATTTATAATAAACTCAATAGGCCGCCCATCATAGCCCATTAGGTTTATCAAACCCACATCACTGCCCAACCACATCTAAAATCATTAGGTGTATTTGGCCCACTCACGAGATCAAGTGGATATCAGGCCCACAAAATCCATCTCAGGAACCCAATCCAGTTTGTTTTATAAATATAAATCTCTACAAACTAATGGAATCCCATCAGTAATATTAGAACATTTTATATATTTTAACATTCTCCCACTTGGGCAAACATTAGTTGTAGTTTTTAGATGTTTTAAAAAACATTTTAGAAAACGACTCTCAGACTAAATTACTGATTTTAAATATGTAGCCACAATTTTTTGAAAACAAATTCTTGAGATAATACCTAAACATGATCCAATCTAATAAAGTCATCAACATAGGACCATGGTAGCCATTATATCTCAATTGACATAAGACCAATCCATAATCACAAACGCTAATAACTTCACCGACTTAGATCCAGACATGAGAGTGTGGCAATGAAATAGCACCAACATGTGATCTCAGAAATGTCATTCCATTGTCGGTCCTTGATTTCTCTATTACCTGTTTCACCAAGAAGCTAGAGAAATTCAGGGTTTCTCTATTACCTACTTCACCCAGAAGCTAAAGAAAACCCTATGGGATTCTCGATTTCTCTATTACCTGCTTCACTTAAAAGCTAGAGAAATCCCAGGTTCTTATATTAACCCACTTCACCTATAAGCTAGAAAAAAACCTAGGGTTTCACCTAGAAGCTTAAGTAACCTCACGACTTCACCTAGAAGCCAGTATATCTCAATCAATAGGACTCAAGTTTGCAACATGGTGTTACGAGACATACTCAATAATGACATAAAAATCATTCTTAAGACAATACCAAGCTTTAGAATTTTAATACATCATGACATGTCATATATAAAATGTGTACAAAATATTCATAGTATGATATCAATCAAAGAAAACAATAATGATGTCCAAAGGAAACAATATATAAATTGACATAAAAGTCTCAATATAAAAGTCATACTCCCACCAATAAAATACATCAAAAGAACTAACAATACTCATGTTGTCTACATGTTTGACAAAATTTGAAGGTCCAAGGCCCTTTGTCAAAGGATCAGCAAGCATAACCCCAGTATCAGTATGCCAAAAAAAAATATCACCATTGTACACAATTCTCAAAGCAAACTCGATATCTTGTTTCAATTTCTTATGATTTGATCCAATCAAAATCTTAATTTTGACATTACCATTGCTAGCATCAAATGAAATTAATTAAGAAAAAAATATAAGGCAATCATGATAATGAATTTGGGTAGTAAAACAACAGTATCCCAAGTGTATCATTACAAACTCCCCTTTAGGCAGAGAATGTAATACACATTTAGGTTTCTTATAAGAAACTAATAACTGAATGCATACCAATTTTCGAAATATCTAACACCTTTGGATTGATAAGACATTTTAAAATAATATGCACTCAAACAACAGCTTCATATTTATCAATTATTAGCAGACACAATAACTCCCTTTGGACAGGTGATTGAATGTATTAATCAAGCCTCAAACGGTATGAAATAATCTTAAAAATTTAACGAATAAACCACTTTGGTGGCAACCATCCACTTCAACCCTTAAAATATTTCAAACTGAGGCTTAAAACAAAACTTAAGAGAGTTTATGTTTTTCTTTAAGTTTATTAAACAATTATTATTAATTTGAACATTAGTAATTTTAGATTAAAAATAATTATTATTATACTTTTATTTTAATCATTAACTTATTCTGATGCAGTATAATATATATTAAATTAGAATAAGTTTAATAAAAGCATTTGAGTCCACTCACATTTGACTAAAACATTACAAAGGTCTAGGAGGCAATGGTTCGACTACTACTTGCTAACTTTCTCTTATATTTTAAACTTATTAAACTATCTGAAATAACATATGCTTGATTTATCGCTTGAGGAGATAAAGACATTTTACTACTTAGTTGGTCAAAATTATGTAAACAATATCTAACTTTTGAACAGTAAAAGCCCAATAATTCCACCGGCTTAATTTATAGACTTGATAAACAATCCTATCAATTAATTAATTAAAAAGTTAATGCAACCGTAAGCCACTTAAATGACTTACTATCAATTAATTAATTAAAACATTTCAACAACTAAATCACTAAAAGTTTCAGCAACTAAAACCATTAAATGGTTGTAATTAGAACACAGATATTTACATAAATAATTACATAAGTAAATCACATAATGAACTAGGTAAATAAATTTGCTCCCACTAATTTAGGTATATGCATTGATCTATCTTATTCTCCTCAAAACCAATAGAATTCACCACTTCATCAAATTTTAGGTACTACTAATATCAGTATGCACTATTTCTAGAGGATCAGAACTATGAATTGAGTCGTTTTCTTGGTTTTGGTTAACTTTCTCCTAAAACAATCAACTCAGGTCCTCCATATCCCCAAAATCAAGAGTGGTTGAAATATCATACCTAACAAGCCTTTCAATTCTCTCTTTAGAAATGTGATATGGGTGCCTATGTCATAAAGTATGAGTTTTTTCTTAAATAAGAAGTCTTTTGAAGGCAACTGTTTTAGTACCAAAACAAATATATTCATTATTTGAAATCAAACACAATCTACATTTCAACTCTTATAATTTGAACCAGTTAAGATTTCAATAGTTTGGTTATTGTTCACAGAAAAGTAGATTGATTCAAGACAAGAATGCAACACGGTAGTAAAAGGACAATAACCAACATATTACATTTCAACTCTTCACATGGAGCATATGAAGACAATGTCTTCGTTTTCAAAAGATTTGTCCCCTTTGGGCAGACAGACCTTCTAAACTAACTCATCATCTTCGCACAGTGTTCTATGTATTTCCACAAATTACAGCACAACTATTTCCTTTGGGCAAGTAACTGCATGATGCAGTTGAAATCATCCCGCAACATGTTTTGGTGAAATCCCATAATTATCAATAAGTGTGCCACTTTGGCAGCTAACACCCACATCAACCCATGAAATTTCTCAAAATTGAGATAAACAATAATGCCCTTTACATCCTCATACGCATGCAAAACTACAAGTATGCATGTGACCATATAACATGAGGTACTCTAAACAACATATACCTCTGTAAGTCACCAAATAATCAACAATTGCATCCTTACCACAGGTCTTGAACACAACAAAATATATTTAAATAATTATATCAATTATTTCTCACAACATGCATATTTTCTACATTTTCTTTCAAGCTGAGAGTGCAATAAATATGACAACTAATCTAGGAGAGTACTCACCTACTGTTAACATCTCAATACAACAAAATAATTTACTATATTTTTTACTATACTGTTAACATCTCAAATAAATTTCAGAATATGTCACAGATTTCAAGAATAAAAAAAAACAATTAATCGCATATTTTTTATAAATAAATATTTATTGAACAAAAAAATGATAATGCTTCTCACATTAATCTTTATTATCATCTCATGTGACACAACTTTCAATATGATCAAATAAGATATAATAAAAGTATCGAGTAGCGATTAATTTTGATCAACATGTTTCTGATAATAAATGACTTTTTCACATACTCAAAACTTAATTATTGTCGATAAATGAACCAACTGAGCAAATATGAATTGAAAATATGTTTTAGAAAATTTAATAAGGCTATATATTTTTTATAATTTTTAATTTTCATATTTTCTACACACTCCTATGAAAATATACTTTATTTTATTATTTGATCTAGTCAAAATTTCAATAGTAGCACTATTGTTATCAACAACAATGGAAACTATTCAGGACAATCAAAAGGAAACATATTAATAAGAGAGGTAATTACAACAATTAGATTCTCGGCGCATCATTACGTACTCCCATTTGGGCAGAGTATGCAACATGCAAGTAAAATCTCTTACATGAAATCAAAACATTAACATATTTCAGTTTTCGAAAAGCTAACACTTTTGGGCAGAAAGACAATCTAGACTTAAATAAATTCTACTAAATTTTTTATGTCAACATCTGAATTGAAACATGCAATTAGCCCCTTTGGGCAGGTGATGGAATGCAATAATCCAAATAAATGTCTAGTAACAACAACATGAAATAATCCATTCAATGATATTTATGGGGTTATTTCAAACTGAGACTGACAAAATATAATATCCAACATGTATACATACTAAAACAACATGTATGCATTTTCTCATCTCAAAATGAGATAGTAAGACATAACCTATATTATCTAATATAGCAAAATCTTCATTTTTGTTGCACAAAATTTCACAAGTCAAATGTATTATAAACATTTATAGATTACACATGCAAAAGAAAACACTTCAATATTATTTACGTAAGTATGTGAATAGGTGTCGTGAGTGAAATTTTTCAAGGAAGTTATGGTTCAGATGGGTAAATACACAAACAAGCCAGTACAAACGAATTAACTAGCATAGAAATTCTCTACTCATTTTTAGAAACTTTGTAATGGTAGTTTTATAAGGCAATATTATTGAACTAATAATTTCGAAGTCTAATTCAAGAGTAAACTAGTGTTCTTACATTACACTAAGAAACAACTAGAGCCAATATTTAGAGGATCTCAACTTTCCGTTGAATAATACGGGAAACAAAACAAGAGGAAGAAACATTGATACAGACAACCTTTTATCAATGGATCTAACTACTAAAAAAAGTAACCTTTTTTTTTTATATATAGATTCGACTTTATCCCTATACTTGTTTACTCTTTAGTTTATTAGCTAAAAAACTATTGTATGTATAATACAAACAAAATTATCATACATATATAATTAAATATATGTAACATATTAAATCCAAAATATACTTGAGCAACCAAAACCTACATTAAATCCCTACTAAACCTCCTGTTAACTTATTTAACATAAATTATTTTACTTTAGAGCTTTTGGTTTGTTGATTAATATATTGGCTTTCAAATAGTTTACTGTAAACATTAGCAACATCACCACAAGGTTCATATTCTTTTAATATTTCACATTCCCCTAAGATCTTGATTAGATCACATAAGCCAATAATTCAAATTCAAGATTCTTTGAATCAATAGTAACGCCATAATTCAAGATTCTTTGAATTTGACAACAAAACCACTAATTCAAGAATCTTTTAATTTAACAGTTCATACTTGATGAGAGTTATAAAATGCATCTTAACAGTACTTAATTGTTAGCGTTTTAGGGTTGATCTAGGTTTTAATTGCACTTTTATACGTTAACAACTCTAAAGTATCATTCTTGGATCATTGATCTACTTCGGTGCATTTTCAGGTACTTTAAACTCAAAAGAGGAGGAAAAGTTATCATTGCTTGAAGTACAAAGACTCGAGGCATACTGGAGTGAAAGAATACTTCTGGAAGGACAAGATGGAGGGCTTAAAAGAGCAACAGCTGCTGTCCACATTGGAAAGGAGTTTCACTAAATTGTGAGAATTGCCCGTACAGATCAATCATCTTTGAAAATTAAACTGTATTGATACAAGAAGAACCAGGAGATGAGCCATATATTCTTAGAAAGATCCGGTAGTCTATTTTCTGGAGAATTTTACGGTTCATCAAAAGGATTTTTCTAGAGAAAGTTATGGCAGTTTTAGTAGACAAAGGTCAGACTGTGCGGGCTGTGCGGGATTTCAGCGTGATTTTGGGTTTATATCTCACATCCCATATCGGATGGGAAACACATTGCACTCTTGGTATTTGCCTATATAAGACCCACTCCACTTTAGCTTTGAGCATCAATCGGGGATGAATCCAGAGGGCCTTTAGGAGCAATCCAGAGAGCCTTTAGGAGGAACCCGAAGTTTAAAGTTTGAAGGTTGGGATAGATGATCGTCGGGAGGCCGGAGGCAACTCGAGGATGCATGAGCCCCATGGCCGGCTAGTCTCCAAGCAAAGCGAAGGGATGAATCCATAGGTGTAGTTGTTCTTATTTTCCTTTATTTGATTCGGTTGTAGTTGGAATTATTTTCATTAAATATTGTTATGTTTTATTCTTAATTTAATTAGTAGATTTATTATAACTCCGGTGGTTGCATGCTTCTTTTCCATATCAGTTTAATCAGGCTTTTCTTATGTGTACCTGTTTGGGTGTGATTGAGTCTGGTAGATCTCTTTTATAGATTTGTCCATTGCTGTGGTATCGTTATTTTAGATATATCATCGTCTCTTGATAATTTATAAGTTAGGTCATATGTGTTAGAAAGTAAAGAATAATTCATAGCGATTACATTAGGATTTATAAATGCACTTTAATTGAATATTTTTCGATTGCCTGTTTGGGATGTGAAACCTGCAATCGAGATAAAAACAACTGAATCAAGTTAGGATTAGAGCAACGAACCTAGGGAGGATTCTCGGAACCTTGTTGTCATTTTTATTTTAAACTTATTTACAAAATTACCCTTTCCTCAAAACAACTCAGATTTTATCATTTCAATCTTTTATCGTTTGTGTTAAGGTTTACACTTTCTGTTGTACTTAACTTGTTTCCCTGTGGAATCGACACCCCAAAACTGTACTACAATAACCGTGTTATGTTTTGGGCGTAATCAATACTCTTTTAATATTTCACATTGCCCATAGTTCAGGATTTTTTGATTCAGTAGTAAAGCCCCACATTTAAAATTCTTTGGATTTAACAGTGAAAATAAATACAATATTCTTGAATTAGGTTATGTGAACAATAGATTTAAACACATGTAAAGACTAGCTCTGATACCACATGTTAATAATTTTAAAGATCTATCACATGCATTATAATACTAATTTTGATCTATTTAATATTGCATACCTGATATTTGCGACATATTGTTATTTCAGTAACACCACATAGATATCAACACACCAATGCATGCATGATCGTCTAGCTAGGGTTCTTCCTCTCCTTACTCTCTCTGTACAACAGCTTTATAATGGGGAAAACTTACTTAGGTTAAGAGAGGAGAGGGTACCTATCTCATATTATAATAAGCTCAATAGGCCGCCCATCAAAGATAAAGACCCGACCTGTCACTTGACACAATATTATCCGCTTTGGCACACCAAGCCTCACTGCTTTAAAACACATTATGCAAGTAGAAGTAACAATCACTTATAAACAGCTCATTCACATCCTCTCTAGCCGATGTGGATACCAAGACTTGACTCTCATCTTGAGGCGTCACAATCTCCCATCTTTTGGGCCCAACGCCCTCATTGTGTGGTGTGGTCCACATTCGAAAACCCATAGGTTAAAATCGTCGGCCGAGCTTTCGAGAGTCGGCTCTGATACCGCTATAACGACCCGACCTCCCACTTGGCATAATATTGTCCGCTTTGGCACACCAGGCCTCACGCATTGCCCTAATCTTTAGGAGCCACGAGACCGAAGCTTTCGCTCTAGCCCCATTGGCCAGCCCTCGCCTTGGATCAGGCAAGTCGGCAAGTTACTCAACTATGCCCAATCTATCAGGCTCAATCAAGGTCCAACTTAGGAACTCAATCCAATCCGTTTTATAAATACAAATCCATACAAACTAATGGAAGCCCATAAGTAATGTTATAACATTTTATATATTCTAACAATATGTACTTACTTGAAAGAGTATTGATATTGAGACACATATATTTTGAACTTCCATTTTAAACATTCGGGTAATTGATTAATAACAATATGACATATATCAAAACTTCACTTGTGATTTATTCTTTTATCTTCAAAATCACTATAAACTACATTGTAACGAGTCATATCTTGTCTTGAGTTCATTTTGGGTGCCCCATATCTTTATTGAAATTGAAATATGGTGCATGAAGCTTGAAATAGAGGAAAGGAATATATACGGACTGAGAAAATCAGGCAAAAGAGGAGCCAAAGCAAGTTGCATGCATTGATGTGGATAATAATGAGAAAAAATAATAATGATATTTTGGATATTCAAATCCCATAAGCATACATCTTTCTTTACAGGTGGGAAAAAGGAGAAAAGCTTTTTACAAGCACTGCTTCTAAAATTATATTCTTGGGGAAGGATTTGTATCCCTACAAAAGAGGTGAGCCATATCATTGTTTGGCTTAGGTTCTTATTCTTCAATCATGTAAAGCTTCTCTTCTACATTAATGTGCTAATCAAGGATTAAATCAAAAGGGGGGAAAGAAAATTATTTGTTTACAGTGGAATACAATCCTTAATCAAGGAATCTTAGTGTAATTAATTATGTTTTAAGCAACCTTTTTCTTTTCCCTTTAGTTTTCACATTTAAAAGGCTATGCAAGGGGTAAAGATATACAAAGCATGTAAGAATAAAGATAGCTAGAAGAGAAAGGAGGGGAGGGGAGGGAGTTTTCTATATATGATGGCAACCAATGGCTGGGATTGTGAACATAATTAGAATAAGAATTTTTGAATTTTTTTTAGTTAATTGATGATTTCACAATCTGTTCATGATGACATAGGACATCCACTTGTAGACCGTACGATATGATTCCTTAGAATAATTTTTTTGGACCACCATGCATGCAAAGTAATTTCACCTGTAATATCACAGAAAATGCTCTGGAATTGAAATAAATAACATTAAAAAAGTTTCACTGTTTGTTATTTAAAAAAAAATTACCCTTAATATTTTTTTAACAACAAAGATAGAATTTTTATTAATGAAATAAGATACAATCCAATAACGAGACAAAACAAACAATAAAAAACAACAATACAACTCATCCAGAAACAAAAAAAAAAAAAACAGATGGATCACAACCCAACCACCAAATACCATAGCTAATAGCAACCAGATGAACCAAACTTAGTAAATTACAATATTAATGATGAAGGCCTGCAGAGTAACTGCTATTGAAGTCATTATATGTACCCTTGAATGTTGCTTTTGCCCATGTTTTTCAATTTTCAACAAATAATTTTTGGGTAAATAGATAACGATATTGTTGGTGCTTAATATATATACCATTATTTTGAGAGAACTAAGTTTTGCACATGGGAAACTTGGATATTAAAAATAATATATAAATGAATCTAAGTAAATTAACCCTTGAAATCCTAATTGGAGATGGATGAGAAGAAAAAAAAATCAACCTGCAGTCCTGCATTTTACTATTCCTAGTCCCCTAGCTACCATTATGGCGAAAGCAGCCTCTTAATCAAGAACACAAAAAATGAAAAGAAAAAAACAGCACGTTCAATGGGTATTGTTTGAAGTCAAATGCAATTGAGTGTGTTGAAATCTTGATATTTCGATTTTTCAAAGCCAACTCTCTTTCATATAAAGAAGGTTGTCATGAGTGTAGATTAAAAAATAAATTAGATCATTGCTGAAAAAAAACAATAAAATAAAAATCTTTTAAGTATCTATCTATCATTGTACTTGGATGACATAGTGGAAGACTTGAGTTTAACTTTAGCGCACCAAAGAGGAAAGAAGACAGACATCTTCAACCATTTTCTTCTGAACGCCCCTTAGAATGAAGAAGAAAATAGTGTTTCTTACCCAAAGATATAACACCAATCCGTAGGTTGCAAAGATAACACTTCGCAAAGTTTTGAGAGAAATTCTCTTAATAATTCTATTGATCAAATTTATGAGAAATATAATAATGAGATCACCTATTTATAGTGATAGGAAAATCCTATTCCATGTAAAAGAAGTAAATCTAGTCCTAGTAGAAAAGTAAACATAGAGTCCTAGTAGAAAATTAAACATTCCTAGTAGAAAAGAAAACATAAAGTCTTAATAGAAAATTAAACATAGAGTCCTAGTAGAAAAGAAAACATACCTAATCTTAATAAAGAAAATAGTTTTAGAGAAATTAAAGTTAATTCTAATAAGGAAAGGGAAAAGATAAAATACTAATTATTATGTCCTACATCAGTCTCCCTTTCTTGAAAACAACTCGTCCTCGAGTTAGGTTCTGTCCCTTTTTGGTGAAAAATATTCAAAAATGTCTGTCACATTGAACCTCGAAGAAATTGCTAGGTCCTCTAGAAGATCAACAACATAGGGATTATCATTTATCTTTATGAGAACTTTGCAAGGTCCAAACTTCTTGTTTCATAGTTTTCCTGATGTTCCAGTCGGCAATCGCCCCTTGCATAGATACACCATCACAAGATCTCCTTCTCGAAAAACCTTTGATCTTTAACCCTTATTTGCCTTCTCCTTATACTTAGCATAAGTATCCTCGAGATGCTGATGAACCTCTTCATGAGTTGTCTTCACTTGCTCAGCCAAGTGCTCGGCTGCTATACTGGCCCCGGGTAACTTGGGCAGATTTGCTAAGTCTACAGCAAGCTTCAGAGTTCTTCCATACATGACATCGAACACTGTCTTTCCAATAGACCTATTCACCATATTATTATAGGCAAACTCGGTCTGAACTAGAGCCAGGTCCCACTGCTTCGGCTTATCTCCTACAATTCAAAGAAGCAAGTTGCCTAATGTGCGGTTCACAGCCTTAGTTTGTCCGTCCGTCTGTGGAGGGCTAGTGTTGCTGAAATTTAAGGTTGTGTCAAACCTCCTCCATAAAGTTCTTCAAAAGTGGGATAAAAACTTGGTGTCTCGATCAGAAGTAACCGACTTTGGCACTCCATACAATCTTACCACTTCTCGGAAGAATAGGTTGGTTACCTGGACAGCATCAAAAGTTTTCCTGCAAGAAATAAAATGAGCCATCTTGGAAAACCTGTACACTACCACCATAATAAAGTCAGCTCCTCATTGGGTTCTTGGAAGTACAAACACAAAATCTATGGACACATCATCCTATAGTGCCTCGGGTATCGGTAAAGGCATGTAAATGCCAGTGTTTTACGTTTGCCCCTTAGCTACTTGACATACTTGGCATCTCCTCATGACGTTTCCAACATCCTTCTTCAGTTGCATCTAATAATACTGATCTTCCACCAATGCAATGGTCTTGTTTCTCTCGAGATGTCCACCTAAACCTCCACCATGTAGCTCTCGGAAGACTTGTTCCCGAAGAGAACTTCTTGGAATGCAAAGTTGATTTCCCTGGAAGAGATATCCCTCCTGGATATACATCTTAGGTACAGGAGTCCCGGATTTACAACGATCCCAGTACTCTCCAAAATCCTCATCTGTTTCATATAATTCCTTGAGGCACTCGAATTCTATTAATGCAGCTTGTAAACTTACCAATAGGGTAGCTCGGCAACTTAATGCATCAGCTGCTCGGTTCAACTTCCCTGATTTATGCTTAAGGGAGAAAATGAATTGCTGAATGTAAGATATCCACCAGGCATGCATTCGATTTAGATTCTTCTAACTGTTGATAACTTCAAAGTTTGATGGTCAGTGTAAAGGATGAATTCTCGCTGAGTAAGATAATGCTCTCATACCATAAATGCTCTCAAAATAGCATAGAGTTCCTGCTCATATGTTGACCATTTCTATCTCGTCTCTCCGAGCTTCACACTAAAAAATTCAATGGGCTTTCCTTCTTGAGTCAATACGGCTCCAATCCCTACAATTGACGCATCACATTCAACCTCAAATAATTTATCGAAGTCGGGTAGAACTAGTACTGGTGCTGTACATAGCTTCTCTTTGATTAGTTCGAAACTCCTCTCGGCTTCTTCACCCCAATAGAAACTACATTTCTTCATGCACTCGATGATAGGGGCTACTATACTGTTGAAATTTCAAATGAACTTCCGATAGAAAGTTGCTAACCCATGAAAGCTTCTAACCTCTCCAACAGTCCTCGGTGTAGGTCACTCTTAGATTTCTATCATCTTGTCCTTATCAACCCGAATCCTATCTGAACTGACTACAAATCCAAGAAAGAGTAGCCGGTCCATCGTAAATGTGCACTTCTTTAAGTTGATAAAGAGCTTATGTTCATGAAGTGTCTTTATTACCTGCCTTACGTGACTCATATGGTCTCCCAGGTTGCGATTATAGATAAGAATGTCATCGAAATAAACTATAACGAATTTACTGATAAAGGGTTTCAATGCCCGGTGCATAACTTGCATGAATGTACTTGGTGCATTAGAAAGTAAGAATGTTATCACCATTCACTTGTATAGTCATTCTTTAGTCTTGAATACAATCTTTTATTCATCTCCTGGTCGAATACGTGTCTAATGATAGCTGCTTCTTAAATTGATCTTCGAAAAGATTTTAACTCCTACTAACATATCAAACATATTACCTATCCGAGGAATAAGGAATATGTACTTCACTGTGATCTTTTTGATAGCTTGGCTATCTATACACATCTGCCAACTGCCATCTTTCTTTGGTACAAGCAAAGTTGGTATAGCACATGGACTCATACTCTCTTGCAAGTGTCCTTTCTACATTAGTCTATCTACCTGTTCTTGTAGGATCTCATTCTCCTTAGGGCTCATCCAATAGTGTGGAAGGTTGGGTAGACTAGCTCCAGGCACCAGGTCAATACAATGCTGGATGTCTCTCACGGGCGGGAGTCCGTCAGGCATCTTCTCAAGGATAATGTCTCGAAACTCTTATAGCATCTCTTGAACTAGCTCGGGAATGGTTTGTGACATAGGCACAGTAGCTCCCTCAACTACCAATGCAATGATCTCTCAGGCTTCCTTGACCTCTTCTAGGAAATCAAACCCATCGGTCAACAAAACTTGCTTTCTCACAGTTCGGGTAGGTGCCCCAACCGAGTCTTCTTTTAGTGGTCTAAATATTATCTTACGACCTTCTCGAAAGACAATATAGACATTGTCATTGCCTTTATATTGGCTGACCATGTCAAATTGCAATGATCTCCCTAAAATTATATGACAAACATCTATCTCAACAATATCATAAAAAATAGAGTCTGAATAGTGTTTACCAATTGAGAAGGTGAACTAACATTGCTCAGTAACCGGTGTCTTGGTACCTTGCTTGATCCATCCAATCTTGTAAGGTGCCGGATACTTCTCGGTCTTTAGGCCTAACTTCGTCACCATCACTCGGGACACTATGTTTTCTCCACTGCCCCCTTCAATGATCACATCACATACATGCTGGTTGACGGTGCATCTTGTGAGAAATATATTGTGCCTCTATGATTGGTCTTCATGTCTCGGGGATAGGAATACTCGTTGGATAACCAAGGACTGGGAAATGAGAGCTCCTTCATCGGCCTTGGTTGTTTTTTCCTAGTACTCAGATGTCTCTTCCTTGATAGCATCTTCCTCTTCAAACTCCTCATACTCTGCCACCTCACCAGTCTCGGTGTGAATATAATTTACCATCTTTCTTCTCGGGCATTGACTGGATCAATGCCTGGGTTGGTTAGACTTGAAACACTTGTCTGGCTCAAGTCATGCATAAGGGTTGCTAGAAGGGGCTATGGTCTCTAACTGTCTCAGTCCACTAGTGCTGCCACCGGCTGCCTTTCCTCCTAAGACTATGGACTAAGTGGTGGTCTCGAGAATGACCATTGGTTGCTTTCCCCCAGACTGTGCAGATCACATCGAATCACTCGTGTTTTGCTCCCAGGTTGAAATTCCTAGACATTCCAACTGTTTCTCTGCTCGGGTTGCTAGACTAACAGCTTCAGTAAGAGTGAAGACATGTTGCATAGAAACTTTGTCTTGGATTGCCATATGCAACCCACCAATAAACCTAGCTACTTGTTAGGCTTCGGTCTTCATAAGATCATTCCTGGCCGACAATCTATAAAACTCATCAACATATACGTGAATTGTATGGATCTCTTGGCGACACTCTTGATACTACTGGAACAATCATTGCTCAAAGTCGAGTGGTAAAAACCGAGCTTTGAGAAGCCGCTTCATCTTCAGCCATGAAGTCATGGGTCCCTTCCCCTGCCGGGATCAAGAAACTTGCACAGGAATACTCATATATTCGAAGAACCTTTCTACCTCCGTTACCCAATCTAAGAAATCTACAATATGAAGATGTCCATTGAACGAAGGTATGTTTATCTTCATTTGGTATTCCCTGAAATCATCCCTACTATAAATCCTGATGCCTAGAGTGCTCTTTATAAGCATCCCCATAGCCACTACCATAGGTGTTCCCTACATAACCAGCGCATCTGCGCCTATAACCTCCATACCTTGTGCCACCTTTGCCTTTGATACCAAAGACTCCATCATTTTAATCTACATCATCACTGTTGTCGTAATGGACTGGATTGCCTCAGGGTCTAGGCTAAACTAGTAGGCTGGCCTTACCTAGATTCCATCATTATCCTGGGCGTCTTAGTCCTGGTGATGTTGATTGAACCCAAGCTACATCTGCTCCAAATTCTCTTACAACCGTTGAACGGACTGCTGGAGATTCTGGAACTCGACTCTCAAAAGAGCCTCCCTGTCACGAACGTCGTTGTTACGTGGGTTGTCCCCGTTATGTTGGTCGGTCATGATCAGGATAAAACCTGCTCTGATACCAACTGATGTAGTGGAAGACTTGAGTTTAACCTTAGGGCACCAAGGAGGAAAGAAGAACAGTGTCTTCAACTCTTTTCTTCTGAGTACACCCTAGAATGGAGAAGAAAACATCGTTTCTTACCCAAAGATTAAACACCAACCTGCAGGTTGTAAAGATAACACTTCACAAAGTTTTGAGAGAAATTCTCTTGATAATTATATTGATCAAAGTTATGAGAAATACAATAAGAGGATCATCTATTTATAATGATAGGAAAATCCTGCTCCTTCTAAAAGAAGTAAATCTAGTCCTAGTAGAAAAGTAAACATAGTCTTAGTAGAAAAGTAAACATAGAGTCTTAGTAGAAAAGTAAACATAGAGTCCTAGTAGAAAAGAAAGCATACCTAATCCAAATAAAGAAAATAGTTTTAAAGAAATTAAAGTTAATCCTAATAAAGAAAGGAAAAAAACAAAATACTAATTATTATGTCCTATATCTTTGGAATTAATTAATAACCTCTCACAACCTTTATTTGTTTAACCTTTTTATTTTTATTTTTTTGGGATATGAAACCAGGACAAGAAAGATTCAAGAAAATATCAATGGTGGTGAGTTTTAAAACCCTACTACAATATCTTTTCATGACAAAAACACCATTTTGGATAGCTGATCCAAAGATATAGGACTAGATTCATTATTTTGGTTGGTCAGTCTAACCATACAAACATTTCACATTCTCTAAGAATTCACCTAAGAGAATACTTAGAAACACATAGTAAAACTATTCAAGTTATTTTCTAAAAATTCATTTATTGTTATTTTATTGAAACCTAAGAAAGTTATGTATAACATATTATAAGGACTTATCACGGGCTGCAAGCTTAAGTCGCTAACTGTGCAACCTTAGGCTCGGAAACACCTCATTGGAATGCCTAAGTCAGCCTTCCTCTTAGCTACTCAAGAGAACCACCCTCGAAGCTAATCCCACTCAAAAAAAATAATCCAACACCAGAAAGAATATGAGAGAAAGCTAGAGAGCTTGCTATTGCTTGAATGATTGAATGATTTACAAGTGAGGGGGAGACACCTTTATATAGGGAGAGTTTCCTTACATCCATGGTTAACATCTTGCCAAGTGTCATAATCCTACGATACTATAAATGTAGTACAAGTGTAGTATGAAAGTACAAGGTATTACCCTATAGTGCACGTGTAGTACAATGTTGTACATTATAATCAAAAAGTGTACTATGAATCCCTAAAACACGCAAGTCCTATGCGGGTCGTGACATTCTCCCCCACTCAATCTGGTGACGTCCTCGTCGCACTCTGGGCATGAAATTAGTCAATCTTCATCTGAAATTACCACAAGGCCTCGGCTGGTTCTCAACTAGTCTCACTATCGGGTTGTCTCTTCCATTGTATCAAGTACTCATGCCTCGGCATGTAGTTCTTTCATCTCAAAACTCAGTCGGTCAGTATACTCTCAATGTCTCGGTCACAAGAAACCCTAACTGCTATAGGGGCTCGCTGTGACTCACCTCGATCCGGATCATTTTGGTTTTCATAGAATGTTTTCAACATACTCATATGGAAGACCGGGTGCACCTTGAGCTTGGATGGTAGCTCAAGTTTGTAGGCCACATTGCCTACCCTCCTAAGAACTCTAAAAGGCCCCTCATATCTGTGTACCAATGCCTTATGGATCCCCTTGGTGCAAAGTACCAAACGTAGTTTCACAAGCACAAAATCCTCCACTTAGTATTGCATATCCCGTCTCTTATGATCAGCCCACTTCTTGGAATGCTTGGCTGCCTTATGTAGGCAACCTTGAGCCAAATCAGTTTATTATTGCCATGCCTTGGCAAACTTATAGGATGCTAGAGTTGACCCCGTGTATCCCACAGCAATAGTACTCAGAGTGTGAGGCTGTCGTCCCATCACAATCTCAAAGGCACTTTGGCTGGTAGCCTCACTCCTTTGTAAATTATATGAAAACTGAGCCACCTCTAGTAACTTTGGCCAATCTCATTGCGAGGCACTCACATAGTGTCGAAAGTATGTCTCCAACAAAGCATTCACCCTTTCAGCCTGTCCATCGGTTTGGGGGTGGACACTAGTGAAGAAGTTTAGATCCGATCCGAGCAACTTGAGCAATTCTGTCCAGAACCGTCCCATGAACCGTCCATCCCGATCACTAACAATGGACTGTGGTATACCCCAATACTTCACCACATGCTTGAGAAACAACCGGGTTGCCTCCTCTGCTAGACACTCTTTGGTAGCCGGAAAGAAAGTCCCATACTTCGAAAACTGGTCCACAACAACCATGATGCTCCCAAATCCATCACTCTTGGGTAACTCCGGGGTTATCACATCAACAAAAAGACTTTAAAAGCTCACATACCTCAAGATGAGTCTCTTTCTTGGACTCTAGGACCTCCTCAAGTTTCAAGGTGGCCATATATATGACTTCATCATTTCTTACCCCCTTGGCTAGTTGGATTACCGATAAAACCCGGTTAGCTTAGCCAAAATCTCGTCTTACCGGCACTAGGCATTGACATCAAGAATCAATGATGCACACATAGTTGGCAAATGGCACTAGCAAAGCATTAATCCGATCAAGGAAATCTAACCCAATTACAAAGTCATAATCATCAAGTGGGATTACCTCAAGAGTTTCCTTGCCTTTCCAATCTCCTAGTTGTAGCTCCACCACTACTGCTACACCTATTGTCGGAACTTCTTTGGAATTGACTATCTTAATCCACCCATTGCCTTTGTCTACCTTAAGGCTTAATCTCTTGGACATTTCCTTGGACACAAAGAGATCGGAAGCCCCAATGTCTACAAGAGTACTAACCTTGGTGCCAGCCACCATGATGTCTGTAAACATGAGCCCCTGCCGCTTGCTAAACACTTTGGCTTTGATCGAGTTAAGCATGATAGAGCCAAGCTTGAGGGTATCTCTTTCTGTTTCCCCCTCTTCCTTAGCAATGGCAGAGAGTTTGGATCTTTTCGGGCAATCCCGTACTCGATGAGAACCCTCACACAAGAAGCATGCTAATGGCTCCTTATTTTTGGCTCATTCCTTGGCGGACTTCCACTTGTGAATGAGTGATTTCCCCGGACCACCCTTCTGATACTTGTCTTTATCTCCCCCATATTTGCCCTTGTTCTTGGAGGAGTCAAATTTTTCTTGTTTCTTGAACTCCACCAAAGATTTCACCACGGACATGGCTTGGGTGAGGTTTTGGACACCCCTTCTTTGCAACTCTTGCTTGACCCATGGTTTGAGGCCATCCATAAAGGAAAAGAGAGCCTCTCTTTCTTTAAGATCAGAAATTTGGAGTATAAGTTTCGAAAACTCTCATACATACTTCCGTACTTCCTCACATTGGGTGAGCCTTCGCAGTGTGGCTCATGTCTCATCTTCTGCATACTCTAGATAGAACTGTTGGCGAAATTCCCTATGGAATTATTCCAATGTAACAATGGTAGCACCCGCACACCTACGTCGCCACCATAATAAAGCAATATCAACAAGATACATAGAGGCTGTGTTTACCTTGGTTACATCCTCCATGATGTTCATCACTCAAAAATATTGCTCCATCCCCCAAAGAAAGTTATCCACATCCTTTACAGCTCGGATGCCCTTGAACTCCTTTGGCTTAGGCACATATACCATATGATTGGGTGTCACAGCAAGCATACCACCTCCGAAGGTTGTTTTGCAAGTTGAGAGCTTTCACTTGAGCTCCTCTATCTCTTCCTGCATAGACACCACCATGGCCTCAAGGGTGTCATTCTTTTGCATGAGCATGTCTACGGCCTCGTTGAGGGCACATTTCATTCTTCCTTGGAGATCCTCCCTCATGGAGTTTAGCTCCTCGATGCTACCATCGGTATCCTCGAACTTGCCCCGCATTTCCCCCACAGCTCAATCCACCTTAGCCAAGCGAGCATCCATGCTTGACATCACATCCCTTGAACTAGCCTTCTTGGCCGCCCTCCCTCAAGTCTCATGACCGTCATGAGCTAGGTTGTTAGCATCAGAGGCGATCGCCATTTCTTCTCAAAAGTCTCGATGAATTGGGATCTGATACCACTTGTCACGGGCTGCAAGCTTAAATCACTAACCGTGCGGCCTTAGGCTTGGAAACACCTCCTTGGAATGCCTAAGTCAGCCTTCCTCTTCGCTACTCAAGAGAACCACCCTCGAAGCTAATCCCACTTAAAGAAAATACAACACAAGAGAGAATATGAGACAAAGCTAGAGAGCTTGCTATTGCTTGAATGATTGAATGATTTACAAGTGAGGGGGAGACCCCTTTATATAGGGAGAGCTCCCTTACATCCATGGCTAACATCTTGCCAAGTGTCATACTATAAGTGTAGTACAAGTGTAGTACAAGTACAGTACAATATTGTACATTATAATCAAAAAGTGTATTAGGAAACCCTAGAACACGCGAGTCCCATGCAGGTCGTAACATTGCAAAACAAGTAATTCCTAACCAATTAAAACTAACATCTCTTCAGGAAACTCCTAACTATATTACATAAATAGAGAACCAAATCAAATTGCTATTAAATCAGTAATTAACAAAATCTTTAAAAATATATATATAATTAACAAAATCTTTAAAAAAAATATGATTAACATAATATTTCACCCAATGTCAGGATAAATTACTTCTCACAACATTTAGATCATAACTAAAACATTTTTTTTTTTGAAGGAGATTGTAAATTTGTTTCTAAAACTTGAATGGCCATAAACTCATTCTTGCCTAAGCATGCATGATATGGCCATGTGTAGAACTGCTGAAATTGTACGAGATTATAATGTTCAAACAAAATATCAATAAGAAAATATTTGTTGGAAAAAAAATGGCAACAGCAAAACCATGAAAATTAGAACAAACTGGTTTTTGCTTTGATTATATTACAAAATCAGTGTAAAAGAGCATGTAAGCCTTTCACAACACCACCCATCATTCCAGTTTCTTTCGCACTTTTTTTTTTGCACCCTAACATGCAATAAAACCTAATATTAAATAGAGTTAACATATTAATTAGATCTCCCTATAGAAAAGTTACGAAATCATGACACAGTTCTTACTATTTTTAGTATTAATTTACTCAAGAGTTTCCCAATGAATCTATTGTATTGATTCTGAATCACGGGAGGAGAAGATGTTGTTACTTGTTACTCTATTTTTGTGTTACTTTATTTTTGTTAATACGGCCTATAATGATTGATGAGTCGCAAATTTGCAATTGAATTTATTTATTCTTTCAATTGGCATTTTTGTTTATCCACGTCTCTTGCAAAAATTTTAACTTATAGAAATGCATTAGAAACAAACATATGGATAAAAAAACATATTTTATTTAGCCCCTTCATGCCTACTATAACTAGTTATTTCGGTTTTTGCCTAGCAGCTTTAACTAGATCTCACAGAAAAAAAGTCACAAAATCTTGATGGAGACCATACAAAAACAAACAAACAAACCCATGCGGCCAAATCCATCAACCAGAAACCCTTGGAATGGCTTTGCAAACCAATGAAGTCTTCATCTCCAAAGACAACTTCAATTTCTCAGACAAGTCAACGTGATTTGCTACAGCATGATCACTAGGCACCCATTTGAAGCTTTGAAGAAACTGAGCAAGCCAAAGCTCAACAGTTGCTAAACCCATAGCCTTACCAGGGCAAACCCTTCTCCCTGAGCCAAAAGGAGCCAACCTGAGATTAGACCCCATGATGGGTACATCATCTACCTCATTCATGAACCTCTCAGGCTTGAACACGTGGGGCTCTGGCCAAACCCGATCGTCATGTGTTATGGCCCACATATTGATCATAGCAGTGGTGCCAGCGGGGACAAAGTGGGGCCCTATGTGGGTGTCATGAATGGCAAGCCTGGCCCAGGAGAGGAGGGGACCTGGTGGGTGCATTCTCAATGTTTCTTTCACAATGGCTAGGAGATATGGGAGGTTTGGGAGGTCAGCATCTGAAACGAATCGTTTTGTGCCCACGATTGTGTCAATTTCGAATTGAGCTTTGGCTTGGATATCAGGGTGGAGAACCATCCTCGCAAGAATCCACTCTAGCAGGATTGCCACTGTATCAGTGCCCCTAAAGATCATTTCCTGTAATAAAAGCCAGAAATTATTTCTGTTTCTTTTTTAATTTTCAGTTAGATATGTATTAATTTTTCCTCATTTTTTGAAAAGATTTAAAGTGCATAAATTTATTAAGGGTAAGAAGGTAAGATCAAGAAATAATTGATGTGAAGAAGCAATAGACTTAACAAGACAAGAAAAGAGAATATATAAATATCAATGGTTTTTGGAGAGAAAATATTCAGATTCTCCTCTATATATAACTAACTTCTTTGGACATATACCCCAAAAGAGAAAAGTATTACTAATATAACCAATGGTTTTTCAAGCATCCGCATTATATAAACAACAGCTTCTTCTTCTTCTTCTTCTTCTTTCTTTTTTTTGGAAAAATAAAATGTTAAACAGAAGGCTAAACAACACAAGAATCTAACAAACAAAAAGTTTCTCTATCTCATGGTATGATCTATACCATTTAAGATGAGATTGAGAAATAAAGGTAATACTACGTAAAACAAGCCCAATACTTTAAAAACCTTCATGTATAACAGTTTCCCTGATAATAACACTATATCATAATTATATTAATTAACATAAATTTTAATGGAATAATCTTATAATTAATGGAGTAAAAGAATAAGTGAACCAAAAAATGAAAATTAAACTGCTAAAGACATACCCATAAAACAGCAATCATATCAGAATCACTAAGCTTGTTCTCTTTCTCCAAATCAAGCAACACATCAACAAAAGCACCCTCTTGCTCACCACCACCAATAACTTTATTCCCTTCATTCTTAGCTCTTTTGGCCCTATGCTCCTCTATGATCTTCTCAACAAAAACATTCACTTTGGCCACTAACTTCCTGCACCTCCTCCTCACACCTTGCAAATCCAACAACCTTAAAAGAGGGAAATGATCACTCCAATTAAAGACCCCAAGTAACTCATACCCTTCACTAACCAAACCCTCAAGCTCATGACTCTCATCGTCATCATCACCACCACCAAACTCGTAGCTCTTACCAAACACACTCATCATCACATTGTTAAGTGACCCAAAATGCAAAACTTTCCTCACCTCCACCTCACCATCTCTCCCAACCAAACCCTCCATCTCTTCCACCATCTTCTGCCCCATTTTACTCCGAAACTCACCGAAACAAGCGATCCTCTTGGGGCTGAATAGATGGGTGGCCGAGATTCTCCTCAGGTTCCTCCAGTACTCACCGTACGGAGCAAAACCCATCGCCCTATGGAACAACAGCTCGTAAGCCGATTCCTTCACTGGCCTATCCGCGAAAGCGGAGCTGTTCAATAGCTCTTTTGCGGTTTCGGGTTCGCTCGAGATGATAAAACGAGTGAACCCAATTGAAAAGGCCATTAAGGAATTTGCTTTAAGCGACTCAGTTAAGTTAGCAAGAACTCTATGAGTTAAAGAGCCAGTGAAAGCCAAGACCAGTCCGAGAATGGGGAGACCAGAGGGGCCCGGAATGGCTGTTCGGGTATTGGTTTGGGTCTGGATTCGGGCCTTGTAGAGAGCCCAAGCGAGCCCCCCAGGGGTTAACCAGAAAGCGAAAACGGCAACGAAGAGAAAGAGACAGAGACAGAGCTCCAAACTGAGAAATGGTGAGGACCCAGTTCGGGTAATGAAGGGAAGATAGTATTCCACTGACATTTTTTTTATGGTTTTCAGGGAACAGAATGACTGTTTTCAGGTGAGGGGGTTTAGAGAGTTGAAAGCAAGTTGAAGCTAAAGAGTAACTGAAACTGAATGGCTTTTACAGTTCTGATATATAGAGATAGAGACGAGCTATTGGTGGTGGGTGAGGAAAGTGAGAGTGGGAGAGGGGTTTATATAGTGCGGAAAATTCACTGCAGGATTTAACATTTACTGTCGTTAATTAAGACCTTTAAATGATAGTGATGATACGTTTAGAGAATCAACAGTGGAATTTGGGCAGTCTCTTTCACTAGAATTACGATTCTGCCATGCAGCCGAACATGCACTCGCAATTTTGATGCACTAAAATTATTACTGTATTAAATGTAATTTGGCCCTTGTAAAGAATGAATTTATGTATATTATTCATTGAAGGAAAGAAAATATATATACAATATAGAGTCTAATTTAGATCCTAAAATACATATGCACTAAGTTATTGCTATTTACATTCCTATGTATAAAAAAAAGGAACAAAAATAAAGGAGAATAAAGAATGATTGATTACCTATGATAAAAAGAGATCACGGATATTATGCACCAATAATGGACTTTACAATTCTTAATACTCCCTCTCAAGTTTGGAATGTTGATAATTTCTAACTAGAATTACGACCAAAATTATTACTGTATTAAATGTAATTTGGCCCTCTCAAAAAAATATTTGGCAAATTTTTTTTTTATCATGTATAACTAAGCGGCATGACGGAGATAATGCGGTGGTGGAAGGCAAGTTGAGCCCACGTAGAGGATGTATATGAATATATGACGTCCAAATCAATACAAACATGAAAATGAAAATAAGAAAAAAGATTTAATATTTTTCTCTATTTTATGATAAAAAAAATGTTTAATTCAAAAGCTACTGCTTGTTGAGGCTCAGAGTGATTCCTTAATTACAAAAAAAAAAAAGTAAAATAGGTTTAGAGAAAGAAAAAAATCTATTGGATGACAAGTGAATGTGTCAATGTTTACCACATAGTAAAAGAGGTTTGAAGTGCTACGACAGTGCATTTTAAGAATATTTTGTTTTGCTTTTTGTTTTGTTTATTCTACTGTTTTGTGCACGGTCCTTGCAAAATCGATTTTTTCACATTTTTGGATCAACTATCCCCTTTAAAAAAAAATGACCAACCCTCTCCTTAATTTTTCCCATTTGCATGTCAATTGTCGAATCTTTGATGTACAGCACAGTGGCAGTATGGCGAATACAGACAATTTTCACGTTCCCTCAAAATTCAAGGCCCATGTTGGTACGTATGTTCTTGGGGCCTTCGGCCCATTTGGTGGACATAAATCTTGGTTTGGACTTTGGACCATCATCTTACAAGCTAAAGAGTAACCAGGCGACAATAGATTCTAGCTTTTTTGGGAAATTTATTTGTACCACCGTTCAATCATATTGTTCATTTTAACGAGAATCCCACCTTAATATAAAAATAAAATTGGTTAATAATCTAACGTAAATAACCATTGTTAAATGATCGGACAAACAACGTGATACATTCATCATTAAAGAAAAGTTTCATCTTTTATAAGATTCTTTAGTTTGCGTGGTGTGGGCTCACATCAAAATTCAGATTTAAGAGGTGGATGATGGATTTCCTAGACCATAGAATTCCCTTTGATTCTTGGGTTTAGGGGGGGGGGGATTCTCATGAATGAGGATTCTCTCCCTCAGACAATACTCTCATTTGTGTTGTGCTTGGTGGGATTTATTGCCCAAAAAAAAAACGAAGAAACTTTGGAAAAGAACATTGTTTACACATTCCATTAAAATTGACCGATTATATAATTCATTTTCTGTCATTGCATAGATTTAATTTGTTACGGTGTTTTTTTAACGGTAAAATAGTCAATTTATCAGTCCAGCTTAATTATGTGTCATTTTTTTTTATAAATTTTATGTTTAATTGTTTATTTTGATGGTTTCTTTTAGTATTTGATATTTCTTTACTGCTTCGAAAAACCATGTAACTGAAAGCAATGCAATGATCTCTCAGGCTTCCTAGACTTCCTCTAGGAGTTTAGCACCTTCGGTCAACAAAACTTACTTCCTCTCGGTTTGGGTAGGTGCCACAACCTAGTCTTCTTTCAGTGGTCAAAATGTTATCTTTCGACATTCCCGAAAGACAATATAGATATCGTCACTGCCTTTGTTTTGGGTGTCCATGTCAAATTTCCATGGTCTCCCTAAAATTATGTGACAAGCATCCATCTCAACAATATCATAAAAAGTTGAGTCTGAATAGTGATCACCAATTAAGAAGGTGAACCGCCATTGCTCAGTAACTGGTGTCTCGGTACCGTGCTTGATCCATCCAATCTTGTAAGGTGTTGGATGTTTCTCGATCTTTAGGCCTAACTTCGTCATCATCACTCGGGACACTATATTTTCTCCATTGCCCTCATCAACGATCACATCATATACTTGTTGGTCGATGGTGCATCTTGTGCGAAATACATTGTGCCTCTATAATTGGTCTTCATGTCTCGGGGATAGGAGTACTCATTGGATAACCAAGGACTAGGAAATGAGAGCTCCTTCATCGGTGTTGGCTGTTGTTTCCTGGTACTCGGATGTCTCTTCCCCAATTGCATCTTCCTATTCAAACTCCTCATACCCTGTCACTTCACCAGTCTCGGTGTGAATGTAATTCACCATCTTTCTTCTCGGGTATTTACTGGATCTATGCCCCGGTTGGTTAGACTTGAAACACTAGTCTGGCTCGAGTCGTGCAAAAGGGTTGTCAGAATGGGGTATGGTCCCTAATTGTCTCGATCCACTAGTGCTGCCACCGGCTGTCTTTCCTCCCAAGACTATGGACTGAGTGGTGGTCTTGAGAATAACCATTGGTTGCTTTCCCCGAGACTGTGCAGATAACATCGAATCACTAGGGTTTCGCTCATAGGTTGAAGTTCCTGGATGCTCCAACTGTTTCTTTGCTCGGGTTGCTAGGCTAACAGCTTCAGTAAGAGTGAAGACATATTGCATAGAAACCTTGTCTTGGATTGCCATACGCAACCCACCAATAAATTTATCAATTTGTTGGGCTTCGGTCTTCATAAGATCATTCCTGGCCAACAGTCTATAAAACTCATCAACATATGCCTGGACTATACAGATCTCTTGGCAACACCCTTGATACTGATGGAACAATCGTTGCGCAAAGTTGGGTGGTAGAAACCGAGCTTTGAGAAGCCGCTTCATCTTCAGCCATGAAGTCACGGGTCCCCTCCTCTACCGGGATCGAGAAACTTGCAACTGTTCTCACCAAGTGGATGCTCCTGCCTTGAACTTATATGCCACCAACTTGACCTTTCATTCCTCAGGAATACTCATATATTCGAAGAATCTTTCTACCTTCATTACCCAATCTAAGAAATCTACAATATAAAGATGTCCATTGAACGAAGGCAAGTCTATCTTCATCTGGTATTCCCTAAAATCATCCCTGCTATAATCCTGATGCCTAGGGTGCTCTTTATAAGCATCCCCATAGCCATTACCATAGGTGCTACCTACATAACCAGCGCCTCTGCACCCATAACCTCCATAGCATGTGCCACTTCTGCCTCTGATACCAAAGACTCCATCAGCGTAATCTACATCATCACTATTGTCGTCATGGACTGGATTGCCTTGGGGCCTAGGCTAAACCAGTAGGCTGGCCTTACCCGGATTCCATCATTATCCCGGGCAACATAGTCCAGGTGATGTTAATTGAACCCAAACTGCATCTGCTCCAAATTCTCTTACAACCGTCGAACGGACTGCTGGAGATTATGGAACTCGACTCTCAAAGGAGCCTCCCTGTCACAAACATCGTTGTTACGCGGGTTGTCCCAGTTATATTGGCCAGCCATAATCAGGATAAAACCTGTTCTGATACCAACTGACATAGTAGAAGACTTGAGTTTAACCTTACCGCACCAAGGAGGAAAGAAGAATAACATCTTCAACCCTTTTCTTCTGGGCGCACCCTAGAATAGAGAAGAAAACAATATTTTTACCCAAAGATAGAACACCAACCCGCAGGCTGCAAAGATAACACTTCGCAGAGTTTTGAAAGAAATTCTCTTAATAATTCTAATGATCAAAGTTATGAGAAATACAATAATGGAATCACCTATTTATTGTAATAGGAAAATCTTGCTCCTAGTAAAAGAAGTAAATCTAGTCATAGTAGAAAAGTAAACATAGAGTCTTAGTAAAAAAGTAAACATAGAATCCTAATAGAAAAGAAAGCATACCTAATCCTAATAGAGAAAATAGTTTTAGAGAAATTAAAGTTAATCCTAATAAAGAAAGAAAAAAATAAAATGCTAATTATTATGTCTTACATCTTTGGAATTAATTAATAACCTCTCACAACCTTTTTTTGTTTAACCTTTTTTTAACCTTTTTTTAACCTTTATTTGTTTAACCTTTTTTATTTTTTTGGGATACGAAACCAGGACAAGATAGATTCAAGAAAATATCAATGGTGGTGAGGTTTAAAACCCTACTACAATATCTTTTTATGACAAAAACACCACTTTGGATAATTGATCCAAAGATATAGGACTAGATTCATTATTTTGGTTGGTCAGTCTAATGATACAAACATCTCACATTCTCTAAGAAGTCACCTAAGAGAATACTCAGAAACACATAGTAAAACTATTCAAGTTATTTTCTAAAAATTCATTTATTGTTATTTTATTGAAACCCAAGAAAGTTATGTATAACATATTACAAGAGTACTTGTATTGCAAAACAAGTAATTCCTAACCAAGTAAAACTAACATCTCTTTAGGAAACTCCTAACTATATTACATAAATAGAGAACCAAATCAAATTCCTATTAAATCAGTAATTAACAAAATCTTTAAAAAATATGATTAACATAATATTTCACCCAATGTCAGGATAAATTACTTCTCACAACATTTAGATCATAACTAAAAAATTTTTTTTCCTGAAGGAGATTGTAAATTTGTTTCTAAAACTTGAATGGCCATAAACTCATTCTTGCCTAAGCATGCATGATATGACCATGTGTAGAATTGCTGAAATTGTACGACATTACAATGTTCAAACAAAATATCAATAAGAAAATATTTGTTGGAAAAAAATGGCAACAGCAAAACCATGAAAATTAGAACAAACTGGTTTTTGCTTTGATTATATTACAAAATCAGTGTACAAGAGCATGAAACCTAAGCCTTTCACAACACCACCCATCATTCCAGTTTCTTCCGCCCTTTTTCTTTGCACCCTAACATGCAATAAAACCTATTATTAAATAGAGTAACATATTAATTAGATCTCCCCATAGAAAAGTCACAAAACCATGACACAGTTCATATTATTTTTAGTATTAATTTACTCAAGAGTTTCCCAATGAATCTATTGCATTGATTTTGAATCACGGGATGAGAAGAAGTCGTTACTTGTTACTCTATTTTTTTTTTTAATACGGCCTATAATGATTGATGAGTCTCAAATTTGCAATTGAATTTATTTATTCTTTCAATTGGCATTTTTTCTTGCAAAAATTTTAACTTATAGAAGTGCTTTAAAAACAAACATATGGATAAAAAAAAACATATTTTATTTAGCCCTTCATGCCTATAATAACTTGTTATTTCGGTTTTTTACTAACAACTTTAACTAGATCTCCCCGAAGAAAAGTCACAAAATCATGATGGAGACCATACAAAACAAACAAACAAACCCCATGCGGCCAAATCCATCAACCGGAAACCCTTGGAATGGCTTTGCAAACCAATGAAGTCTTCATCTCCAAAGACAACTTCAATTTCTCAGACAAGTCAACATGATTTGCTACAGCATGATCACTAGGCACCCACTTGAAGCTTTGAAGCAACTGAGCAAGCCAAAGCTCAACAGTTGCTAAACCCATAGCCTTACCAGGGCAAACCCTTCTCCCTGAGCCAAATGGAGCCAACCTGAGATCAGACCCCATGATGGGTACATCATTTACCTCCTTCATGAACCTCTCAGGCTTGAACACATGGGGCTCCGACCAAACCCGATCGTCATGTGTTATGGCCCACATATTGATCATAGCAGTGGTGCCAGCGGGGACAAAGTGGGGCCCTATGTGGGTGTCATGAATGGCAAGCCTGGCCCAGGAGAGGAGGGGACCTGGTGGGTGCATTCTCAATGTTTCTTTCACAATGGCTAGGAGATATGGGAGGTTTGGGAGGTCAGCATCTGAAACGAATCGTTTTGTGCCCACGATTGTGTCAATTTCGAATTGAGCTTTGGCTTGGATATCAGGGTGGAGAACCATCCTCGCAAGAATCCACTCTAGCAGGATTGCCACTGTATCAGTGCCCCTAAAGATCATTTCCTGTAATAAAAGCCAGAAATTATTTCTGTTTCTTTTTTAATTTTCAGTTAGATATGTATTAATTTTTCCTCATTTTTTAAAAGATTTAAAGTGCATAAATTTATTAAGGGTAAGAAGGTAAGATCAAGAAATAATTGATGTGAAGAAGCAATAGACTTAACAAGACAAGAAAAGAGAATATATAAATATCAATGGTTTTTGGAGAGAAAATATTCAGATTCTCCTCTATATATAACTAACTTCTTTGGACATATACCCCAAAAGAGAAAAGTATTACTAATATAACCAACGGTTTTTCAAGCATCTGCATTATATAAACAACAACTTCTTCTTCTTCTTCTTCTTTCTTTTTTTGGAAAAATAAAATGTTAAAACAGAATGCTAAACAACACAAGAATCTAACAAACAAAAAGTTTCTCTATCTCATGGTATGATCTATACCATTTAAGATGATATTGAGAAATAAAGGTACTACTACGTAAAACAAGCCCAATACTTTAAAAACCTTCATGTATAACAGTTTCCCTGATAATAACACTATATCATAATTATATTAATTAACATAAATTTTAATGGAATAATCTTATAATTAATGGAGTAAAAGAATAAGTGAACCAAAAAATGAAAATAAAACTGCTAAAGACATACCCATAAAACAGCAATCATATCAGAATCACTAAGCTTGTTCTCTGTCTCCAAATCAAGCAACACATCAACAAAAGCACCCTCTTGCTCACCACCACCACTAACTTTATTCCCTTCATTCTCAGCTCTTTTGGCCCTATGCTCCTCTATGATCTTCTCAACAAAAACATTCACTTTGGCCACTAACTTCCTGCACCTCTTCCTCACACCTTGCAAATCCAACAACCTTAAAAGAGGGAAATGATCACTCCAATTAAAGACCCCAAGTAACTCATACCCTTCACTAACCAAACCCTCAAGCTCATGACTCTCATCGTCATCATCACCACCACCAAACTCGTAGCTCTTACCAAACACACTCATCATCACATTGTTAAGTGACCCAAAATGCAAAACTTTCCTCACCTCCACCTCACCATCTCTCCCAACCAAACCCTCTATCTCTTCCACCATCTTCTGCCCCATTTTACTCCGAAACTCACCGAAACAAGCGATCCTCTTGGGGCTGAATAGATGGGTGGCCGAGATTCTCCTCAGGTTCCTCCAGTACTCACCGTACGGAGCAAAACCCATCGCCCTATGGAACAACAGCTCGTAAGCCGATTCCTTCACTGGCCTATCCGCGAAAGCGGAGCTGTTCAATAGCTCTTTTGCGGTTTCGGGTTCGCTCGAGATGATAAAACGAGTGAACCCAATTGAAAAGGCCATTAAGGACTTTGCTTTAAGCGACTCGGTTAAGTTAGCAAGAACTCTATGAGTTAAAGAGCCAGTGAAAGCCAAGACCAGTCCGAGAATGGGGAGACCAGAGGGGCCCGGAATGGCTGTTCGGGTATTGGTTTGGGTCTGGATTCGGGCCTTGTAGAGAGCCCAAGCGAGCCCCCCAGGGGTTAACCAGAAAGCGAAAACGGCAACGAAGAGAAAGAGACAGAGACAGAGCTCCAAACTGAGAAATGGTGAGGACCCAGTTCGGGTAATGAAGGGAAGATAGTATTCCACTGACATTTTTTTTTTATGGTTTTCAGGGAACAGAATGACTGTTTTCAGGTGAGGGGGTTTAGAGAGTTGAAAGCAAGTTGAAGCTAAAGAGTGACTGAAACTGAATGGCTTTTACAGTTCTGATATATAGAGATAGAGACGAGCTATTGGTGGTGGGTGAGGAAAGTGAGAGTGGGAGAGGGGTTTTATATAGTGCGGAAAATTCACTGCAGGATTTAACATTTACTGTCGTTAATTAAGACCTTTAAATGATAGTGATGATACGTTTAGAGAATCAACAGTGGAATTTGGGCAGTCTCTTTCACTAGAATTACGATTCTGCCATGCAGCCGAACATGCACTCGCAATTTTGATGCACTAAAATTATTACTGTATTAAATGTAATTTGGCCCTTGTAAAGAATGAATTTATGTATATTATTCATTGAAGGAAAGAAAATATATATACAATATAGAGTCTAATTTAGATCCTAAAATATATATGCACTAAGTTATTGCTATTTACATTCCTATGTATAAAAAAAAGGAACAAAAATAAAGGAGAATAAAGAATGATTGATTACCTATGATAAAAAGAGATCACGGATATTATGCACCAATAACGGACTTTACAATTCTTAATACTCCCTCTCAAGTTTGGAATGTTGATAATTTCTAACTAGAATTACGACCAAAATTATTACTGTATTAAATGTAATTTGGCCCTCTCAAAAAAATATTTGGCAAAATTTTTTTTTATCATGTATAACTAAGCGGCATAACGGAGATAATGCGGTGGTGGAGGGCAAGTCGAGCCCACGTAGAGGATGTATATGAATATATGACGTCCAAATCAATACAAACATGAAAACGAAAATAAGAAAAAAGATTTAATATTTTTCTCTATTTTATGATAAAAAAAAATGTTTAATTCAAATGCTACTGCTTGTTGAGGCTCGGAGTGATTCCTTAATTAGAAAAAAAAAATTCGTAAAATAGGTTTAGAGAAGGAAAAAAATCTATTGGATGACAAGTGAATGTGTCATTGTTTACCACATAGTAAAAGAGGTTTGAAGTGCTACGACAGTGCATTTTAAGAATATTTTGTTTTGCTTTTTGTTCTGTTTATTCTACTGTTTTGTGCACAGTCCTTGCAAAATCGATTTTTTCACATTTTTGGATCAACCCTCCCCTTTAAAAAAAATGACCAACCCTCTCCTTAATTTGTCCTATTTGCATGTCAATTGTCGAATCTTTGATGTACAGCACAGTGGCAGTATGGCGAATACAGACAATTTTCACGTTCTCTCAAAATTCAAGACCTATGTTGGTACGTATGTTCTTGGGGCCTTGGGCCCATTTGGTGGACATAAATCTTGGTTTGGACTTTGGGCCATCATCTTACAAGCTAAAGAGTAACCAGGCGACAGTAGATTCTAGCTTTTTTGGGAAATTTATTTGTACCACCGTTCAATTATATTGTTGGTGGGTGTCGAATCCAACAAATAATAAAATTCTCACTCTAAAAAATACAAATTGTAACAGTGATGAGCAAGGTCGAATCCACAGGGATTGGGTAGATTTATTTTAATAAAAAATAAAGTAAAGAAAAAAAGGGGGGTTTGAAATTTCGAAGTGAAATAAAAGAGAAAGCAATTATAATAAACTAAAAACTAAGGAGAAATCAATATCAGAAAAATATCCAACCGAAGGTATAATTTCAGAATTGGTTCAGAGAATTGATCACAGATACAAGGATAAAATCTTCTATTCTTCACCAAATTGGTTATGGTTGCTAACAAGCTCTAACAACTTATCTCTCCTTACTTTCTCGATAACCAAAACAAGCTTTGATTACTTCCCTTGTTAATAAACAACCCTAAATAAGCTCTTAGGATTTAATCTATCGACAGCATTAATAATTAGAGAGACTACCAATTCTAGCCAACAAATACACAAGCTCGATTCATTCAGACTAGGTTATATATCTCCATAACATAAATCGAAAATCTGGTTATAATCAACTTTGTTATTTTACCACTAATATTAGAACATTTACACAATTACGGATTTAAAGTTCTAAATGGCAATTTATTGACCTGATAATTGAAAAACGGGCCCTTTGCATCAATCAACCAAGACAATAATTGATAATAAACACGGAAGATATATAAATAGAGAAGAAATAAAAGAGCATTGAAAATTATGTAGATCTCACAATTCTTGAAGAACCAAGACTTCAATTATCCTTCAGTTGGAAGAAAAGTATTTAGCTACTCATAATTAAAAGAAAACCTAAAGAAAAGATAAGAGGGATTTTCTATTCAACAGTCGCGCCTTCTATCCGAGCTTCTTTGTTTTTTTTCAGCTAGGGTTAGTATTTATAACTTTCAAAACCCGCGAGCTGGCGCTGCAGCCTCAGCTTTCTGGCGCTGCAGCTCCAAGTTGCTGCCTTATCTTCACATATTATCACCATTCTGGCACCGCAGCCTCAGCTTTCTGGCGCTACAGCTCCAAGTTGCTGCCCCATCTTCACATATTATCACCATTCTGGCGCTGCAGCCTCAGCTTTCTGGCGCTGCAGCTCCAAGTTTCTGTCCAATCTTCACAAATCTCTTGATTTTGAATTCAATTTGATTTAACTCCTCAATATACTCTACAAAATACGAAACATAATCAAAATCCAAGATTTAAGCAATTATAACTATTAAATTCCTCCACACTTAAACAATGCTTGTCTTCAAGCATACAATAACTCAAGTTCGTCACCTTTTCTCACCATCGTTCCTTCTTTTACCTTTACTCATCCTCTATAATCCAAATTATCATGCCTTAAAGATTTAAATCTAAAGACAAATAAGAAACGAACAATTTTGTAGTGTAAATTCTTATAAACCACACCATGAACAATCACCTCAATGATCTTCTCGAAATCAAAATGCAATAGGATCTAACACCCTCTCATTGGATTCACTCAATACGCTCAAAGTGTTTAGGGTATCGATGAACTCTCAAGTCAAAACATAGAAGATCTTAACCATAAGCTTGCTAATATATCACATCAATGGATTGAATTGAATGCAAAGAATCTAAGGGTCTTAAATGGGTTGTAACAGGGCTTAGGTAAGGTGTGGTGAGAAGGAATTTTTAAGTGTTTTTGTCAAAGGAATTATACCAACTTCTCCACACAAAGCACAACTCAATAACGTCGAATGTTTTCTTCAATCAATTCACTTCCAAACAATTAAAATTCCACAACTTTTCTCTCTTTTTGGCCGGCTATATTTTTTTTTTCTTTTTCTCTGGCCTCTTATTTTCTCTTTTTTTTTTCTTTTCTTTTTTTTCTTTTTGCAATTCAAGGCACTTGTAACTTGAATCACTTTATTCCCAGCGTCTTTCAATCCTTTCAGAGATAATTTGAAGCTTCATGTGAACAAGCTAGTACGATCCTTCAATTAGAGGTTCAAAAGAGGGAAAATGACAAAAGAATGGGTTGACATTGCTTATACCATGGTTAACTTCCAACAAAAGGGCCAAGGTTCAAAATTGGCTTTCTACAGTAAAAATCAAGGTAGGCTTTTTAAGAAAGCTAAATGGCTCCACCTAAATGCCCTTATTAATTCAATGCATCCAATTCAACAATATAGTTTCGTGACATACATAACAAAGCAAGTTCTAGAAAAATCAACTATGTGTGACAATCACTCAATTAAGAAAATGAAGCATAATATAATATGAATGCTCATTGGCTCAAAAGCGCACAAAAAGGGTCATGTGCATTAGATCCAACACATTTTTCATTCAATCAATCATCAGGAGCAATTAATCACTGTGTAGTAAATAAGAATTCAACCATTCATGCTAATCCCTTATTACACTTCAATTTATCTCAATAATTCACAATAATCCAGATCATATAAGACAAGCATCGACAGAATCTAGAATTCAGAAGAGAATGATCACAAACAAGAACTAAAGTATCACTTTGATTTTGAAAATTTTCTTGAAAAGTGAAGTTCAAAGTAAATTCAAATTCAAATTCATATGTCAGAGACCGTCCCCCACACTTAATCCATACATTGTCCTCAATGTATCAAAAATAGATGCTCAAAAGCTATAAAAGAACAAGAGTAAGTAGAAAACTCCCCTGAAAATGTTGAGCATCAACCAAGATATCAGTCACGTGCTTGAGGGCGAAGGTTGTGTGAATCCCATGTAAGCAAGGAAAGCTGTCATGTTTTGTCCATTCTGGCAACTTGGTCTTCGAGTCTTGCAAGCTGATTTAACAATTTCTTCTGGTTTGTTGCCCAATTCCAGGATCAAGATTTTCCATAAGGCGTGCCCATGGGTTACGAAAATCATCTTCTGCTAAAAAAAAAATTGGAAAGAAAATCAAATGCACTCCGAAAAATGATAAAAATAAAATAAAATAAAAATAATCTAAATAAAAGAAAAAGGAATAAAATAAAGAAAACAAGGAAAGTAAGATAAAAAGTTGGGTTGCCTCCCAAAAGCGCTAAGTTTTACGTCTTCAGCCAGACACTCTTATTCCCTCCTAGACAAGCATAGGTTGAATGCACCAGCCACTGCTTCATTGTCAAATTCGGTGCTTATATGCTTTGGAGAGGCCTCAAGGATGTCATCAGTAACATCCGTAAATTTTGGCTTGATATATGCTCTTGTGAAGCCATGGGTAATGTATATTTCAGATGATCTAGTAAGGGTTTCAATTCCAATTTTGGTGATTGCACAACAGAAGAAAGAAGTTTTGTGTGAGAAAGAGGCAACTCAATGTAAGACACCTCATACCTTACAGGTTTAAGTGATTCTAATTCGTAGATTGCATCCTGTAGGTCGGACTCCAACACAAACTTCTTCATGATCTTTCTTAGCCCTTCAAGAGTGAGATGCCTGCTAAGTGTAACTTTTAGCTTATCATCATCAACTAGATCAAAGATTTCCTGCGCCAACGGGTCAATAACATCCTTAACAAAAACAGAAGACACATCATTAGGGTACCTCATGGCATCATAAATATTGAATTTAATAATTTCACCATCAAATTCCATTGTGAGTGTACCATCATGCACATCAATTTTTGTCCTAGATATTATTATAAATGGCCTTCCTAATAACATTAATGTTGAATTCGAAGAGTCGTCTTCTTCCATGTCAAGAACATAAAAATCAGCAGGAAAGACCAACCCATTAACTTGTACTAAGATATCCTCCAAAACTCCTTCAGGATATACATTAGATCTATCAGCAAGTTGAATAATCACACCTGTTTCTTTTAATGGACCAAGATTCAAAGATGAATACATATAGAAAGGCATGACATTTATTGAAGCTCCTAGATCTAGCATTGCTTTATCAATCATAACATCACCTAGTTTACAAGGGATAGTAAACATACCTGAGTCCTTGCATTTTGGAGGTAATTTTTTCTGGAGGATGGCTGAAACATTTTCCCCCATACTTATCTTTTCATTACCTTTCAACTTCCTCTTGTTGGTGCACAACTCCTTGAGAAATTTAGCATATCGAGGCACTTGTTTAGTTGCATCAAGTAAAGGAATATTTACCTGAACCTTGCGAAAAGTTTCAAGAATTCCTTTATCCTCCTATTCTTTTTTGGATTTAGTCAATCTAGTAAGAAATGGAGGATTTGTCACCAATGCCTTTGATTGTTCACTATCGAGTCCTCTAGGCTGGTCATTTTGAGGTTGAGGAGCAACTACTTCTTTTTCAATTTCTTCTCCACGTACTGCCTTACTGGGTTCTTTCAACTCCTTCCCGCTTCTCAAGGTAACTGCACTAGCATTTTGTTTTGGGTTAACAACAGTTTGTGAGGGCAATTTACCTTGAGATTCCAATCGGTTCACAGAAGATGCCAGTTGACTCATTTGATTCTCCAATTGTTGAATGCTTGTTCTTGTCTCCTGTTGAAATTGTTGCGTGTTAGTTTCAAGTGATTTAACAATTTCTTCTAGAGACATACCTGAACTTGTGGAGGTTGGTTGTGGTGGTGGAGCAGGTGGTCTATGCTGAAAGTGTTGAAATTGTGGTCTTGCTCCATAGCTGAAATTGGGATGATCCCTCCATCCTGGGTTGTAGGTATTTGAGTAGGGATCATATCTCCTTTGTGGTGGGCTTGGAAATCCTCCAGCTGCATTGGCATGCTCATAGGAATCATCTCGAAGTGTAGGGCACATGTTAGTTGGATGACCGATGGTGGCACAAATCCCACAAGCTTTCACTTGTTGCATATTTCCTACAGCGAACTGTTGGACAACAGAAATTAGATTGGATATTTGATTTGCAATGAAAGATATACTTACCTCATTCACCCTTATTGAAGATGTGTCCTGCCTGAATCCAAATTGTTGTGAGTTAACGGCCATGATGGAGATCAAATCTCTAACGTCACGAGGAGTTTTGTTCACTATGGCACCTCCACTCGCAGCATCCATCATCTTTCTTTCCATGAGTAGGAGCCCTTCGTAGAAATATTGAATGAGGAGCTGTTCAGAAATTCCATGTTGTGGGCAGCTTGCACAGAGTTGCTTAAATCTTTCCCAATACTCGTGAAGGGTCTCTGTATCTTTCTGTTTTTTTCCACATATCTCTCTTCTAATGCCAGCAGCTCGTGATGCAGGGAAAAATTTATCAAGAAATAATCTCACTATCTCCATCCATGTGGTTATAGAGCCAGGGGGCAAATAAAATAACCAATCCTTTGCTTTCTCAGTCAGCGAGAATGGAAAAGCACGTAATTTGGTTTGATCTTCGGTCACTCCTTGTGGTTTAATGCTTGAACAAACCACGTGGAATTCCTTCAGATGCTTGTGAGGATCTTCATTCTCAATACCACAAAAAGTTGGGAGCAAATGGATCAATCCAGATTTTAACTCAAAACCCACTTCCAAAGCTGGATATGTAATGCAGAGTGGCTGTTGATTTAAATTTGGTGCAGCCAATTCCCTTAAAGTTCTCTCTTGATTGGCCATTGCTTCTTCTGTCTCATAATCGCTAGATGAATCAACTAAGTCAGGTACTGAATTAAATCCGGGGGGTGAGGATGAAGATGCTTGTTTGTCACGCAATTTAGCTTCCTTCCTCAACTCCCGAGCTGTCTTCTCAATCTCAGGATCGTATTGGAGTTCACTTGCACGAGAAGATCGAAGCATTAAAATAAATCTAATTAACACCAATCCCCAGCAACGGCGCCAAAAATTTGGTGGGTGTCGAATCCAACAAATAATAAAATTCTCACTATAAAAAATACAAATTGTAACAGTGATGAGCAAGGTCGAATCCACAGGGATTGGGTAGATTTATTTTAATGAAAAATAAAGTAAAGAAAAAAAGGGGGGGTTTGAAATTTCGGAGTGAAATAAAAGAGAAAGAAATTATAATAAACTAAAAACTAAGGAGAAATCAATATCAGGAAAATATCCAACCGAAGGTATAATTTCAGAATTGGTTCAGAGAATTGATCACAGATACAAGGATAAAATCTTCTATTCTTCACCAAATTGGTTATGGTTGCTAACAAGCTCTAACAACCTATCTCTCCTTACTTTCTCGATAACCAAAACAAGCTCTTTGATTACTTTCCTTGTTAATAAACAACTCTAAATAAGCTCTTAGGATTTAATCTATCGACAACATTAATAATTAGAGAGACTACCAATTCTAGCCAACAAATACACAAGCTCGATTCATTTAGACTAGGTTATATATCTCTATAACATAAATCGAAAATCTGGTTATTATCAACTTTGTTATTTTCCCACTAATATTAGAACGTTTAAACAATTACGGATTTAAAGTTCTAAATGGCAATTTATTGACCTGATAATTGAACAACGGGCCCTTTGTATCAATCAACCAAGACAATAATTGATAATAAACACAAAAGATACATAAATAGAGAAAAAATAAAATAGCAATGAAAATTAGTTAGATCTCACAATTCTTGAAGAACCAAGACTTCAATTATCCTTCAATTGGAAGAAAAGTATTTAGCTACTCATAATTAAAAGAAAACCTAAAGAAAAGAGAAGCGGGATTTTCTATTCAACAGCCGCGCCTTCTATCTGAGCTTCTTTGTTTTCTTTCAGCTAGGGTTAGTATTTATAACTTTCAAAACCTGTGGGCTGGCACTACAACCTCAGCTTTCTGGCGCTACAACTCCAAGTTGCTGCCCCATCTTTACATATTATCACGATTCTGGCGCTGCAGCCTCAGCTTGCTGGCGCTGCAGCTCCAAGTTGCTGCCCATCTTCACATATTATCACCATTCTGGCGCTGCAGCCTCAGCTTGCTGGCACTGCAGCTCCAAGTTGCTACCCCATCTTCACATATTATCACCATTCTGGCGCTGCACCCTCAGCTTTCTGGCGCTGCAGCTCCAAGTTTCTGTCAAATCTTCACAAATCTCTTGATTTTGAATTCAATTTGATTTAACTCCTCAATATACTCTACAAAATACGAAACATAATCAAAATCCAAGATTTAAGCAATTATAACTATTAAAACATGAGAAAATATAACAAACATATAGATATTATGAACTCTTATCAATTGTTCATTTTAACGAGAATCCCACCTTAATATAAAAATAAAATTGGTTAATAATCTAACGTAAATAACCATTGTTAAATGATCAAACAAACAACGTGATACATTCATCATTAAAGAAAAGTTTCTTCTTTTATAAAATTCTTTAGTTTGCGTGGTGTGGGCTCACATCAAAATTCAGATTTAAGAGGTGGATGATGGATTTCCTAGACCATAGAATTCCCTTTGATTCTTAGGTTGGGGGGGGGGGGGATTCTCATAAATGAGGATTCTCTCCCTCTGACAATACTCTCATTTGTGTCGTGCTTGGTGGGATTTATTACCCCGAAAAAAAAAACGAAGAAACTTTGGAAAAGAACATTGTTTATACATTCCATTAAAATTGACCGATTATATCATTCATTTTCTGTCATTGCATAGATTTAATTTGTTACGGTGTTTTTTTAACGGTAAAAGAGTCAATTTATCAGTCCAGCTTAATTATGTGTCATTTTTTTTTATCAATTTTATGTTTAATTGTTTATTTTGATGGTTTCTTTTAGTATTTGGTATTTCTTTACTGCTTCAAAAAACCATGTAACTGAAAGCAATGCAATGATCTCTCAGGCTTCCTAGACTTCCTCTAGGAGTTCAGCACTTTCGGTCAACAAAACTTGCTTCCTCTCGGTTCGGGTAGGTGCCACAACCGAGTCTTTTTTCAGTGGTCAAAATGTTATCTTTCGACACTCCCGAAAGACAACATAGATATTGTCACTGCCTTTGTTTTGGGTGTCCATGTCAAATTACCATGGTCTCCCTAAAATTATGTGACAAGCCTTCATCT
This sequence comes from Bretschneidera sinensis, assembly GCA_023935145.1. NCBI lineage: Eukaryota > Viridiplantae > Streptophyta > Magnoliopsida > Brassicales > Akaniaceae > Bretschneidera > Bretschneidera sinensis. The sequence continues at coordinate 124,860,485 of CM043700.1, forward strand.
CAACAATATCATAAAAAGTTGAGTCTGAATAATGATCACCAATTAAGAAGGTGAACCGACATTGCTCGGTAACTGGTGTCTCGGTACCGTGCTTAATCCATCCAATCTTGTAAGGTGTTGGATGCTTCTCGGTCTTTAGGCCTAACTTTGTCATCATCACTCGGGACACTATATTTTCTCCATTGCCCTCATCAATGATCACATCATATACTTGTTGGTTAATGGTGCATCTTGTGCGAAATACATTGTGCCTCTGTGATTGGTCTTCATGTCTCGGGGATAGGAGTACTCATTGGATAACCAAGGACTAGGAAATGAGAGTTCTTTCGTCGGCATTGGTTGTTGTTTCCTAGTACTCAGATGTCTCTTCCCTAATAGCATCTTCCTATTCAAACTCCTCATACTCTGTCACTTCACCAGTCTCAGTGTGAATTTAATTCACCATCTTTCTTCTCGGGTATTTACTGGATCTATGCCCCGGTTGGTTAGACTTGAAACACTAGTCTGGCTCGAGACATGCATAAGGGTTGTCAGAATGGGGTATGGTCCCTAATTGTCTCGATCCACTAGTGCTGACACCGGCTGTCTTTCCTCCCAAGACTATGGACTGAGTGGTGGTCTCGAGAATAACCATTGGTTGCTTTCCCCGAGACTGTGCAGATCACATCGAATCACTAGGGTTTCGCTCCCAGGTTGAAGTTCCTGGACGCTCCAACCGTTTCTCTGCTCGGGTTGCTAGGCTAACAGCTTCAGTAAGAGTGAAGACATATTGCATAGAAACCTTGTCTTGGATTGCCATACGCAACCCACCAATAAACCTATCCACTTGTTGGGCTTCGGTCTTCATAAGATCATTCCTGGCCGACAGTCTATAAAACTCATCAACATATGTCTGGACTGTACAGATATTTTGGCGACACTCTTGATACTGATGGAACAATCGTTGCTCAAAGTTGGGTGGTAGAAACCAAGCTTTGAGAAGCCGTTTCATCTTCAGCCATGAAGTCACGGGTCCCCTCCTTTGCCAGGATCGAGAAAATTGCAACTGTTCTCACCAAGCGGATGCTCCTGCCTTGAACTTATACGCCACCAACTTGACCTTTCATTCCTTATGAATACTGTTGGAAATCACCTTGACAAGATGCCCAGGTGGTGATCTTCCAAACACCCAAGTCTTGAATGACTTGTAGAAAGAATTTCAGCAATCGAACACAAGAACAGAAAATCAAAGAAAGAAAGAAGACAAGTAATTTGTTGTCGAGGTTCGGCAATGTGCCTACGTCCCCGTGAGTTCCTCCGAACTCTCTGCACTATCTCAATGGTTCTTACAAAGTTATAGCAATCCCCTTCAAGAATCCAAGTTCTTGAAGAACCAAGAAGAGAACGAGAAAGTGATAGACCTATTACAATGCTTTCTATCAATTCTCTACTAACCTCTCTTCTTTACAACCAGCCTCACTACAAGAGTCCCTCTTGTGTTTATGTCTCTCACACAATTGTCTCTTGTGTTTACAATGATCTCAAAATGTCACAACCTGTGTGGTTCTCTCACACACCTTTTCCACCACTTGAAATGAGGTTAGGAAACCCTTTTTATAGCCTCTTAATTCTTGGACAATCTTGTGAATCATTCTTGACCCTTTGATCATGTTCTTCCTTTAATCTCAGCCCTTCATCACTCTCCAAGTGATGCTGTGCATTTTGGTGTGGTGCTGTGTGCTGCGACGTGACCTGATGCTGCAGCCTCCTGATGCTGTGCGCACACCTCCTGCCTGTGGGCAGAAAATTCCACAGTAGTGTGCCTGACCTTCCCATGCTCAAAATTGAAGCACACATATGTGTGCAACCTTATAACTTGCTGAACTTTGATATCCCATAATTGGTTTGGACATTAACCAACCTTTGAACAATGTTTGGACCTGTTCAAACCTTGACTATGTTTGAACCATGTTTAAACCTTAGACAAAAAACCAACAATCTCTACCTTTGTCTAAGCGTTTAAACCCGAACCATTTGTGCAGAGACCTTCGGGATCCAAACTCATCTTGAGTCATCAATCAACTGACTCCAATCCTAAGTAATTCAAGGCAATGATTGAACTTACTTAGAGGTAGAAACTTGGTGCCTAAATCTGCAGGACTTTTCTCCGTGGTCTTCTTGTCAACATGAATGCTTCCTTCTGTACCATTTTCCAGAATGTAATGATACCGAACATCCATATGCTCCGTCCCCTCATGGAACACCGGATACCTCTACAAGTGCTCTACACTTTGGCTATCCAAAGATATCACCACTTGCTCTTTTAGGACCTCCCACTCGTCCAACAATCCCTTGCACCCCATAGCCTCCTTTATGGCTTCCGTAGCCGCTATGCATTCTGCCCTGGTTGTTATGAGTGCTACAACTGGCTGCCACTGAGCCTCCATGTACCTCAGCAACCACTTCATCCCAAGACAACGCTCTTTTTTGGGATTACTCACACATTTACTGAAAACATCCATTGCCCAAGAAACACTTGACCTATTTCTCTTCCTTTCCCGGATGATTCTCCTCATCCCAAGGATCTTTTGTGCAAGGCTGAGATCCTTCCTCTCGAACTCCTCACTGAGTTGAGATGTAAACCTTTCCATCCTCTTCCTGCTGTTCCAAACTAACAGCCTATCAATGACATAGGTGAGGATACTCACCATCTTCTCCACCTTGTGTCCAGGTGAGAAAGTTTCTGTGAAACCCATGTCTTCTCTTCTTGTGAACCCATTCGCCACCAGCTTAGCCTTGTTCCGGACTTCATCTCTTGGAGGGCACCCTTCTTTAATCTTGTAAGTGCACTTACATTCCACAACTTTCTGATTTCCTAAAATTTTCACCAATTCCCAAAAGTTGTTCTTTCTCAAAGAATCCATTTCTTCCTCCATAGCTAGCTGCCACTTTGACGAATCCTTGCACTCCATGGCATCCGTGTAAGTTTCTTGTTCACTCATCTCTCCTTCTGTCCAAGGAGCTGCTGCATCCGCAGCATCCGCAAACCCACATCTTGAAGGTGGTCTGACCAGCCTTCTTTCCCGGTCTCTTATAAGCTGAAAGTCCTTCTGACTTGCTGCAACATCCTTTTCTTGTTCAGCCTCTTCTTGAGTTTCTTGAGCTTGGCAATCATCCAAGGGCTCTACCTGGTCCGAACCCTCTTGCCTCCTTTGTTCTACCTGAACAGAATCTCCCTTGATGCTATGCTCAACAATTTCTGAATTGGTTTGCTCACTAGCCCCTGCAGGGTTAGTTTTCTCCAAGTAGGGAAATAATAATTCATTAAAGACAACATCCCTACTTATTATGAGTTTAAATCCTTCTTTTTCTAAGGACCACAACCTGTACCCCTTAGCTCCTTCCCCATATCCTAGAAACACATATTTTCTAGATCCTGGGCTAAGCTTATCCTCCTTTTGGAGTGTATACGCAGCACACCCAAAAGTCCTAAGGTTGTCCAACTCAGGGGGTTTTCCACTCCACATCTCCATGGGAGTCTTTTGGAACACAATCCTAGAGGGTGCTCTATTAATCAAATATGCAGCCGTAGCTACAGCTTCTCCCCAAAAATATTTTGGTAACCCGGATCCATCTAACATGCACCTAACCTTTTCCATAAGGTTCTTATTCATCAACTCAGCAACTCCATTTTGCTGAGGAGTTTCCACAACCGTCCTATGTCTTAGAATTCCATTTAACCTACAGAATTGATCAAGTTCTTGGTTAAAAATTTCTAAGCCATTATCGGTTCTTATCCCCTTAACTACTTTACCCATTTGAGTCTCAACCAGCCCTTTCCACACCACTAATTTATTCAAGGCATCTAATTTATTCTTAACCAAATAAACCCATACTTTTCTTGAATAATCATCAATTAAAGACAGAAAGTAAATGTTACCTCCCTGTGTTGGTGTCCTTGCTGGTCTCCAAAGGTCCACATGAATGTAGTCAAGAATGCCTTTAGACTTGTGCACTCCGGTGTTGAAGCTGACCCGATGTTGCTGCCCAAAAACACAGCTCTTACAGAAATCCCGTTCTTCTACTTTGTCACCACCAAGTTGACCTTCCTTGCTAAGCACTTGCAGGCCCTTTTCGCTCATGTGTCCCAAGCGAGTGTGCCAACGGGCTGCCTTGTCCAGCTCAGCCATCAAGCTTGCTGCTTGATCATTGGTTTCTGTTTCTCCGATCATCTCATAGAGTCCATCGTTTCTTGCTGCCTTGATCACTACCAAAGATCCCTTGGCCACCTTGATCTTTCCTCCCTCTATCTTGCATGTATAGCCCATGGAATCCAGCTGCCCCAATGAGATCAAGTTCCTCTTCAAATCTGGAACATACCTCACATTTTCCAGCAGCCTTGTGACTCCATCAAACATCCTCAATTGGATATCTCCAATCCCTCTCACTTGGCAAGAATTATCATTCCCCAAGAAGACCCTTCCATCATTGATCTTCTTGAAATTCTTGAACCATTCTTTGTGAGGGCTCATATGATGAGTGCACCCGGTATCCAAGATCCATTTCCCGCTGCCTTCTTGCCCCTTGCTCACACTTGAGCACACAACAAGAACATCATCATCTTGCTGTTCTGTTTTGGCAACCGAAGCCTCTCCATTCTTGGTATGGCTTCCTCCTCTATCCCTTGTCATCTTTTTGCAATCTTTCTTGACACGACCCTCCTTATGGCAGAAGTAGCAGCTCTTCCCTCCAAATCTCAGTTTGGAATGCATTCTCCCATGACTTTCTCCTCTACCTCTGTCCCGGTAGTAACCATGCATGCTGCTGTGCACTCTCCCATGGCTCTCTCCTCTACCTCTGTCTCGGTAGTAGCCATGGTTGCTGCCATACCAAGTTGCTGGCCTTCTTTTAAAGAACAGTCCTTTACCACTTGATGCACTCCTTTTCTTGGCATCAAGATCATCTTGCAACTCTTTCTTAGGATCAAATTTAAAAGCAAAGATTCGTTTATGAAGATACTTCTTATTAGGGAGAGTCTTGGTAAGAAACAACTCATCTAGTTTCTTCCATATTGCAGCTGGATCTTCCGAGTCTCCACACTCTCTTGTGACATTATCCGACATGTGCAAGAAAATGGTGCTGTAGGCCATCTTCTTCATCTTGGTTCGCTGGTCCTCCGTGGCACTAGCCGGAAAAGCATCATCTTCTCCAATAGCCAAGTGCACTTTCTGCTGCATGAGAACCGCCTTGATCTTCCGCTTCCATAAGGAAAAGTCCCCCTTTCCATCAAACTTCTCCACACAGAAATTTGAAGCCATCTTTTGCGGACAAGATCCCAGATTTGTGCACTAACCACAACTACTTTCTTAAACCTCAAGAACACAGATCGAAGATGGATCTTTAACACCGTTCTTGAATCAACCTTCAAGAACACGACCGGATCTTGATCGTTAACCGTTCTTGATTCACCCAAGAAGTTTGATCTTTGATTCTTGGAGTCTTGGCTCCGTACCTTCTATTTCTTGTTCCGATAACCAGCTGCTGTGCTCTGATACCACTGTTGAAAATCACCTTGACAAGATGCCCAGGTGGTGATCTTCCAAACACCCAAGTCTTGAATGACTTGTAGAAAGAAATTCAGCAATCGAACACAAGAACAGAAAATCAAAGAAAGAAAGAAGACAAGTAATTTGTTGTCGAGGTTCGGCAATGTGCCTATGTCCCCGTGAGTTCCTCCGAACTCTCTGCACTATCTCAATGGTTCTTACAAAGTTATAGCAATCCCCTTCAAGAATCCAAGTTCTTGAAGAACCAAGAAGAGAACGAGAAAGTGATAGACCTATTACAATGCTTTCTATCAATTCTCTACTAACCTCTCTTCTTTACAACCAGCCTCACTACAAGAGTCCCTCTTGTGTTTATGTCTCTCACACAATTCTCTCTTGTGTTTACAATGATCTCACAATGTCATAACCTGTGTGGTTCTCTCACACACCTTTTCCACCACTTGAAATGAGGCTAGGAAACCCTTTTTATAGCCTCTTAATTCTTGGACAATCTTGTGAATCATTCTTGACCCTTTGATCATGTTCTTCCTTTAATCTCAACCCTTCATCACTCTCCAAGTGATGCTGTGCATTTTGGTGTGGTGCTGTGTGCTGCGGCGTGACCTGATGCTGCAGCCTCCTGATGCTGTGCGCACACCTCCTACCTGTGGGCAGAAAATTCCACAGCAGTGTGCCTGACCTTCCCATGCTCAAAATTGAAGCACACATATGTGTGCAACCTTATAACTTGCTGAACTTTGATATCCCACAATTGGTTTGGACATTAACCAACCTTTGAACCATGTTTGGACCTGTTCAAACCTTGACCATGTTTGAACCATGTTTAAACCTTAGACAAAAAACCAACAAATACTCATATATTCGAAGAACCTTTCTACCTTCGTTACCCAATCTAAGAAATCTACAATATGAAGATGTCCATTGAACGAAGGCAAGTCTATCTTCATCTGGTATTCCCTAAAATCATCCCTACCATAATCCTGATGCCTAGGGTGCTCTTTATAAGCATCCCCATAGCCATTACCATAGGTGCTACCTACATAACCAGCGCCTCTGCGCCCATAACCTCCATACCATGTGCCACTTCTGCCTCTGATACCAAAGACTCCATCAGCGTAATCTACATCATCACTATTGTCGTCATGGATTGGATTACCTTAGGGCCTAGGCTAAACCAGTAGGCTGGCCTTACCCGGATTCCATCATTATCCCGGGCGACATAGTCCAGGTGAAACCTAATATTAAATAGAGTAACATATTAATTAGATCTCCCCATAGAAAAGTCACAAAACCATGACACAGTTCTTATTATTTTTAGTATTAATTTACTCAAGAGTTTCCCAATGAATCTATTGCATTGATTCTGATTCACGGGAGGAGAAGAAGTTGTTACTTGTTACTCTATTTTTTTTAATATGGCCTATAATGATTGATGAGTCGCAAATTTGCAATTGAATTTATTTATTCTTTCAATTGGCATTTTTTCTTGCAAAAATTTTAACTTATAGAAGTGCTTTAGAAACAAACATATGGATAAAAAAAAACATATTTTATTTAGCCCCTTCATGCCTATAATAACTTGTTATTTCGGATTTTTACTAACAGCTTTAACTAGATCTCTCCGAAGAAAAGTCACAAAATCATGATGGAGACCATACAAAAACAAACAAACAAACCCCATGCGGCCAAATCCATCAACCGGAAACCCTTGGAATGGCTTTGCAAACCAATGAAGTCTTCATCTCCAAAGACAACTTCAATTTCTCAGACAAGTCAACATGATTTGCTACAGCATGATCACTAGGCACCCACTTGAAGCTTTGAAGCAACTGAGCAAGCCAAAGCTCAACAGTTGCTAAACCCATAGCCTTACCAGGGCAAACCCTTCTCCCTGAGCCAAATGGAGCCAACCTGAGATCAGACCCCATGATGGGTACATCATCTACCTCCTTCATGAACCTCTCAGGCTTGAACACGTGGGACTCTGGCCAAACGCGATCGTCATGTGTTATGGCCCACATATTGACCATAGCAGCGGTGCCAGCGGGGATAAAGTGGGGCCCTATGTGGGTGTCATGAATGGCAAGCCTGGCCCAAGAGAGGAGGGGACCTGGTGGGTGCATTCTCAATGTTTCTTTCACAATGTCTAGGAGATATGGGAGGTTTGGGAGGTCAGCATCTGAAACGAATCGTTTTGTGCCCACGATTGTGTCAATTTCGAATTGAGCTTTGGCTTGGATATCAGGGTGGAGAACCATCCTCGCAAGAATCCACTCTAGCAGGATTGCCACTGTATCAGTGCCCCTGAAGATCATTTCCTGTAATAAAACCCAGAAATTATTTCTGTTTCCTTTTTAATTTTCAGTTAGATATGTATTAATTTTTCCTCATTTTTTGAAAAGATTTAAAGTGCATAAATTTATTAAGGGTAAGAAGGTAAGATCAAGAAATAATTGATGTGAAGAAGCAATAGACTTAACAAGACAAGAAAAGAGAATATATAAATATCAATGGTTTTTGGAGAGAAAATATTCAGATTCTCCTCTATATATAACTAACTTCTTTGGACATATACCCCAAAAGAGAAAAGTATTACTAATATAACCAACAGTTTTTCAAGCATCTGCATTATATAAACAACAGCTTCTTCTTCTTCTTCTTTCTTTTTTTGGAAAAATAAAATGTTAAACAGAAGGCTAAACAACACAAGAATCTAACAAACAAAAAGTTTCTCTATCTCATGGTATGATCTATACCATTTAAGATGAGATTGAGAAATAAAGGTACTACTACGTAAAACAAGCCCAATACTTTAAAAACCTTCATGTATAACAGTTTCCCTGATAATAACGCTATATCATAATTATATTAATTAACATAAATTTTAATGGAATAATCTTATAATTAATGGAGTAAAAGAATAAGTGAACCAAAAAATGAAAATAAAACTGCTAAAGACATACCCATAAAACAGCAATCATATCAGAATCACTAGGCTTGTTCTCTTTCTCCAAATCAAGCAACACATCAACAAAAGAACCCTCTTGCTCACCACCACCACTAACTTTATTCCCTTCATTCTCAGCTCTTTTGGCCCTATGCTCCTCTATGATCTTCTCAACAAAAACATTCACTTTGGCGACTAACTTCCTGCACCTCTTCCTCACACCTTGCAAATCCAACAACCTTAAAAGAGGGAAATGATCACTCCAATTAAAGACCCCAAGTAACTCATACCCTTCACTAACCAAACCCTCAAGCTCATGACTCTCATCGTCATCATCACCACCACCAAACTCGTAGCTCTTACCAAACACACTCATCATCACATTGTTAAGTGACCCAAAATGCAAAACTTTCCTCACCTCCACCTCACCATCTCTCCCAACCAAACCCTCCATCTCTTCCACCATCTTCTGCCCCATTTTACTCCGAAACTCACCGAAACAAGCGATCCTCTTGGGGCTGAATAGATGGGTGGCCGAGATTCTCCTCAGGTTCCTCCAGTACTCACCGTACGGAGCAAAACCCATCGCCCTATGAAACAACAGCTCGTAAGCCGATTCCTTCACTGGCCTATCCGCGAAAGCGGAGCTGTTCAATAGCTCTTTTGCGGTTTCGGGTTCGCTCGAGATGATAAAACGAGTGAACCCAATTGAAAAGGCCATTAAGGACTTCGCTTTAAGCGACTCAGTTAAGTTAGCAAGAACTCTATGAGTGAAAGAGCCAGTGAAAGCCAAGACCAGCCCGAGAATGGGGAGACCAGAGGGGCCCGGAATGGTTGTTCGGGTATTGGTTTGGGTCTGGATTCGGGCCTTGTAGAGAGCCCAAGCGAGCCCCCCAGGGGTTAACCAGAAAGCGAAAACGGCAACGAAGAGAAAGAGACAGAGACAGAGCTCCAAAGTGAGAAATGGTGAGGACCCAGTTCGGGTAATGAAGGGAAGATAGTATTCCACTGACATTTTTTTTATGGTTTTCAGGGAACAGAATGACTGTTTTCAGGTGAGGGGGTTTAGAGAGTTTAAAGTAAGTTGAAGCTAAAGAGTCACTGAAACTGAATGGCTTTTACAGTTCTGATATATAGAGAGAGAGACGAGCGATTGGTGGTGGGTGAGGAAAGTGAGAGTGGGAGAGGGGTTTATATAGTGCGGAAAATTCACCGCAGGATTTAACATTTACTGTCGTTAATTAAGACCTTTAAATGATAGTGATGATACATTTAGAGAATCAACTGTGGAATTTGGGCAGTCTCTTTCACTAGAATTACGATTCTGCCATGGAGCCGAACATGCACTTGCAATTTTGATGCACCAAAATTATTACTGTATTAAATGTAATTTGGCCCTTGTAAAGAATGAATTTATGTATATTATTCATTGAAGGAAAGAAAATATATATACAATATAGAGTCTAATTTAGATCCTAAAATATAGCATGTATTGTTATTGCTATTTACATTTCTATGTATAAAAAAAAGGAACAAAAATAAAGGAGAATAAAGAATGATTGATTACCTATGATAAAAAGAGATCACGGATATTATGCACCAATAATGGACTTTACAATTCTTAATACTCCCTCTCAAGTTTGTAATGTTGATAATTTCTAACTAGAATTACGACCAAAATTATTACTGTATTAAATGTAATTTGGCCCTCTCAAAAAAATATTTGGCAAAATTATTTTTTATCATGTATAACTAAGCGGCATGACGGAGATAATGCGGTGGTGGAGGGCAAGTTGAGCCCACGTAGAGGATGTATATGAATATATGACGTCCAAATCAATACAAACATGAAAATGAAAATAAGAAAAAAGATTTAATATTTTTCTCTATTTTATGATAAAAAAAATGTTTAATTCAAATGCTACTGCTTGTTGAGGCTCAGAATGATTCCTTAATTACAAAAAAAAAAATCATAAAATAGGTTTAGAGAAAGAAAAAAATCTATTGGATGACAAGTGAATGTGTCAATGTTTACCACATAGTAAAATAGGTTTGAAGTGCTACGACAGTGCATTTTAAGAATATTTTGTTTTGCTTTTTGTTCTGTTTATTCTACTGTTTTGTGCACAGTCCTTGCAAAATCGATTTTTTCACATTTTTGGATCAACCCTCCCCTTTAAAAAAAAAATGGCCAACCCTCTCCTTAATTTGTCCCATTTGCATGTCAATTGTCGAATCTTTGATGTACAGCACAGTGGCAGTATAGCGAATACAAACAATTTTCACGTTCCCTCAAAATTCAAGACACATGTTGGTACGTGTGTTCTTGGGGCCTTGGGCCCATTTGGTGGACACAAATCTTGGTTTAGACTTTGGGTCATCATCTTACAAGCTAAAGAGTAACCAGGCGACAATAGATTCTAGCTTTTTTGGGAAATTTATTTGTACCACCGTTCAATCATATTGTTCATTTTAACGAGAATCCCACCTTAATATAAAAATAAAATTGGTTAATAATCTAACATAAATAACCATTGTTAAATGATCGGACAAACAACGTGATACATTCATCATTAAAGAAAAGTTTCATCTTTTATAAGATTTTTTAGTTTGTGTGGTGTGGGCTCACATCAAAATTCAGATTTAAGAGGTGAATGATGGATCTCCTAGACCATAGAATTCCCTTTGATTCTTGGGTTTGGGGGGGGGGGATTCTCATGAATGAGGATTCTCTCCCTCAGACAATACTCTTATTTGTGTTGTACTTGGTGGGATTTATTGCCCAAAAAAAAACGAAGAAACTTTGGAAAAGAACATTGTTTATACATTCCATTAAAATTGACCGATTATATCATTCATTTTCTGTCATCACATAGATTTAATTTGTTATGGTGTTTTTTTAACGGTAAAATAGTCAATTTATCAGTCCGACTTAATTATGTGTCAATTTTTTTTGTCAATTTTATGTTTAATTGTTTATTTTGAAGGTTTCTTTTAGTATTTGATATTTCTTTACTGCTTCGAAAAACCATGTAACTGAAAGCAATGCAATGATCTCTCAGGCTTCCTAGATTTCCTCTAGGAGTTCAGCACCTTCGGTCAACAAAACTTGCTTCCTCTCGGTTCGGGTAGGTGCCACAACCGAGTCTTCTTTCAGTGGTCAAAATGTTATCTTTCGACACTCCTGAAAGACAATAGAGATATTGTCACTGCCTTTGTTTTGGGTGTCCACGTCAAATTGTCATGGTCTCCCTAAAATTATGTGACAAGCATCCACCTCAACAATATCATAAAAAGTTGAGTCTGAATAGTGATCACCAATTAACAAGGTGAACCGACATTGCTCGGTAACTGGTGTCTTGGTACCGTGCTTGATCCATCCAATCTTGTAAGGTGTTGGATACTTCTCGGTCTTTAGGCCTAACTTTGTCATCATCACTCGGGACACTATATTTTCTCCATTGCCCTCATCAACGATCACATCATATACTTGTTGGTTGATGGTGCATCTTGTGCGAAATACATTGTGCCTCTGTGATTGGTCTTCATGTCTCGGGGATAGGAGTACTCATTGGATAACCAAGGACTAGGAAATGAGAGTTCTTTCATCGGCGTTGGTTGTTGTTTCCTAGTACTCGGATGTCTCTTCCCCAATAGCATCTTCCTATTCAAACTCCTCATACTCTGTCACTTCACCGGTCTCGGTGTGAATGTAATTCACCATCTTTCTTCTCGGGTATTTTCTGGATCTATGCCCCGGTTGGTTAGACTTGAAACACTAGTCTGGCTCGAGTCGTGCATAAGGGTTGTCAGAATGGGGTATGGTCCCTAATTGTCTCGATCCACTAGTGCTGCCACCGGCTGTCTTTCCTCCCAAGACTATGGACTGAGTAGTGGTCTCGAGAATAACCATTGGTTGCTTTCCCAGAGACTGTTCAGATCACATCGAATCACTAGGGTTTCGCTACCAGGTTGAAGTTCCTGGACGCTCCAACCGTTTCTCTGCTCGGGTTGCTAGGCTAACAGCTTCAGTAAGAGTGAAGACATATTGCATAGAAACCTTGTCTTGGATTGCCATACGCAACCCACCAATAAACCTATCCACTTGTTGGGCTTCGGTCTTCATAAGATCATTCCTAGCCGACAGTCTATAAAACTCATCAACATATGTCTAGACTGTACAGATCTCTTGGCGACACTCTTGATACTGATGGAACAATCGTTGCTCAAAGTTGGGTGGTAGAAACCGAGGTTTGAGAAACCGCTTAATCTTCAGCCATGAAGTCACGGGTCCCCTCATCTGTCGGGATCGAGAAACTTGCAACTGTTCTCACCAAGCGGATGCTCCTGCCTTGAACTTATACGCCACCAACTTGACCTTTCATTCCTCATGAATACTCATATATTCGAAGAACCTTTCTACCTTCGTTACCCAATCTAAGAAATCTACAATATGAAGATGTCCATTGAACGAAGGCAAGTCTATCTTCATCTGGTATTCCCTAAAATCATCCCTACCATAATCCTGATGCCTAGGGTGCTCTTTATAAGCATCCCCATAGCCATTAACATAGGTGCTACCTACATAACCAGCGCCTCTGCGCCCATAACCTCTATACCATGTGCCATTTCTGCCTCTGATACCAAAGACTCCATCAGCACAATCTACATCATCACTATTGTCGTCATGGACTGGATTGCCTTGGGGCCTAGGCTAAACCAGTAGGCTGGCCTTACCCGAATTCCATCATTATCCCGGGCGACATAGTCCAGGTGATGTTAATTGAACCCAAACAGCATCTGCTCCAAATTCTCTTACAACCGTCGAACGGACTGCTAGAGATTATGGAACTCGACTCTCAAAGGAGCCTCCCTGTCACGAACATCGTTGTTACACGGGTTGTCCCCGTTATATTGGCCGGCCATAATCAGGATGAAACCTGTTCTGATACCAACTGACATAGCGGAAGACTTGAGTTTAACCTTACCGCACCAAGGAGGAAAGAAGAATAGCGTCTTCAACCCTTTTCTTCTGGGCGCACCCTAGAATAGAGAAGAAAATAGTGTTTTTACCCAAAGTTAGAACACCAACCCGCAGGTTGCAAAGATAACACTTCGCAGAGTTTTGAGAGAAATTCTCTTAATAATTCTATTGATCAAAGTTATAAGAAATACAATAATGGAATCGCCTATTTATTGTAATAGGAAAATCTTGCTCCTAGTAAAAGAAGTAAATCTAGTCCTAGTAGAAAAGTAAACATAGAGTCTTAGTAGAAAAGTAAACATAGAGTCCTAATAGAAAAGAAAGCATACCTAATCCTAATAGAGAAAATAGTTTTAGAGAAATTAAAGTTACTCCTAATAAAGAAAGAATAAAATAAAATGCTAATTATTATGTCTTACATCTTTGGATTAAATTAATAACCTCTCACAATATTTTTTTGTTTAACCTTTTTTTAACCTTTATTTGTTTAACCTTTTTTATTTTTTTGGGACACGAAACTAGGACAAGATAGATTCAAGAAAATATCAATGGTGGTGAGGTTTAAAACCCTACTACAATATCTTTTTATGACAAAAACACCACTTTGGATAATTGATCCAAAGATATAGGACTAGATTCATTATTTTGGTTGGTCAGTCTAATGATACAAACATCTCACATTCTCTAAGAAGTCACCTAAGAGAATACTCATAAACACATAGTAAAACTATTCAAGTTATTTTCTAAAAATTCATTTATTGTTATTTTATTGAAACCCAAGAAAGTTATGTATAACATATTACAAGAGTACTTGTATTGCAAAACAAGTAATTCCTAACCAATTAAAACTAACATCTCTTTAGGAAACTCCTAACTATATTACATAAATAGAGAACCAAATCAAATTCCTATTAAATCAGTAATTAACAAAATCTTTAAAAAAATATGATTAACATAATATTTCACCCAATGTCAGGATAAATTACTTCTCAACACATTTAGATCATAACTAAAACATTTTTTTTCCTGAAGGAGATTGTAAATTTGTTTCTAAAACTTTAATGGCCATAAACTCATTCTTGCCTAAGCATGCATGATATGGCCATGTGTAGAACTGCTGAAATTGTACGAGATTACAATGTTCAAACAAAATATCAATAAGAAAATATTTGTTGGAAAAAAATGGCAACAGCAAAACCATGAAAATTAGAACAAACTGGTTTTTGCTTTGATTATATTACAAAATCAGTGTACAAGAGCATGAAACCTAAGCCTTTCACAACACCACCCATCATTCCAGTTTCTTCCGCCCTTTTTCTTTGCACCCTAACATGCAATAAAACCTATTATTAAATAGAGTAACATATTAATTAGATCTCCCCATAAAAAAGTCACAAAACCATGACACAGGTCATATTATTTTTAGTATTAATTTACTCAAGAGTTTCCCAATGAATCTATTACATTGATTTTGAATCACGGGAGGAGAAGAAGTCGTTACTTGTTACTTTATTATTTTTTTTAATACGGCCTATAATGATTGATGAGTCGTAAATTTGCAATTGAATTTATTTATTCTTTCAATTGGCATTTTTTCTTGCAAAAATTTTAACTTATAGAAGTGCTTTAAAAACAAACATATGGATAAAAAAAAACATATTTTATTTAGCTCTTCATGCCTATAATAACTTGTTATTTCGGTTTTTTACTAACAGCTTTAACTAGATCTCCCCGAAGAAAAGTCACAAAATCATGATGGAGACCATACAAAAACAAACAAACAAACCCCATGCGGCCAAATCCATCAACCGGAAACCCTTGGAATGGCTTTGCAAAACAATGAAGTCTTCATCTCCAAAGACAACTTCAATTTCTCAGACAAGTCAACATGATTTGCTACAGCATGATCACTAGGCACCCACTTGAAGCTTTGAAGCAACTGAGCAAGCCAAAGCTCAACAGTTGCTAAACCCATAGCCTTACCAGGGCAAACCCTTCTCCCTGAGCCAAATGGAGCCAACCTGAGATCAGACCCCATGATGGGTACATCATCTACCTCCTTCATGAACCTCTCAGGCTTGAACACGTGGGGCTCTGGCCAAACCCGATCGTCATGTGTTATGGCCCACATATTGACCATAGCAGTGGTGCCAGCGGGGAT
This sequence comes from Bretschneidera sinensis, assembly GCA_023935145.1. NCBI lineage: Eukaryota > Viridiplantae > Streptophyta > Magnoliopsida > Brassicales > Akaniaceae > Bretschneidera > Bretschneidera sinensis. The sequence goes on from CM043700.1 coordinate 124,876,123, forward strand.
AAAGTGGGGCCCTATGTGGGTGTCATGAATGGCAAGCCTGGCCCAGGAGAGGAGGGGACCTGGTGGGTGCATTCTCAATGTTTCTTTCACAATGGCTAGGAGATATGGGAGGTTTGGGAGGTCAGCATCTGAAACGAATCGTTTTGTGCCCACGATTGTGTCAATTTCGAATTGAGCTTTGGCTTGGATATCAGGGTGGAGAACCATCCTCGCAAGAATCCACTCTAGCAGGATTGCCACTGTATCAGTGCCCCTGAAGATCATTTCCTGTAATAAAAGCCAGAAATTATTTCTGTTTCTTTTTTAATTTTCAGTTAGATATGTATTAATTTTTCCTCATTTTTTGAAAAGATTTAAAATGCATAAATTTATTAAGGGTAAGAAGGTAAGATCAAGAAATAATTGATGTGAAGAAGCAATAGACTTAACAAGACAAGAAAAGAGAATATATAAATATCAATGGTTTTTGGAGAGAAAATATTTAGATTCTCCTCTATATATAACTAACTTCTTTGGACATATACCCCAAAAGAGAAAAGTATTACTAATATGACCAACGGTTTTTCAAGCATCTGCATTATATAAACAACAGCTTCTTCTTCTTCTTCTTCTTCCTCTTCTTCTTTCTTTTTTTGGAAAAATAAAATGTTAAACAAAAGGCTAAACAACACAAGAATCTAACAAACAAAAAGTTTCTCTATCTCATGGTATGATCTATACCATTTAAGATGAGATTGAGAAATAAAGGTAATACTACGTAAAACAAGCCCAATACTTTAAAAACCTTCATGTATAACAGTTTCCTGATAATAACACTATATCATAATTATATTAATTAACATAAATTTTAATGCAATAATCTTATAATTAATGGAGTAAAAGAATAAGTGAACCAAAAAATGAAAATAAAACTGCTAAAGACATACCCATAAAACAGCAATCATATCAGAATCACTAAGCTTGTTCTCTTTCTCCAAATCAAGCAACACATCAACAAAAGCACCCTCTTGCTCACCACCACCACTAACTTTACTCCCTTCATTCTCAGCTCTTTTGGCCCTATGCTCCTCTATGATCTTCTCAACAAAAACATTCACTTTGGCCACTAACTTCCTGCACCTCTTCCTCACACCTTGCAAATCCAACAACCTTAAAAGAGGGAAATGATCACTCCAATTAAAGACCCCAAGTAACTCATACCCTTCACTAACCAAACCCTCAAGCTCATGACTCTCATCGTCATCAACACCACCACCAAACTCGTAGCTCTTACCAAACACACTCATCATCACATTGTTAAGTGACCCAAAATGCAAAACTTTCCTCACCTCCACCTCACCATCTCTCCTAACCAAACCCTCTATCTCTTCCACCATCTTCTGCCCCATTTTACTCCGAAACTCACCGAAACAAGCGATCCTCTTGGGGCTGAATAGATGGGTGGCCGAGATTCTCCTCAGGTTCCTCCAGTACTCACCGTACGGAGCAAAACCCATCGCCCTATGGAACAACAGCTCGTAAGCCGATTCCTTCACTGGCCTATCCGCGAAAGCGGAGCTGTTCAATAGCTCTTTTGCGGTTTCGGGTTCGCTCGAGATGATAAAACGAGTGAACCCAATTGAAAAGGCCATTAAGGACTTTGCTTTAAGCGACTCGGTTAAGTTAGCAAGAACTCTATGAGTTAAAGAGCCAGTGAAAGCCAAGACCAGTCCGAGAATGGGGAGACCAGAGGGGCCCGGAATGGCTGTTCGGGTATTGGTTTGGGTCTGGATTTGGGCCTTGTAGAGAGCCCAAGCGAGCCCCCCAGGGGTTAACCAGAAAGCGAAAACGGCAACGAAGAGAAAGAGACAGAGACAGAGCTCCAAACTGAGAAATGGTGAGGACCCAGTTCGGGTAATGAAGGGAAGATAGTATTCCACTGACATTTTTTTTATGGTTTTCAGGGAACAGAATGATTGTTTTCAGGTGAGGGGGTTTAGAGAGTTTAAAGCAAGTTGAAGCTAAAGAGTCACTGAAACTGAATGGCTTTTACAGTTCTGATATATAGAGAGAGAGAGACGAGCGATTGGTGGTGGGTGAGGAAAGTGAGAGTGGGAGAGGGGTTTATATAGTGCGGAAAATTCACCGCAGGATTTAACATTTACTGTCGTTTATTAAGACCTTTAAATGATAGTGATGATACGTTTAGAGAATCAACTGTGGAATTTGGGCAGTCTCTTTCACTAGAATTACGATTCTGCCATGGAGCCGAACATGCACTTGCAATTTTGATGCACCAAAATTATTACCGTATTAAATGTAATTTGGCCCTTGTAAAGAATGAATTTATGTATATTATTCGTTGAAGGAAAGAAAATATATATACAATATAGAGTCTAATTTAGATCCTAAGATATAGCATGTATTGTAAATTGCTATTTACATTCCTATGTATAAAAAAAAAATAACAAAAATAAAGGAGAATAAAAGAGAATAAAGAAGGATTGATTACCTATAATAAAAAGAGATCACGGATATTATGCACCAATAATGGACTTTACAATTCTTAATACTCCCTCTCAAGTTTGGAATGTTGATAATTTCTAACTAGAATTACGACCAAAATTATTACTGTATTAAATGTAATTTTGCCCTCCCAAAAAAATATTTGGCAAAATTTTTTTTTATCATGTATAATTAAGCGGCATGACGGAGACAATGCGGTGGTGGAGGGCAAGTCGAGCCCACGTAGAGGATGTATATGAATATATGACATCTAAATCAATACAAACATGAAAATGAAAATAAGAAAAAAGATTTAATATTTAATATTTTTCTCTATTTTATGATAAAAAAAATGTTTAATTCAAAAGCTACTGCTTGTTGAGGCTCAGAGTGATTCCTTAATTACAAAAAAAAAATCATAAAATAGGTTTAGAGAAAGAAAAAAATCTATTGGATGACAAGTGAATGTGTCAATGTTTACCACATAGTAAAAGAGATTTGAAGTGCTATGACAGTGCATTTTAAGAATATTTTGTTTTGCTTTTTGTTCTGTTTATTCTATTGTTTTGTGCACAGTCCTTGCAAAATCGATTTTTTCACATTTTTGGATCAACCCTCCCCTTTAAAAAAAATGGCCAATCCCTCTCCTTAATTTGTCCCATTTGCATGTCAATTGTCGAATCTTTGATGTACAGCACAGTGGTAGTATGGCGAATACAGACAATTTTCACGTTCCCTCAAAATTTAAGACCCATGTTGGTACGTATGTTCTTGGGGCCTTGGACCCATTTGGTGGACATAAATCTTGGTTTGGACTTTGGACCATCATCTTACAAGCTAAAGATTAACAAGGCGGCAATAGATTCTAGCTTTTTTGGGAAATTTATTTGTACCACCGTTCAATCATATTGTTCATTTTAAAGAGAATCCCACCTTAATATAAAAATAAAATTGGTTAATAATCTAACGTAAATAACTATTGTTAAATGATCAGACAAACAACGTGATACATTCATCATTAAAGAAAAGTTTCATCTTTTATAAGATTCTTTAGTTTGCGTGGTGTGGGCTCACATCAAAATTCAGATTTAAGAGGTGGATGATGGATCTCCTAGACCATAGAATTCCCTTTGATTCTTGGGTTTGGGGGGGGGGGGGAGGAGGATTCTCATGAACGAGGATTCTCTCCCTCAGACAATACTCTTATTTGTGTTGTACTTGGTGGGATTTAATGCCCCAAAAAAAAACGAAGAAACTTTGGAAAAGAACATTGTTTATACATTCCATTAAAATTGACCGATTATATCATTCATTTTATGTCATTATATAGATTTAATTTGTTACGGTGTTTTTTTAACGGTAAAATAGTCAATTTATCAGTTCGACTTAATTATGTGTCATTTTTTTATCAATTTTATGTTTAATTGTTTATTTTGATGGTTTCTTTTAGTATTTGATATTTCTTTACTGCTTCGAAAAACCATGTAACTGAAAGCAATGCAATGATCTCTCAGGCTTCCTAGACTTCCTCTAGGAGTTCAGCACCTTCGGTCAACAAAACTTGCTTCCTCTCGGTTCGGGTAGGTGCCACAACCGAGCCTTTTTTCAGTGGTCAAAATGTTATCTTTCGACACTCCTGAAAGACAATATAGATATTGTCATTGCCTTTGTTTTGGGTGTCCACGTCAAATTGCTATGGTCTCCCTAAAATTATGGGACAAGCATCCATCTCAACAATATCATAAAAAGTTGAGTCTGAATAGTGAACACCAATTAAGAAGGTGAACCGACATTGCTCGGTAACTGGTGTCTCGGTACCGTGCTTGATCCATCCAATCTTGTAAGGTGTTGGATGTTTCTTGGTCTTTAGGCCTAACTTTGTCATCATCACTCGGGACACTATATTTTCTCCATTGCCCTCATCAACGATCACATCATATACTTGTTGGTTGATGGTGCATCTTGTGCGAAATACATTGTGCCTCTGTGATTGGTCTTCATGTCTCGGGGATAGGAGTACTCATTGGATAACCAAGGACTAGGAAATGAGAGTTCTTTCGTCGGCGTTGGTTGTTGTTTCCTAGTACTCGGATGTCTCTTCCCCAATAGCATCTTCCTATTCAAACTCCTCATACTCTGTCACTTCACCAGTCTCGGTGTGAATGTAATTCACCATCTTTCTTCTCGGGTATTTACTGGATCTATGCCCCGGTTGGTTAGACTTGAAACACTAGTCTGGCTCAAGCTGTGCATAAGGGTTGTCAGAATGGGGTATAGTCCCTAATTGTCTCGATCCACTAGTGTTGCCACCGGCTGTCTTTCCTCCCAAGACTATGGACTGAGTGGTGGTCTCGAGAATAACCATTGGTTATTTTCCCCGAGACTGTGCAGATCACATCGAATCACTAGGGTTTCGCTCCCAGGTTGAAGTTTCTGAACGTTCCAACCGTTTCTCTTCTCGGGTTCCTAGGCTAACAGCTTCAGTAAGAGTGAAGACATATTGCATAGAAACCTTATCTTGGATTGCCATACGCAACCCACCAATAAACCTATCCACTTGTTGGGCTTCGGTCTTCATAAGATCATTCCTGGCCGATAGTCTATAAAACTCATCAACATATGTCTGGACTGTACAAATCTCTTGGCGACACTCTTGATACTGATGGAACAATCCTTGCTCAAAGTTGGGTGGTAGAAACCGAGCTTTGAGAAGCCGCTTCATCTTCAGCCATGGAGTCACGGGCCCCCTCCTCTGCCGGGATCGAGAAACTTGCAACTGTTCTCACCAAGCAGATGCTCCTGCCTTGAACTTATACGCCACCAACTTGACCTTTCGTTCCTCATGAATACTCATATATTCGAAGAACCTTTCTACCTTCGTTACCCAATCTAAGAAATCTACAATATGAAGATGTCCATTGAACGAAGGCAAGTCTATCTTCATCTGGTATTCCCTAAAATCGTCCCTACCATAATCCTGATGCCTAGGGTGCTCTTTATAAGCATCCCCATAGCCATTACCATAGGTGCTACCTACATAATCAGCGCCTCTGCGCCCATAACCTCCATACCATGTGCCACTTCTGCCTCTGATACCAAAGACTCCATCAGCGTAATCTACATCATCACTATTATCGTCATGGACTGGATTTCCTTGGGGCCTAGGCTAAACCAGTAGGCTGGCCTTACCCAGATTCCATCATTATCCCGGGCGACATACTCCAGGTGATGTTAATTGAACCCAAACTGTATCTGCTCCAAATTCTCTTACAACCATCGAACGGACTGCTAGAGATTATGGAACTCGACTCTCAAAGGAGCCTCCCTGTCACAAACATCGTTGTTACATGGGTTGTCCCCGTTATATTGGCCGGCCATAATCAGGATAAAACCTGTTCTGATACCAACTGACATAGCGGAAGACTTGAGTTTAACCTTACCGCACCAAGGAGGAAAGAAGAATAGCGTCTTCAACCCTTTTCTTCTGGGTGCACCTTAGAATAGAGAAGAAAACAGTGTTTTTACCCAAAGATAGAACACCAACCTGCAGGCTGCAAAGATAACACTTCGCAGAGTTTTGAGAGAAATTCTCTTAATAATTCTATTGATCAAAGTTATGAGAAATACAATAATGGAATCACCTATTTATTGTAATAGGAAAATCTTGCTCCTAGTAAAAGAAGTAAATCTAGTCCTAGTAGAAAAGTAAACATAGAGTCTTAGTAGAAAAGTAAACATAGAGTCCTAATAGAACAGAAAGCATACCTAATCCTAATAGAGAAAATAGTTTTAGAGAAATTAAAGTTACTCCTAATAAAGAAAGAAAAAAATAAAATGCTAATTATTATGTCTTACATCTTTGGAATTAATTAATAACCTCTCACAACCTTTTTTTGTTTAACCTTTTTTTAACCTTTATTTGTTTAACCTTTTTTATTTTTTTGGGATACGAAACCAGGACAAGATAGATTCAAGAAAATATCAATGGTGGTGAGGTTTAAAACCCTACTACAATATCTTTTTATGACAAAAACACCACTTTGGATAATTGATCCAAAGATATAGGACTAGATTCATTATTTTGGTTGGTCAGTCTAATGATACAAACATCTCACATTCTCTAAGAAGTCACCTAAGAGAATACTCATAAACACATAGTAAAACTATTCAAGTTATTTTCTAAAAATTCATTTATTGTTATTTTATTGAAACCCAAGAAAGTTATGTATAACATATTACAAGAGTACTTGTATTGCAAAACAAGTAATTCCTAACCAATTAAAACTAACATCTCTTTAGGAAACTCCTAACTATATTACATAAATAGAGAACCAAATCAAATTCCTATTAAATCAGTAATTAACAAAATCTTTAAAAAAAATATGATTAACATAATATTTCACCCAATGTAAGGATAAATTACTTCTCAACACATTTAGATCATAACTAAAACATTTTTTTTCCTGAAGGAGATTGTAAATTTGTTTCTAAAACTTTAATGGCCATAAACTCATTCTTGCCTAAGCATGCATGATATGGCCATGTGTAGAACTGCTGAAATTGTACGAGATTACAATGTTCAAACAAAATATCAATAAGAAAATATTTGTTGGAAAAAAATGGCAACAGCAAAACCATGAAAATTAGAACAAACTGGTTTTTGCTTTGATTATATTACAAAATCAGTGTACAAGAGCATGAAACCTAAGCCTTTCACAACACCACCCATCATTCCAGTTTCTTCCGCCCTTTTTCTTTGCACCCTAACATGCAATAAAACCTATTATTAAATAGAGTAACATATTAATTAGATCTCCCCATAGAAAAGTCACAAAACCATGACACAGGTCATATTATTTTTAGTATTAATTTACTCAGTTTCCCAATGAATCTATTGCATTGATTTTGAATCACGGGAGGAGAAGAAGTCGTTACTTGTTACTTTATTATTTTTTTTAATACGGCCTATAATGATTGATGAGTCGTAAATTTGCAATTGAATTTATTTATTCTTTCAATTGGCATTTTTTCTTGCAAAAATTTTAACTTATAGAAGTGCTTTAAAAACAAACATATGGATAAAAAAAAAACATATTTTATTTAGCCCTTCATGCCTATAATAACTTGTTATTTCGGTTTTTTACTAACAGCTTTAACTAGATCTCCTCGAAGAAAAGTCACAAAATCATGATGGAGACCATACAAAAACAAACAAACAAACCCCATGCGGCCAAATCCATCAACCGGAAACCCTTGGAATGGCTTTGCAAACCAATGAAGTCTTCATCTCCAAAGACAACTTCAATTTCTCAGACAAGTCAACATGATTTGCTACAGCATGATCACTAGGCACCCACTTGAAGCTTTGAAGCAACTGAGCAAGCCAGAGCTCAACAGTTGCTAAACCCATAGCCTTACCAGGGCAAACCCTTCTCCCTGAGCCAAATGGAGCCAACCTGAGATCAGACCCCATGATGGGTACATCATCTACCTCCTTCATGAACCTCTCAGGCTTGAACACGTGGGGCTCTGGCCAAACCCGATCGTCATGTGTTATGGCCCACATATTGACCATAGCAGTGGTGCCAGCGGGGATAAAGTGGGGCCCTATGTGGGTGTCATGAATGGCAAGCCTGGCCCAGGAGAGGAGGGGACCTGGTGGGTGCATTCTCAATGTTTCTTTCACAATGGCTAGGAGATATGGGAGGTTTGGGAGGTCAGCATCTGAAACGAATCGTTTTGTGCCCACGATTGTGTCAATTTCGAATTGAGCTTTGGCTTGGATATCAGGGTGGAGAACCATCCTCGCAAGAATCCACTCTAGCAGGATTGCCACTGTATCAGTGCCCCTGAAGATCATTTCCTGTAATAAAAGCCAGAAATTATTTCTGTTTCTTTTTTAATTTTCAATTAGATATGTATTAATTTTTCCTCATTTTTTGAAAAGATTTAAAATGCATAAATTTATTAAGGGTAAGAAGGTAAGATCAAGAAATAATTGATGTGAAGAAGCAATAGACTTAACAAGACAAGAAAAGAGAATATATAAATATCAATGGTTTTTGGAGAGAAAATATTTAGATTCTCCTCTATATATAACTAATATAACCAACGGTTTTTCAAGCATCTGCATTATATAAACAACAGCTTCTTCTTCTTCTTCTTCTTCTTCTTCTTCTTCTTTCTTTTTTTGGAAAAATAAAATGTTAAACAGAAGGCTAAACAACACAAGAATCTAACAAACAAAAAGTTTCTCTATCTCATGGTATGATCTATACCATTTAAGATGAGATTTAGAAATAAAGGTAATACTACGTAAAACAAGCCCAATACTTTAAAAACCTTCATGTGTAACAGTTTCCCTGATAATAACACTATATCATAATTATATTAATTAACATAAATTTTAATGCAATAATCTTATAATTAATGGAGTAAAAGAATAAGTGAACCAAAAAATGAAAATAAAACTGCTAAAGACGTACCCATAAAACAGCAATCATATCAGAATCACTAAGCTTGTTCTCTTTCTCCAAATCAAGCAACACATCAACAAAAGCACCCTCTTGCTCACCACCACCACTAACTTTATTCCCTTCATTCTCAGCTCTTTTGGCCCTATGCTCCTCTATGATCTTCTCAACAAAAACATTCACTTTGGCCACTAACTTCCTGCACCTCTTCCTCACACCTTGCAAATCAAACAACCTTAAAAGAGGGAAATGATCACTCCAATTAAAGACCCCAAGTAACTCATACCCTTCACTAACCAAACCCTCAAGCTCATGACTCTCATCGTCATCAACACCACCACCAAACTCGTAGCTCTTACCAAACACACTCATCATCACATTGTTAAGTGACCCAAAATGCAAAACTTTCCTCACCTCCACCTCACCATCTCTCCCAACCAAACCCTCTATCTCTTCCACCATCTTCTGCCCCATTTTACTCCGAAACTCACCGAAACAAGCGATCCTCTTGGGGCTGAATAGATGGGTGGCCGAGATTCTCCTCAGGTTCCTCCAGTACTCACCGTACGGAGCAAAACCCATCGCCCTATGGAACAACAGCTCGTAAGCCGATTCCTTCACTGGCCTATCCGCGAAAGCGGAGCTGTTCAATAGCTCTTTTGCGGTTTCGGGTTCGCTCGAGATGATAAAACGAGTGAACCCAATTGAAAAGGCCATTAAGGACTTTGCTTTAAGCGACTCGGTTAAGTTAGCAAGAACTCTATGAGTTAAAGAGCCAGTGAAAGCCAAGACCAGTCCGAGAATGGGGAGACCAGAGGGGCCCGGAATGGCTGTTCGGGTATTGGTTTGGGTCTGGATTCGGGCCTTGTAGAGAGCCCAAGCGAGCCCCCCAGGGGTTAACCAGAAAGCGAAAACGGCAACGAAGAGAAAGAGACAGAGACAGAGCTCCAAACTGAGAAATGGTGAGGACCCAGTTCGGGTAATGAAGGGAAGATAGTATTCCACTGACATTTTTTTATGGTTTTCAGGGAACAGAATGACTGTTTTCAGGTGAGGGGGTTTAGAGAGTTTAAAGCAAGTTGAAGCTAAAGAGTCACTGAAACTGAATGGCTTTTACAGTTCTGATATATAGAGAGAGAGAGAGACGAGCGATTGGTGGTGGGTGAGGAAAGTGAGAGTGGGAGAGGGATTTATATAGTGCGGAAAATTCACCGCAGGATTTAACATTTACTGTCGTTATTTAAGACCTTTAAATGATAGTGATGATACGTTTAGAGAATCAACTGTGGAATTTGGGCAGTCTCTTTCACTAGAATTACGATTCTGCCGTGGAGCCGAACATGCACTTGCAATTTTGATGCACCAAAATTATTACTGTATTAAATGTAATTTGGCCCCTGTAAAGAATGAATTTATGTATATTATTCGTTGAAGGAAAGAAAATATATATACAATATAGAGTCTAATTTAGATCCTAAAATATAGCATGTATTGTTATTGCTATTTACATTCTTATGTATAAAAAAAAATAACAAAAATAAAGGAAAATAAAAGAGAATAAAGAAGGATTGATTACCTATAATAAAAAGAGATCATGGATATTATGCACCAATAATGGACTTTACAATTCTTAATACTCCCTCTCAAGTTTGGAATGTTGATAATTTCTAACTAGAATTACGACCAAAATTATTACTGTATTAAATGTAATTTTGCCCTCCCAAAAAAATATTTGGAAAATTTTTTTTTATCATGTATAATTAAGCGGCATGACGGAGACAATGCGGTGGTGGAGGGCAAGTCGAGCCCACATAGAGGATGTATATGAATATATGACATCTAAATCAATACAAACATGAAAATGAAAATAAGAAAAAAGATTTAATATTTTTCTCTATTTTATGATAAAAAAATGTTTAATTCAAAAGCTACTGCTTGTTGAGGCTCGAAGTGAATCCTTAATTACAAAAAAAAAAAATTCATAAAATAGGTTTATAGAAAGAAAAAAATCTATTGGATGACAAGTGAATGTGTCAATGTTTACCACATAGTAAAAGAGGTTTGAAGTGCTATGACAGTGCATTTTAAGAATATTTTGTTTTGCTTTTTGTTCTGTTTATTCTACTGTTTTGTGCACAGTCCTTGCAAAATCGATTTTTTCACATTTTTGGATCAACCCTCCCCTTTAAAAAAAATGGCCAACCCTCTCCTTAAATTGTCCCATTTGCATGTCAATTGTCGAATCTTTGATGTACAGCACAGTGGCAGTATGGCGAATACAGACAATTTTCACGTTCCCTCAAAATTTAAGACCAATGGTGGTACGTATGTTCTTGGGGCCTTTGACCCATTTGGTGGACATAAATCTTGGTTTGGACTTTGGGCCATCATCTTACAAGCTAAAGAGTAACAAGGCGGCAATAGATTCTAGCTTTTTTGGGAAATTTATTTGTACCACCATTCAATCATATTGTTCATTTTAAAGAGAATCCTACCTTAATATAAAAATAAAATTGGTTAATAATCTAACGTAAATAACCATTGTTAAATGATCGGACAAACAACATGATACATTCATCATTAAAGAAAAGTTTCATCTTTTATAAGATTCTTTAGTTTGCGTGGTGTGGGCTCACATCAAAATTCAGATTTAAGAGGTGGATGATGGATCTCCTAGACCATAGAATTCCCTTTGATTCTTGGGTTTGGGGGGGGGGGATTCTCATGAATGAGGATTCTGTCCCTCAGACAATACTCTTATTTGTGTTGTACTTGGTGGGATTTAATGCCCCAAAAAAAAACGAAGAAACTTTGGAAAAGAACATTGTTTATACATTCCATTAAAATTGACCGATTATATCATTCATTTTTTGTCATTATATAGATTTAATTTGTTACGGTGCTTTTTTAACGGTAAAATAGTCAATTTATCAGTCCGACTTAATTATGTGTCATTTTTTTATCAATTTTATGTTTAATTGTTTATTTTGATGGTTTCTTTTAGTATTTGATATTTCTTTAGTGCTTCGAAAAACCATGTAACTGAAAGCAATGCAATGATCTCTCAGGCTTCCTAGACTTCCTCTAAGAGTTCAGCACCTTCGGTCAACAAAACTTGCTTCCTCTCGGTTCGGGTAGGTGCCACAACCGAGTCTTCTTTCAGTGGTCAAAATGTTATCTTTCGACACTCCTGAAAGACAATATAGATATTGTCATTGCCTTTGTTTTGGGTGTCCACGTCAAATTGCTATGGTCTCCCTAAAATTATGTAACAAGAATCCATCTCAACAATATCATAAAAAGTTGAGTCTGAATAGTGATCACCAATTAAGAAGGTGAATCGACATTGCTCGGTAACTGGTGTCTCGTTACCGTGCTTGATCCATCCAATCTTGTAAGGTGTTGGATGTTTCTTGGTCTTTAGGCCTAACTTTGTCATCATCACTCGGGACACTATATTTTCTCCATTGCCCTCATCAACGATCACATCATATACTTGTTGGTTGATGGTGCATCTTGTGCGAAATACATTGTGCCTCTGTGATTGGTCTTCATGTCTCGGGGATAGGAGTACTCATTGGATAACCAAGGACTAGGAAATGAGAGTTCCTTCGTCGGCGTTGGTTGTTGTTTCCTAGTACTCGGATGTCTCTTCCCCAATAGTATCTTCCTATTCAAACTCCTCATACTCTGTCACTTCACCAGTCTCGGTGTGAATGTAATTCACCATCTTTCTTCTCGGGTATTTACTGCATCTATGCCCCGGTTGGTTAGACTTGAAACACTAGTCTGGCTCAAGCTGTGCATAAGGGTTGTCAGAATGGGGTATAGTCCCTAATTGTCTCGATCCACTAGTGTTGCCACCGGCTGTCTTTCCTCCCAAGACTATGGACTGAGTGGTGGTCTCGAGAATAACCATTGGTTGTTTTCCCCGAGACTGTGCAGATCACATCGAATCACTAGGGTTTCGCTCCCAGGTTGAAGTTTCTGGATGCTCCAACCGTTTCTCTTCTCGGGTTGCTAGGCTAACAACTTCAGTAAGAGTGAAGACATATTGCATAGAAACCTTATCTTGGATTGCCATACGCAACCCACCAATAAACCTATCCACTTGTTGGGCTTCGGTCTTCATAAGATCATTCCTGGCCGATAGTCTATAAAACTCATCAACATATGTCTGGATTGTACAAATCTCTTGGCGACACTCTTGATACTGATGGAACAATCGTTGCTCAAAGTTGGGTGGTAGAAACCGAGCTTTGAGAAGCCGCTTCATCTTCAGCCATGGAGTCACGGGCCCCCTCCTCTGCCGGGATCGAGAAACTTGCAACTGTTCTCACCAAGCAGATGCTCCTGCCTTGAACTTATACGCCACCAACTTGACCTTTCGTTCCTCATGAATACTCATATATTTGAAGAACCTTTCTACCTTCGTTACCCAATCTAAGAAATCTACAATATGAAGATGTCCATTGAACGAAGGCAAGTCTATATTCATCTGGTATTCCCTAAAATCATCCCTACCATAATCCTGATGCCTAGGGTGCTCTTTATAAGCATCCCCATAGCCATTACCATAGGTGCTACCTACATAATCAGCGCCTCTGCGCCCATAACCTCCATACCATGTGCCACTTCTGCCTCTGATACCAAAGACTCCATCAGCGTAATCTACATCATCACTATTATCGTCATGGACTGGATTGCCTTGGGGCCTAGGCTAAACCAGTAGGCTGGCCTTACCCAGATTCCATCATTATCCCGGGCGACATAGTCCAGGTGATGTTAATTGAACCCAAACTGTATCTGCTCCAAATTCTCTTACAACCGTCGAACGGACTGCTAGAGATTATGGAACTCGACTCTCAAAGGAGCCTCCCTGTCACGAACATCGTTGTTACGCGGGTTGTCCCCGTTATATTGGCCGGCCATAATCAGGATAAAACCTGTTCTGATACCAACTGACATAGCGGAAGACTTGAGTTTAACCTTACCGCACCAAGGAGGAAAGAAGAATAGCGTCTTCAACCCTTTTCTTCTGGGTGCACCTTAGAATAGAGAAGAAAACAGTGTTTTTACCCAAAGATAGAACACCAACCTGCAGGCTGCAAAGATAACACTTCGCAGAGTTTGGAGAGAAATTCTCTTAATAATTCTATTGATCAAAGTTATGAGAAATACAATAATGGAATCACCTATTTATTGTAATAGGAAAATCTTGCTCCTAGTAAAAGAAGTAAATCTAGTCCTAGTAGAAAAGTAAACATAGAGTCTTAGTAGAAAAGTAAACATAGAGTCCTAATAGAAAAGAAAGCATACCTAATCCTAATAGAGAAAATAGTTTTAGAGAAATTAAAGTTTCTTCTAATAAAGAAAAAAAAATGCTAATTTTTATGTCTTACATCTTTGGAATTAATTAATAACCTCTCACAACCTTTTTTTGTTTAACCTTTTTTTAACCTTTATTTGTTTTAACCTTTTTTATTTTTTTGGGATACGAAACCAGAACAAGATAGATTCAAGAAAATATCAATGGTGGTGTGGTTTAAAACCCTACTACAATATCTTTTTATGACAAAAACACCACTTTCGATAATTGATCCAAAGATATAGGACTAGATTCATTATTTTGGTTGGTCAGTCTAATGATACAAACATCTCACATTCTTTAAGAAGTCACCTAAGAGAATACTCATAAACACATAGTAAAACTATTCAAGTTATTTTCTAAAAATTCATTTATTGTTATTTTATTGAAACCCAAGAAAGTTATGTATAACATATTACAAGAGTACTTGTATTGCAAAACAAGTAATTCCTAACCAATTAAAACTAACATCTCTTTAGGAAACTCTTAACTATATTACATAAATAGAGAACCAAATCAAATTCCTATTAAATCAGTAATTAACAAAATATTTAAAAAAATATGATTAACATAATATTTCACCCAATGTCAAGATAAATTACTTCTCACAACATTTAGATCATAACTAAAACATTTTTTTTCCTTAAGGAGATTGTAAATTTGTTTCTAAAACTTTAATGGCCATAAACTCATTCTTGCCTAAGCATGCATGATATGGCCATGTGTAGAACTGCTGAAATTGTACGAGATTACAATGTTCAAACAAAATATCAATAAGAAAATATTTGTTAGAAAAAAATGGCAACAGCAAAACCATGAAAATTAGAACAAACTGGTTTTTGCTTTGATTATATTACAAAATCAGTGTACAAGAGCATGAAACTTAAGCCTTTCACAACACCACCCATCATTCCAATTTCTTCCGCCATTTTTTTTTGCACCCTAACATGCAATAAAACCTAATATTAAATAGAGTAACATATTAATTAGATCTCCCCATAGAAAAGTCACAAAACCATGACACAGTTCTTATTATTTTTAGTATTAATTTACTCAAGAGTTCCCCAATGAATCTATTGCATTGATTCTGATTCACGGGAGGAGAAGAAGTTGTTACTTGTTACTCTTTTTTTTTAATACGGCCTATAATGATTGATGAGTCGCAAGTTTGCAATCGAATTTATTTATTCTTTCAATTGGCATTTTTCCTTGCAAAAATTTTAACTTATAGAAGTGCTTTAAAAACAAACATATGGATAAAAAAAACATATTTTATTTAGCCCCTTCATGCCTATAATAACTTGTTATTTCGGATTTTTACTAACAGCTTTAACTAGATCTCCCCGAAGAAAAGTCACAAAATCATGATGGAGACCATACAAAAACAAACAAACAAACCCCATGCGGCCAAATCCATCAACCGGAAACCCTTGGAATGGCTTTGCAAACCAATGAAGTCTTCATCTCCAAAGACAACTTCAATTTCTCAGACAAGTCAACATGATTTGCTACAGCATGATCACTAGGCACCCACTTGAAGCTTTGAAGCAACTGAGCAAGCCAAAGCTCAACAGTTGCTAAACCCATAGCCTTACCAGGGCAAACCCTTCTCCCTGAGCCAAATGGAGCCAACCTGAGATCAGACCCCATGATGGGTACATCATCTACCTCCTTCATGAACCTCTCAGGCTTGAACACGTGGGGCTCTGGCCAAACCCGATCGTCATGTGTTATGGCCCACATATTGACCATAGCAGTGGTGCCAGCGAGGATAAAGTGGGGCCCTATGTGGGTGTCATGAATGGCAAGCCTGGCCCAGGAGAGGAGGGGACCTGGTGGGTGCATTCTCAATGTTTCTTTCACAATGGCTAGGAAATATGGGAGGTTTGGGAGGTCAGCATCTGAAACGAATCGTTTTGTGCCCACGATTGTGTCAATTTCGAATTGAGCTTTGGCTTGGATATCAGGGTGGAGAACCATCCTCGCAAGAATCCACTCTAGCAGGATTGCCACTGTATCAGTGCCCATGAAAGATCATTTCATGTAATAAAAGCCAGAAATTATTTCTGTTTCTTTTTTAATTTTCAGTTAGATATGTATTAATTTTTCCTCATTTTTTGAAAAGATTTAAAATGCATAAATTTATTAAGGGTAAGAAGGTAAGATCAAGAAATAATTGATGTGAAGAAGCAATAGACTTAACAAGACAAGAAAAGAGAATATATAAATATCAATGGTTTTTGGAGAGAAAATATTTAGATTCTCCTCTATATATAACTAACTTCTTTGGACACATACCCCAAAAGAGAAAAGTATTACTAATATAACCAACGGTTTTTCAAGCATCTGCATTATATAAACAACAGCTTCTTCTTCTTCTTCTTCTTCTTCTTCTTTCTTTTTTTGGAAAAATAAAATGTTAAACAGAAGGCTAAACAACACAAGAATCTAACAAACAAAAAGTTTCTCTATCTCATGGTATGATCTATACCATTTAAGATGAGATTGAGAAATAAAGGTAATACTACGTAAAACAAGCCCAATACTTTAAAAACCTTCATGTATGACAGTTTCCCTGATAATAACACTATATCATAATTATATTAATTAACATAAATTTTAATGCAATAATCTTATAATTAATGGAGTAAAAGAATAAGTGAACCAAAAAATGAAAATAAAACTGCTAAAGACATACCCATAAAACAGCAATCATATCAGAATCACTAAGCTTGTTCTCTTTCTCCAAATCAAGCAACACATCAACAAAGGCACCCTCTTGCTCACCACCACCACTAACTTTATTCCCTTCATTCTCAGCTCTTTTGGCCCTATGCTCCTCTATGATCTTCTCAACAAAAACATTCACTTTGGCCACTAACTTCCTGCACCTCTTCCTCACACCTTGCAAATCCAACAACCTTAAAAGAGGGAAATGATCACTCCAATTAAAGACCCCAAGTAACTCATACCCTTCACTAACCAAACCCTCAAGCTCATGACTCTCATCGTCATCAACACCACCACCAAACTCGTAGCTCTTACCAAACACACTCATCATCACATTGTTAAGTGACCCAAAATGCAAAACTTTCCTCACCTCCACCTCACCATCTCTCCCAACCAAACCCTCTATCTCTTCCACCATCTTCTGCCCCATTTTACTCCGAAACTCACCGAAACAAGCGATCCTCTTGGGGCTGAATAGATGTGTGGCCGAGATTCTCCTCAGGTTCCTCCAGTACTCACCGTACGGGGCAAAACCCATCGCCCTATGGAACAACAGCTCGTAAGCCGATTCCTTCACTGGCCTATCCGCGAAAGCGGAGCTGTTCAATAGCTCTTTTGCGGTTTCGGGTTCGCTCGAGATGATAAAACGAGTGAACCCAATTGAAAAGGCCATTAAGGACTTTGCTTTAAGCGACTCGGTTAAGTTAGCAAGAACTCTATGAGTTAAAGAGCCAGTGAAAGCCAAGACCAGTCCGAGAATGGGGAGACAAGAGGGGCCCGGAATGGCTGTTCGGGTATTGGTTTGGGTCTGGATTCGGGCCTTGTAGAGAGCCCAAGCGAGCCCCCCAGGGGTTAACCAGAAAGCAAAAACGGCAACGAAGAGAAAGAGACAGAGACAGAGCTCCAAACTGAGAAATGGTGAGGACCCAGTTCGGGTAATGAAGGGAAGATAGTATTCCACTGACATTTTTTTATGGTTTTCAGGGAACAGAATGACTGTTTTCAGGTGAGGGGGTTTAGAGAGTTTAAAGCAAGTTGAAGCTAAAGAGTCACTGAAACTGAACGGCTTTTACAGTTCTGATATATAGAGAGAGAGAGAGAGACGAGCGATTGGTGGTGGGTGAGGAAAGTGAGAGTGGGAGAGGGGTTTATATAGTGCGGAAAATTCACCGCAGGATTTAACATTTACTGTCGTTAATTAAGACCTTTAAATGATAGTGATGATACGTTTAGAGAATCAACTGTGGAATTTGGGCAGTCTCTTTCACTAGAATTACGATTCTGCCATGGAGCCGAACATGCACTTGCAATTTTGATGCACCAAAATTATTACTGTATTAAATGTAATTTGGCCCCTGTAAAGAATGAATTTATGTATATTATTCGTTGAAGGAAAGAAAATATATATACAATATAGAGTCTAATTTAGATCCTAAAATATAGCATGTATTGTTATTGCTATTTACATTCTTATGTATAAAAAAAAAATAACAAAAATAAAGGAAAATAAAAGAGAATAAAGAAGGATTGATTACCTATAATAAAAAGAGATCACGGATATTATGCACCAATAATGGACTTTACAATTCTTAATACTCCCTCTCAAGTTTGGAATGTTAATAATTTCTAACTAGAATTACGACCAAAATTATTACTGTATTAAATGTAATTTTGCCCTCCCAAAAAAATATTTGGCAAAATTTTTTTTTATCATGTATAATTAAGCGGCATGACGGAGACAATGCGGTGGTGGAGGGCAAGTCGAGCCCACATAGAGGATGTATATGAATATATGACATCTAAATCAATACAAACATGAAAATGAAAATAAGAAAAAAGATTTAATATTTTTCTCTATTTTATTATAAAAAAAAATGTTTAATTCAAAAGCTACTGCTTGTTGAGGCTCGAAGTGATTCCTTAATTACAAAAAAAAAATCATAAAATAGGTTTAGAGAAAGAAAAAAAAGCTATTGGATGACAAGTGAATGTGTCAATGTTTACCACATAGTAAAAGAGGTTTGAAGTGCTATGACAGTGCATTTTAAGAATATTTTGTTTTGCTTTTTGTTCTGTTTATTCTACTGTTTTGTGCACAGTCCTTGCAAAATCGATTTTTTCACATTTTTGGATCAACCCTCCCCTTTAAAAAAAATGGCCAACCCTCTCCTTAAATTGTCCCATTTGCATGTCAATTGTCGAATCTTTGATGTACAGCACAGTGGCAGTATGGCGAATACAGACAATTTTCACGTTCCCTCAAAATTTAAGACCCATGTTGGTACGTATGTTCTTGGGGCCTTGGACCCATTTGGTGGACATAAATCTTGGTTTGGACTTTGGGCCATCATCTTACAAGCTAAAGAGTAACAAGGCGGCAATAGATTCTAGCTTTTTTGGGAAATTTATTTGTACCACCGTTCAATCATATTGTTCGTTTTAAAGAGAATCCCACCTTAATATAAAAATAAAATTGGTTAATAATCTAACGTAAATAACTATTGTTAAATGATCAGACAAACAACGTGATACATTCATCATTAAAGAAAAGTTTCATCTTTTATAAGATTCTTTAGTTTGCGTGGTGTGGGCTCACATCAAAATTCAGATTTAAGAGGTGGATGATGGATCTCCTAGACCATAGAATTCCCTTTGATTCTTGGGTTTGGGGGGGGGGGGGGGGGGGGGGGGGATTCTCATGAATGAGGATTCTCTCCCTCAGACAATACTCTTATTTGTGTTGTACTTGGTGGGATTTAATGCCCCAAAAAAAAACGAAGAAACTTTGGAAATGAACATTGTTTATACATTCCATTAAAATTGACTGATTATATCATTCATTTTCTGTCATTACATAGATTTAATTTGTTACAGTGTTTTTTTAACAGTAAAATAGTCAATTTATCAGTCCGACTTAATTATGTGTCATTTTTTTTATCAATTTTTTGTTTAATTGTTTATTTTGATGGTTTCTTTTAGTATTTGATATTTCTTTACTGCTTCGAAAAACAATGTAACTGAAAGCAATGCAATGATCTCTCAGGCTTCCTAGACTTCCTCTAGGAGTTCAGCACCTTCGGTCAACAAAACTTGCTTCCTCTCGGTTCGGGTAGGTGCCACAACCGAGTCTTCTTTCAGTGGTCAAAATGTTATCTTTCGACACTCCTGAAAGACAATATAGATATTGTCATTGCCTTTGTTTTGGGTGTCCACGTCAAATTGCTATGGTCTCCCTAAAATTATGTAACAAGCATCCATCTCAACAATATCATAAAAAGTTGAGTCTGAATAGTGATCACCAATTAAGAAGGTGAACCGACATTGCTCGGTAACTGGTGTCTCGGTACCGTGCTTGATCTATCCAATCTTGTAAGGTGTTGGATGTTTCTTGGTCTTTAGGCCTAACTTTGTCATCATCACTCGGGACACTATATTTTCTCCATTGCCCTCATCAACGATCACATCATATACTTGTTGGTTGATGGTGCATCTTGTGCGAAATACATTGTGCCTCTGTGATTGGTCTTCATGTCTCGGGGATAGGAGTACTCATTGGATAACCAAGGACTAGGAAATGAGAGTTCCTTCGTCGGCGTTGGTTGTTGTTTCCTAGTACTCGGATGTCTCTTCCCCAATAGTATCTTCCTATTCAAACTCCTCATACTCTGTCACTTCACCAGTCTCGGTGTGAATGTAATTCACCATCTTTCTTCTCGGGTATTTACTGGATCTATGCCCCGGTTGGTTAGACTTGAAACACTAGTCTGGCTCAAGCTGTGCATAAGGGTTGTCAGAATGGGGTATAGTCCCTAATTGTCTCGATCCACTAGTGTTTCCACCGGCTGTCTTTCCTCCCAAGACTAGGGACTGAGTGGTGGTCTCGAGAATAACCATTGGTTGTTTTCTCCGAGACAGTGCAGATCACATCGAATCACTAGGGTTTCGCTCCCAGGTTGGAGTTCCTGGACACTCCAACCGTTTCTCTGCTCTGGTTGCTAGGCTAACAGCTTCAGTAAGAGTGAAGACATATTGCATAGAAACCTTGTCTTGGATTGCCATACGCAACCCACCAATAAACCTATCCACTTGTTGGGCTTCGGTCTTCATAAGATCATTCATGGCCGACAGTCTATAAAACTCATCAACATATGTCTGGACTGTACAGATCTCTTGGCGACACTCTTGATACTGATGGACCAATGGTTGCTCAAAGTTGGGTGGTAGAAACCGAGCTTTGAGAAGCCGCTTCATCTTCAGCCATGGAGTCACGGGCCCCCTCCTCTGCCGGGATCGAGAAACTTGCAACTGTTCTCACCAAGCAGATGCTCCTGCCTTGAACTTATACGCCACCAACTTGACCTTTCGTTCCTCATGAATACTCATATATTCGAAGAACCTTTCTACCTTCGTTACCCAATCTAAGAAATCTACAATATGAAGATGTTCATTGAACGAAGGCAAGTCTATCTTCATCTGGTATTCCCTAAAATCATCCCTACCATAATCCTGATGCCTAGGGTGCTCTTTATAAGCATCCCCATAGCCATTACCATAGGTGCTACCTACACAACCAGCGCCTCTGCGCCCATAACCTCCATACCATGTGCCACTTCTGCCTCTGATACCAAAGACTCCATCAGCGTAATCTACATCATCACTATTATCGTCATGGACTAGATTGCCTTGGGGCCTAGGCTAAACCAGTAGGCTGGCCTTACCCAGATTCCATCATTATCCCGGGCGACATAGTCCAGGTGATGTTAATTGAACCCAAACTGTATCTGCTCCAAATTCTCTTACAACCGTCGAACGGACTGCTAGAGATTATGGAACTCGACTCTCAAAGGAGCCTCCCTGTCACGAACATCGTTGTTACGCGGGTTGTCCCCGTTATATTGGCCGGCCATAATCAGGATAAAACCTGTTCTGATACCAACTGACATAGCGGAAGACTTGAGTTTAACCTTACCGCACCAAGGAGGAAAGAAGAATAGCGTCTTCAACCCTTTTCTTCTGGGTGCACCTTAGAATAGAGAAGAAAACAGTGTTTTTACACAAAGATAGAACACCAACCTGCAGACTGCAAAGATAACACTTCGCAGAGTTTTGAGAGAAATTCTCTTAATAATTCTATTGATCAAAGTTATGAGAAATACAATAATGGAATCACCTATTTATTGTAATAGGAAAATCTTGCTTCTAGTAAAAGAAGTAAATCTAGTCCTAGTAGAAAAGTAAACATAGAGTCTTAGTAGAAAAGTAAACATAGAGTCTTAATAGAAAAGAAAGCATACCTAATCCTAATAGAGAAAATAGTTTTAGAGCAATTAAAGTTACTTCTAATAAAGAAAAAAAAATGCTAATTTTTATGTCTTACATCTTTGGAATTAATTAATAACCTCTCACAACCTTTTTTTGTTTAACCTTTTTTTAACCTTTATTTGTTTTAACCTTTTTTATTTTTTTGGGATACGAAACCAGAACAAGATAGATTCAAGAAAATATCAATGGTGGTGTGGTTTAAAACCCTACTACAATATCTTTTTATGACAAAAACACCACTTTCGATAATTGATCCAAAGATATAGGACTAGATTCATTATTTTGGTTGGTCAGTCTAATGATACAAACATCTCACATTCTTTAAGAAGTCACCTAAGAGAATACTCATAAACACATAGTAAAACTATTCAAGTTATTTTCTAAAAATTCATTTATTGTCATTTTATTGAAACCCAAGAAAGTTATGTATAACATATTACAAGAGTACTTGTATTGCAAAACAAGTAATTCCTAACCAATTAAAACTAACATATCTTTAGGAAACTCCTAACTATATTACATAAATAGAGAACCAAATCAAATTCCTATTAAATCAGTAATTAACAAAATATTTAAAAAAATATGATTAACATAATATTTCACCCAATGTCAGGATAAATTACTTCTCACAACATTTAGATCATAACTAAAACATTTTTTTTCCTTATGGAGATTGTAAATTTGTTTCTAAAACTTTAATGGCCATAAACTCATTCTTGCCTAAACATGCATGATATGGCCATGTGTAGAACTGCTGAAATTGTACGAGATTACAATGTTCAAACAAAATATCAATAAGAAAATATTTGTTGGAAAAAAATGGCAACAGCAAAACCATGAAAATTAGAACAAACTGGTTTTTGCTTTGATTATATTACAAAATCAGTGTACAAGAGCATGAAACCTAAGCCTTTCACAACACCACCCATCATTCCAGTTTCTTCTGCCCTTTTTTTTTGCACCCTAACATGCAATAAAACCTAATATTAAATAGAGTAACATATTAATTAGATCTCCCCATAGAAAAGTCACAAAACCATGACACAGTTCTTATTATTTTTAGTATTAATTTACTCAAGAGTTTCCCAATGAATCTATTGCATTGATTCTGATTCACGGGAGGAGAAGAAGTTGTTACTTGTTACTCTTTTTTTTTAATACGGCCTATAATGATTGATGAGTCGCAAGTTTGCAATCGAATTTATTTATTCTTTCAATTGGCATTTTTTCTTGCAAAAATTTTAACTTATAGAAGTGCTTTAAAAACAAACATATGGATAAAAAAAACATATTTTATTTAGCCCCTTCATGCCTATAATAACTTGTTATTTTCGATTTTTACTAACAGCTTTAACTAGATCTCCCCGAAGAAAAGTCACAAAATCATGATGGAGACCATACAAAAACAAACAAACAAACCCCATGCGGCCAAATCCATCAACCGGAAACCCTTGGAATGGCTTTGCAAACCAATGAAGTCTTCATCTCCAAAGACAACTTCAATTTCTCAGACAAGTCAACATGATTTGCTACAGCATGATCACTAGGCACCCACTTGAAGCTTTGAAGCAACTGAGCAAGCCAAAGCTCAACAGTTGCTAAACCCATAGCCTTACCAGGGCAAACCCTTCTCCCTGAGCCAAATGGAGCCAACCTGAGATCAGACCCCATGATGGGTACATCATCTACCTCCTTCATGAACCTCTCAGGCTTGAACACGTGGGGCTCTGGCCAAACCCGATCGTCATGTGTTATGGCCCACATATTGACCATAGCAGTGGTGCCAGCGGGGATAAAGTGGGGCCCTATGTGGGTGTCATGAATGGCAAGCCTGGCCCAGGAGAGGAGGGGACCTGGTGGGTGCATTCTCAATGTTTCTTTCACAATGGCTAGGAGATATGGAAGGTTTGGGAGGTCAGCATCTGAAACGAATCGTTTTGTGCCCACGATTGTGTCAATTTCTAATTGAGCTTTGGCTTGGATATCAGGGTGGAGAACCATCCTCGCAAGAATCCACTCTAGCAGGATTGCCACTGTATCAGTGCCCCTGAAGATCATTTCCTGTAATAAAAGCCAGAAATTATTTCTGTTTCTTTTTTAATTTTCAGTTAGATATGTATTAATTTTTCCTCATTTTTTGAAAAGATTTAAAATGCATAAATTTATTAAGGGTAAGAAGGTAAGATCAAGAAATAATTGATGTGAAGAAGCAATAGACTTAACAAGACAAGAAAAGAGAATATATAAATATCAATGGTTTTTGGAGAGAAAATATTTAGATTCTCCTCTATATATAACTAATATAACCAACGGTTTTTCAAGCATCTGCATTATATAAACAACAGCTTCTTCTTCTTCTTCTTCTTCTTCTTCTTCTTCTTCTTCTTCTTCTTTCTTTTTTTGGAAAAATAAAATGTTAAACAGAAGGCTAAACAACACAAGAATCTAACAAACAAAAAGTTTCTCTATCTCATGGTATGATCTATACCATTTAAGATGAGATTGAGAAATAAAGGTAATACTACGTAAAACAAGCCCAATACTTTAAAAACCTTCATGTATAACAGTTTCCTGATAATAACACTATATCATAATTATATTAATTAACATAAATTTTAATGCAATAATCTTATAATTAATGGAGTAAAAGAATAAGTGAACCAAAAAATGAAAATAAAACTGCTAAAGACATACCCATAAAACAGCAATCATATCAGAATCACTAAGCTTGTTTTCTTTCTCCAAATCAAGCAACACATCAACAAAAGCACCCTCTTGCTCACCACCACCACTAACTTTATTCCCTTCATTCTCAGCTCTTTTGGCCCTATGCTCCTCTATGATCTTCTCATCAACAAAAACATTCACTTTGGCCACTAACTTCCTGCACCTCTTCCTCACACCTTGCAAATCCAACAACCTTAAAAGAGGGAAATGATCACTCCAATTAAAGACCCCAAGTAACTCATACCCTTCACTAACCAAACCCTCAAGCTCATGACTCTCATCGTCATCAACACCACCACCAAACTCGTAGCTCTTACCAAACACACTCATCATCACATTGTTAAGTGACCCAAAATGCAAAACTTTCCTCACCTCCACCTCACCATCTCTCCCAACCAAACCCTCTATCTCTTCCACCATCTTCTGCCCCATTTTACTCCGAAACTCACCGAAACAAGCGATCCTCTTGGGGCTGAATAGATGGGTGGCCGAGATTCTCCTCAGGTTCCTCCAGTACTCACCGTACGGAGCAAAACCCATCGCCCTATGGAACAACAGCTCGTAAGCCGATTCCTTCACTGGCCTATCCGCGAAAGCGGAGCTGTTCAATAGCTCTTTTGCGGTTTCGGGTTCGCTCGAGATGATAAAACGAGTGAACCCAATTGAAAAGGCCATTAAGGACTTTGCTTTAAGCGACTCGGTTAAGTTAGCAAGAACTCTATGAGTTAAAGAGCCAGTGAAAGCCAAGACCAGTCCGAGAATGGGGAGACCAGAGGGGCCCGGAATGGCTGTTCGGGTATTGGTTTGGGTCTGGATTCGGGCCTTGTAGAGAGCCCAAGCGAGCCCCCCAGGGGTTAACCAGAAAGCAAAAACGGCAACGAAGAGAAAGAGACAGAGACAGAGCTCCAAACTGAGAAATGGTGAGGACCCAGTTCGGGTAATGAAGGGAAGATAGTATTCCACTGACATTTTTTTATGGTTTTCAGGGAACAGAATGACTGTTTTCAGGTGAGGGGGTTTAGAGAGTTTAAAGCAAGTTGAAGCTAAAGAGTCACTGAAACTGAATGGCTTTTACAGTTCTGATATATAGAGAGAGAGAGAGACGAGCGATTGGTGGTGGGTGAGGAAAGTGAGAGTGGGAGAGGGGTTTATATAGTGCGGAAAATTCACCGCAGGATTTAACATTTACTGTCGTTAATTAAGACCTTTAAATGATAGTGATGATACGTTTAGAGAATCAACTGTGGAATTTGGGCAGTCTCTTTCACTAGAATTACGATTCTGCCATGGAGCCGAACATGCACTTGCAATTTTGATGCACCAAAATTATTACTGTATTAAATGTAATTTGGCCCTTGTAAAGAATGAATTTATGTATATTATTCGTTGAAGGAAAGAAAATATATATACAATATAGAGTCTTATTTAGATCCTAAAATATAGCATGTATTGTTATTGCTATTTACATTCTTATGTATAAAAAAAATAACAAAAATAAAGGAAAATAAAAGAGAATAAAGAAGGATTGATTACCTATAATAAAAAGAGATCACGGATATTATGCACCAATAATGGACTTTACAATTCTTAATACTCCCTCTCAAGTTTGGAATGTTGATAATTTCTAACTAGAATTACGACCAAAATTATTACTGTATTAAATGTAATTTTGCCCTCCCAAAAAAATATTTGGCAAAATTTTTTTTTATCATGTATAATTAAGCGGCATGACGGAGACAATGCGGTGGTGGAGGGCAAGTCGAGCCCACATAGAGGATGTATATGAATATATGACATCTAAATCAATACAAACATGAAAATGAAAATAAGAAAAAAGATTTAATATTTTTCTCTATTTTATGATAAAAAAAATGTTTAATTCAAAAGCTACTGCTTGTTGAGGCTCGAAGTGATTCCTTAATTACAAAAAAAAAAAAAAATCATAAAATAGGTTTAGAGAAAGAAAAAAATCTATTGGATGACAAGTGAATGTGTCAATGTTTACCACATAGTAAAAGAGGTTTGAAGTGCTATGACAGTGCATTTTAAGAATATTTTGTTTTGCTTTTTGTTCTGTTTATTCTACTGTTTTGTGCACAGTCCTTGCAAAATCGATTTTTTCACATTTTTGGATCAACCCTCCCCTTTAAATAAAAATGGCCAACCCTCTCCTTAATTTGTCCCATTTGCATGTCAATTGTCGAATCTTTGATGTACAGCACAGTGGCAGTATGGCGAATACAGACAATTTTCACGTTCCCTCAAAATTTAAAACCCATGTTGGTACGTATGTTCTTGGGGCCTTGGACCCATTTGGTGGACATAAATCTTGGTTTGGACTTTGGGCCATCTTCTTACAAGCTAAAGAGTAACAAGGCGGCAATAGATTCTAGCTTTTTTGGGAAATTTATTTGTACCACCGTTCAATCATATTGTTCATTTTAAAGAGAATCCCACCTTAATATAAAAATAAAATTGGTTAATAATCTAACGTAAATAACTATTGTTAAATGATCAGACAAACAACGTGATACATTCATCATTAAAGAAAAGTTTCATCTTTTATAAGATTCTTTAGTTTGCGTGGTGTGGGCTCACATCAAAATTCAGATTTAAGAGGTGGATGATGGATCTCCTAGACCATAGAATTCCCTTTGATTCTTGGGTTTGGGGGGGAGGGATTCTCATGAATGAGGATTCTCTCCCTCAGACAATACTCTTATTTGTGTTGTACTTGGTGGGATTTAATGCCCCAAAAAAACGAAGAAACTTTGGAAAAGAATATTGTTTATACATTCCATTAAAATTGACCGATTATATCATTCATTTTCTGTCATTACATAGATTTAATTTGTTACGGTGTTTTTTTAACGGTAAAATAGTCAATTTATCAGTCCATTATTGGTGCATAATATCCATGTAACTGAAAGCAATACACCGGCTTTTAAATAGAACAGTAAAGTGATAGTGATTTATCCTACTACCATTATTTTACAGTGAGATACTTTCTTTTTCATTGTGACAATAGCATTTTACACAACTGGATTTTTGGAGTTCTTCGATGAGTTAAATACAAGGGAATTGTTCTCAATGAGCAAGCATTCAGTTGGATGGTGTCTTCTAAATTACAGCTGCTAAGCTTCTTTAATCATTTTCTTAATCAAATGCTCTGAAATAGAGGCAACCTGCAGCTTGTCATTGGTATTTTTTGCAACAACAATAGCAAAAATGGTTAAATATTTACTTAAATGATTAATAATCTATGCAAAATATTTCTAACTTCAAGATAATTGTTGAGGAGATTACCAACTAGCTAGGTCAACATGTAATTTTATGAAATTTGACGAAAGAATAAAGATAAAGATACATCGGGTCTGTACAACAAGTTTGACATCTAAGAAAATAAATCAATGAGAACATCTAAAATAAGCTTAAAATAATATATTTTAATCCCTTCATGTTATCTTTGCGTTATTAATGAAATTTTTAAAAATTATCAATAGTATTTTTGGAATGAAATAAAAAATATCAAAACTTGTTGACTTAGGGGTGAAAATAAGTTGAGAAGCTCGGTTTGCTCGAAACTCGATTAAGTAAAGCTCGAGCTATGATTTTGGCTCAATTAGTTTATCGAACCAAACGCGAACAATGTTAAACTCAGCTCATTAAATTCGCAAGTCAAATCGATTTAATTAATAAATTCAATAAATATTATATATATACTATATTTATTTTATATATCTTAAATATACATATTATAAAAAAAAACATATATATTTATTTATTTTATTTTAAAAATATAAAAACTAAATTTATTTATTTATTTCAAAAAATATATATATTTATTATTTTATTTCGAAAAATTCGGATCGAATTTTTTCTAATTGGTTTATGAGTCAAATTCGTGCCTGAATTTTTACTCACGAACCGAGCTCGAACTTCCTTCAACTCTGGTATGGCTATGCTTGAATCCACCCTAGCACCACCAAATGTTTTCCTATCAACCCTGTTGACGAAAACTATCAAAAGGGTTTTGCACTTTTGCTACTAATCCTTTAAACCTAGTAAGGCACTAATGTTCCTGATTCTCAGACATATCTCTCTCGTACAAACACTCAACAGAACTATAGAATTTGGACACAGAACACAAGAATTCACTTATGTAAGTCCTGTGTTAATTATGAGACAATCTTTACAGACAACATCTGAGTTGTTTGACTTAAAAAAAAAGTTGGCAAATGCCATCTAATTTTGGATCACACAAACCACTTCACTTTATTAACTTGTTTGGAATCATGTAAGAACCGTCTGCCTTTCTTTCTCTCGCTGTCTTGACTGAAAATTTCAGTATATATTCGCCCTAGAGAACGTAGGGTTTCCTTAGAAAATTTAGACAATATCTAAACTTTTTGACTATGTCGGAGAAATTCTATAGATTTTGGTCGTTGGAACATTTAATTAATTTATCGATAGAATCATACATGGTGACATTAGCGTGCATCTTAAGTATTAACCACTTGTACATGAGGCAAAAATTACATTAATGCCTAAATTAAAATAAATTAATGGCAGATTATTTGCATCACATGCTGTCGTTTTTAATAAAAAATTCTTACATCCACCTTATATAAAACATCATTTTTATACCAGATGAAAATTAACTTTATTAATAATTATTAAGTAATTTCACTGGTAACATGAATAATAATTGTACGACTGTTATCAATGAAATTACTTAACAATTATTAATAAAACTTTCACCTAATGTAAAAGTGGTGTCTTACATCAAATACGGTACAAGAATTTTTAATTTTTAATCTCCATAGTTTACCTTGAACCCATTATTATTCTTTTTTTTTTATAGGGCAGAAGTCCAGAGCTAGTGATGCAGCTGTCATGGTAATCAAGTTAATTAGGAAATCAAACCAAAAAAAACAAATGGGATTAAAATATGAAACACACATCACAATAAGGATATTCTTCCTAATTGAATGTAATGTGTTCATGAAGACAAACTTTGCTAAATCTTAGCCAGCTCAAATTAGTGGAAACAGGGAGACATTTTTGTGCATTTTAAGATCAAAGCGCTTTGGTGCAAGGCAAAAGGTAGCATCATTAACAAGTTGGTTGTATTATAGCATAGTTGTTGGAGTGATACATTTGTTTAAGAGTCATGTTCTCACAGACCTGGCTCTGTGGTTTACTGGGAACTGTAGTAGCAGTAATTGAACATTTAAATTTTTTTATTTTTTATTCAGTTACTATTACAGTTCCTTATAATTACCAATAAAAAATTTTGGTTCCATGTTAACTCCCACAAAATAGAAACGCATCCTTTTAAATAAGAGTTTTAGTGAGATCATTTTAAAATTTAAATATATTATTAAATTGATCAATGTATTATAGCAAAAGATGCACAATTTTTTTTATTGAAGTGATGGTATATAAAAATCATACAATGATTGATTTGATTAAAATATAAAGCTCGTATTATTACATTACCTATACAGAAGCCCACAATACTATCACAGCCTAACTCATAATATTATCACAACTTACATAAAGTGGGAGATAAAAATTGAGACCTAAATCAAACAAATAATCCATATACTATGAGAATCAAGTCTGAAACCTTGTTGTTTCGGGTCTTATCCTTGAAATACACCAATTTTACAACAAATAATTTCGACCTCTATATAGTGATATGAAATGCTACATTGAATGCAGTTAAAGACTCTAAATACTTAATTGTTTTTGTGTAAATTACAACTACATCCACAAGTTTGCACATAAATACAATTATATTTCAATTTTTTTAAAAACGACAATCGCATTCTACCTTTTAAGGAATTGTTCTTATTTCAACACGTTGTAACCTCATGTATGAAATATTTCTTGAATTAAATATAAAAAAAAAAAACATGTGATATCACGTCATTATTCCACTTGATTTTATCAGATTTTCTTATATTTTATACATTGTGAGATGCATTTGTAATTGTTTATGAAAGTAGACGAGAAATAACATGTTTTTAAAACTTAAGATGTAATTGTATTTATGAACGAATCGTAGGGAAGTAATTACAATAAATACAATGCAACAATCATGATTAATTGAAGGAGATGTTTGAAGGGATCTACCAAATGGAATTGAAGATGATAAAATGATGAAAAACCAAGGCTGAACCATTCTCTGTTTTTGGCGGTTTTGTTCTGCAGTGCGTTTGGTTCTTACTGTCTATCGTGTAGGTTTGGTTTGCTTGTTCCTTATGTTGTAGACTTGCAGCTGATATGGCCCAAAATTCACCACCCCAAGTAAGCTCTAGGCCTAACAGAATACTCCAGCCCAAGTAAGCTCTAGGCCCAACAAAATGCTCCGACCCAATGGACACTCCGGCCCGATAGAATCTCTGGACCAATGAAGAATGGCCCAGCGGACCTATGCCTGGACCTCCTCTGTTGCATGCCGCTCTACAGCCACTACCCTAACCTACATCACGCAGCCGCCTGCACACGCAACCCTACCGCCACCCTACCACAACCACCAGGAAGCCGCCCTATGGCGCGCCACCCTACAGCGCGTCGTTCCCCAAGCAGGCAATCAATGCCTTCCCACAGACAGAAGGTTATAAATAAACCCAGGTATGGACTTCACCATTTTCATATTCAGACACCTTTACTTACACTCCAACTGCATAAGCCCTCGGTTTCTTTTGAGCCCTCGGCTTCTCCTTTAAACCTTTGCTAACTTAAGCTTTGGAGCACCCTCGGAGGTCTCCCCCTCCCCTCCTTACGAGAGCCTCTAGTTCACCCCTGTTACTTATGCAGGGTTCAGGCTGTATCAGCACCCAAGCTATATAAGCTCCCAGACCACGTTAGCACCCGAGCCACGTCAGCTCCAAGGCCACGTCAGCACCAACTATTTTTTGTCATCAACAGATTAGCGCAGTCCGTGGGAAACCACAATCTCTCGCTATAGTGAAAGCGAAGAAGTAAAAGAACTCATCTGTCACGATGCCACCATGAAACAGTACTAGAAGAACCAACAAGGAAGCCCCAGTGGCATGCTCGGCTCCTATCCAATGTGACGCTTGTAGTCACCAATCCAGACTCAGGTTCCCAACAATCCTCGAGCATGCCACCCCTGCCAGAGAGCAGCGCCCTCACCCCTCCGGAACCGACTCTCTTAATTACCAAGAAGCTGCGACACACCCTCAAGCCCCAGTGACTCAAGCCCAGTTCAATGAGCTATCCAGAATGATAGCCAACCTAGCTGTCCAAGTTGGGGAAGAAGGACAACAACCTTCTTTTTCTCTTCACCAGACTACAGAGCAAGCCGAGTAGTTCGCCAGGGACGACCCAACCTATAACCAGCCCCATACCAAGCCCTCGTAGTGTTACAGCTGATCTAAAGAGAGCTCCTCCTCAAAAGGCAACCTCAGCCTTGACAGACGGTTTGAGGAAATGGAAGAAAAGATAGACTCGGCTCTAAGACACAAGAATCCCAGCATCATGGATGAACTCTGCATCCAAGGCCCTCCATTCACTGAAGATATCCTCGAGACCCCGCTTCCACCCAACTTCAGGATACCTCAGGTTAAGATGTATGATGGTTCCGCGGATCCTATGGACCACCTACCGCACTATAAGACAACTATGATACTGCACTGGCATTCCGACCTGGTCATGTGTCGTGCCTTCCCTTTGACTCTCGAGAAGGCAGCAGGTACTTGGTACTTACGGCTAAAGCCAGGAAGCATCAGCAGTTTCAAATAACTCAGTTATACCTTCGCTTCGCATTTCCTCAGTAGCAAGGGGCTCAAGAAGACTTCAGAGAGCCTCTTCAATATTATTCAGCACCGAGGAGAGAGGCTTCGAGCCTACATATCCCGGTTCAATACAGCAGCATGGGAGATTCCTGACCTCAACCCAAATGTCCAGGTAATGGCATTCAAAAATGGATTGAGGTCTGGCATCTTCAGCTCCAAACTGACTCTGCACCCACCCAGAGACATGAATGAGATCCTGGCCCGAGCTGAGAAGTACATGCTAGCAGAGGATGACCAAGCCTTCAGAAGAGAGAGAGAGAAAAAATCTAAGAAAAAGAGAAAGGATCCGGAACCCAGAGGGGGACAATCAAGAGACCCCACCCCCGAGTCGACAGCTTCATTCCACTCAATGCCACCAGAACCAACGTCCTCATGCAGCTCCAAAATAAGTCTGTTCTCCAGTGGCCACCTAGGAAGCCGTATCTCGGGGGGGTATCAGAGACAGTGGTGTCGATTCCACAAGAACTATAGTCATGACACAGAGGAATGCCACGACCTAAAGGAGCAGATCGAAGCTCTTATTGACTAAGGATACCTAAAGGAGTTTACTGGGCCCCAGAAGTGGGATGAGCCTACACTGCCAAGAAGAGATGCTGGACATCCCTATCACCAACAACAAGATAGGCGGGACCCTCAAAGAAACCCCAGGACTGAGTAAGAAGGGCCAGTCAGAAGAAACGGGAGGTGGTCACAACCACCCACATCATTGAAACGATTTGCAGGGGCCCAACAGTGGGAGGTAGTTCGGGACAGAGCAGTAAAGCATAAGCAATAGCCATAGCCTCTGTCAGCAGTCCCCACAAGAGAAGGAGAACAGAGCCAGTGATTTTTTTTACAGAGGACGACTTAGAAGATGTACAGACTCCCCACGACGATGCAGTGGTAGTCTCTCTCTTGGTAGCCAACTGTGAACTATGACGAGTCCTGATCGACAATGGAAACTTCACAGACATACTGTTTCACGACGTTTTTCAAAGCATGAAACTGAAGGGTGGGCATCTAGAACCGGCCCCGGCTCCCCTCTATGGTTTCGACGGATCTCTAGTATTCGCTGAAGGAAGCATAGTCCTCCCAGTAACTGCAGGAACAGCGCTGAGGACCTCCACAGTACAGACCACCTTCCTGGTAGTCAAGCAGCCCTCCTCCTACAATATGATCATCGGCCGACCAACCCTCAACAAGCTGAAGGCCATTGTCTCCACCTATCACCTGAAAGTCAAATTTCCCACCAGTGAAGGTGTGGGGGTGATCGGAGTAAACCAGAAAGTCTCGCGGGCCTACTACTTGAACGTTGTCAAATGAGGGAAGAAGACTGAGGCCTTGCCTCTCGAAGTAGAAAATCTCAGGGACGAGATGAAAACCCCAAAATGACGACCTGTGGAGGAGTTAACCTCTGTACCCCTCAGAGATGACCTCTCTCGAACCTTCCAAATAGGTGCAAACCTCTCTGAAGAGTGTAGGAATGAGTTCATCTTCCTGCTCCAAAAAAACATAGATCTATTCGGCTGATCGGCCTCGTACATGCCAGGGATCAGCCTTGGAACCATCGAGCATCATCTGAATGTAGACCCTAAGTGCAAGCCGATCATTCAGAAGAATATAACTTTTACCCCCGAACGCTAGATAGCTATCAACACTGAAGTAGATAAACTACTGGAAGCTAGTTTTATCAGGGAGGTAAGGTATCCTGAGTGGGTATCTAATGTGGTGATGGACCGCAAAACCAATGGCAAGTGGCATATTTGTATTGACTTCACCAATTTAAATAAAGCCTGCCCAAAAGATAATTTCCTCATTCTTCGGATTGACCAGATGGTAGACGCCACCTCAGGGCATGAACTCTTTTCTTTCATGGATGCATACTCCGGCTACAATCAGATCTTCATACATAAATCCGACCAGAACAAGACCGCCTTCATCACTGATCAAGGGTTGTATTGCTATAGAGTCATGCCTTTCGGGCTCAAGAACGCCAGGGCGACCTATCAGAGGCTGGTAAACAAGATTTTCAAGGAGCTGATAGGATGGAATATGAAGATTTATGTGGATGACATGATGGTCAAAAGCACCAAAGCACGGAACCATTGCTCCGACCTGGAAGAGGCGTTCGGAGTATTGCACCAGCATAACATGAGGTTGAATTCGTCCAAATGTGCATTCGGGGAAACCGAGAGAAAATTCCTAGGGTTCATGGTCACGCAGAGAGGAATAAAAGTCAACCTGGAGAAAATAAAAGCCATCCTTGATATGACCCCCCTAAGTCCATGAAAGAATTCTAGTGGCTCACTGGCAGAGTCGCGACCCTGAACCAGTTCATGTCCAAATCTGCGGAAATATGTCTTCCTTTCTTTAAGGTCATCAAAAAGGCAAAAGATTTCATCAGGTCCGAGAGGTGCCTGAAAGCTTTTGAAGGTTTGAAGAAGTATCGAAGTTCGTCACCCCTCTTAACTAAGCCATTCCCGGGTTAAGAGTTTTTCCTTTATTTGTCAGCCGGAGAAAACACTGTGGCCTCTGTCCTGGTGCAAGAAGAAGTAGGCATCCAAAAGCCCATTTATTTTGTCAACAGAATTCTCCATAAAGCTGAGACGAGGTACCTTCCTATTGAGAAGATGGCCTACGCCTTGGTAGTGGCTGCACGGAAACTCCAACCTTATTTTCAGGCGCACATCATCGTTCTCCTAACAGATCAACCCCTAAGGCAAGTCTTGCATAATCCGAGTGTTTCTGGGAGAATGGTAACATGGGCAGTGGAGCTGGGAGAGTTTGACATCCGCTACCAGCCACGACAAGCGATCAAGGGCCAAGCTCTGGCCGACTTCATTGTAGAGACAGCCCTGTTCATAAACCCAGATGAATCTGCAGCATCTGTGACCAATGGACCCTCCCAGCATAGACGCTTCATGTAGACGGATCCTTAAATTCACTAGGGAGTAGGGCTGGGCTCATTCTTTGTAGTCCAGAGGGCTTTACGATAGAGTACGCCCTAAGGTTTGAGTTCAAGACCCCCAATAACGAAGCAGAGTACAAAGCCCTCCTAGCTGGTCTAAGATTGGCCAAAGCATTGGCCATCAAAGTTCTGGATGTGTTCAACGACTCTCAATTGGTAGTGAGTCAGGTAAAAGGAGATTTTGAGGCCAGAGGGGAGAAGCTCGCCCAATATCTTCACAAAGTAAAGGAGCTAGCCGCCGTGTTCAAGATGTTCCGGATATCTCAGATCCCTAGAGCCGAAAACTCCAAGGCATATGCCCTGGCCAACCTAGCCTCCTCTAGGCACCTAGTGCCAAGCCAAGCTGTTTACCAGGAAACTCTCTCCGTTCCGAGTATAGACGAAGCTCCAATCATACCGGTAGAAGAGGGAGCAACATGGATGGATCCAATCATCCAGTATCTGAGGGATGACACAATACCATAATAGAAGGATCAAGCCAGGAAGCTAATCTCCCACGCCTCCCAGTACACCCTCATGGAAGGACAATTGTACAAAAAGGCTCTGACTCTGTCGTACCTGCGATGCCTCAGGCCGAGGGAGGCCGACCATGCTCTCCGAGAAGTCCATGAAGGAATATGCGGGAATCACTTGGGAGCCAGGGCCTTAGCCTTCAAAGTTCTCCGCCAAGGGTACTACTGGCCCAAAATGAAGGATGATGCCGCTGACTTGGTCAAGAAGTGTGAGAACTGTCAACGATGGTCTCCAATATCGCACCACCCTGCTAACCCTCTAGTCTCCATCACCAATCCCCTCCCCTTCGCTATGTGAGGGATGGACATCCTCGGCCCGTTCCCTATGGCTGCCAGACAGAAGAAGCACCTCATCGTGACCATCGATTACTTCACTAAATGGGTCGAGACAGAGCCACTGGTCAGCATCAAGGATCACCAAACCTGAAATTTTGTCTGGAAGTCAATAGTATGCCGATTCGAGATCCCCCAGGTAATAATCACCGACAACAAAAAACAGTTTGATAGCTCCTGGTTCAAGACATTCTGTGATGACCAGGCTAAAGTAACCAACAGGACTTTCTTCCAAAGAATCAGAATGAGACTTGATGAGGCGAATAAACAGTGGGCTGATCAGCTCCCCAATATCCTCTGGGCCTATCAGACAACAGTACGAACGCCAACAGGAGAAACTCTATACTTCATGACATACGGACCAGAGGCCGTCATCCTTCTTAAAATCGGAGTACCATCAATATGAGTATAATGCTTTTAACCAAGCATCAATGAAGAAGGATTAAGGATGAATGCAGATTTGGTCGACGAAGCCTAGGATAAAGCCCAAATCCACATGGCTACCTACCAGCAGAGGCTTGCCCGATACTATAACTCCTGGGTTCGACTCAAGGACTTCAAGCTGCATGACCTTGTCATTCGAAAGAGTGAAGTGTCCCGTCCTCATCACACGGGAAAACTCGTTTCAAACTGGGATAACCCTTACCGGATCCAAAAAATTTGTCAGGTCAGCACCTATGAGCTGGAGGATTTGGATGGAAAACCCATCCCCCGCACTTTGAACACGGAGTCAGTAAAATGTAAAAGCATAAATTCAATAAAGTTGAAAGTTTGAATTCCATAATTTTCTTAAGTTAAAAAATGAAGTATAAAAGTCAGGCACTATCAACCCCGGATACAAAAACAAGCCTTCTGGGCATCGCCATCACTCCCCTCCGCTCCATCCTCACCATCTCCCACCTCCCCGGCTTCACCCTCTAGGGCTGGCTGGGTCTCGCTCCTCGGTCCCTTCTGAGTGCCGGCTATAGCAGTAGCCTCTGCGCCCTCTCCAGAAGAAGTAACACTAGAGTTTTCAGAAACAGCCACCAAATCAAGACCAAAAAAGTCCAACTCCGAAAAAAATGACCCAGTCCTCCTCTTGGCTTCATCGAAACCTTCAAGGTACTGGGCTGCCCCCTTTTCATTCAGGAACTCCTCCATTTCCGAGGCCCTGCGAAGAACCTCATCCAACACGGATTAGAGTAGGTCCCTCTCTGCTGCCTTCCTCCGGAATTCTTCCAGCTCAGATCGGACCAGGTCCAACTCCCCCCTAAGGACATCCTCAGCTTGACGCCGGTGGTCCCTCTCAAAAATGGCCTCTGCCCTATCCCTCTCAGCCACCTCGAGAGCGCGAGACAAGTCATGAACCAAGCTTTGAGATTCCTCCAACTTGTACTCAGCCTTGGCCAAACGATCAGCCATGTCCATAGTACGCCGAGAAAGCACCCCAGTAAGGACTCCGGCCTAAAAATAAAAATTGCCTTGTAAAAACAGTTGACAATTTAAGAACCAAGGAAATGAGGGGAAGAAAATGAAGCATTACCTGAGACAAGCTGACATTCGTTACCGAGCAAAGCACCTCAATGGTCTTCGTCGAAATATCCACCATGTCGCGGGGAAGGATCCCCAGCACCAGGTGCTCCCAAGCTACCTTCAAGTGGGCAAACACGGAATCACCCACCCTTAAGGCCCACCGAGGAGTGAAAAGGGGAGCCAGCCCAGCCCCTTCCCCAGACAAAGATGGCCCCAAGGGAGGAGTGGGTGCGATCGAGTCCACCCCCTTTTCAGAAACCAGGGGCCTAGAGGGATTCCCCACTGGCATTGGCACCGTAGCTATGGCCTGCGCTTTTTTCTTCTGTTGCAGCTGCGCGGAACCACCAGCTTCCGCGGATCTTTTCCTCTCACGAGCCATGCACCTAGCTCTTGTAGCCATCTCCATATCTGCATGAAAAGCAAAGCATTAATGACTTGGAAAGAAAACTAAAATTCCTGAAGCTAAAAAACCAAGGGCTACCGTACTCGAGGCTCGGAGGAAGGCTCGGAGGACACAGATCTTGCCTGTGGATTTCTTCGTTGCCTCCAAGCACCTCGATGTCCAAAGGCGCGGCCAGCATCACATCCAACGTCTCCTACTCTCGGTGTAGGAGGTGCAGCCTCTTGCACTTGCCAACACGCTCCAAACTCCAATTAAGGGGAACCTTGAAGCTCTCAGCACTTCGAAGAAAGAAAAAAAACCCCTTTTCCACCTCTTTATGGAAGAGGGCTTCTCCTTCATAACTTTCTTCCACCGCCTCGAGCTAACAACAACCAACCCAGAGTGGCTAAGACGGGACAGCTGGAAGTGGGCCTTGAACACGTTAAGGTTCATCACCCCTCCCACCTCCTAACACACTACAATGAATGCCAAGATCAGTTGGACCGAGTTAGACACCAGTTGACTCAACGAGATACCGAAGTATCTGAGCACCGAGCAGAAGAACGGGTGAAGAGGGAACCTAAGCCTAGCCTTAAGCTGGTGTTCGTAAACACACAGCTCATAAGGCACCTAGCTCAAAAGGGCATCGCAGGCTCTCTCCCACCCTCTTGAGCCCTCATATGGTAGTCCAGGGGAATTCTATACTTAATCCTCGTCCCCACAAGGCTAGCCTCCTCCACCACACTTGGAATGGATTTCGTTTCGAGCATTCACTCCTCTATCTCTCTTCGTATCTATGGCGTTATCCTTAATGGTCATTGATGCCCGGACATCCCCCTCCCCGGATGACTCTCTATCCTCGCTCTCCTCTCCACCTTCCGTATAAGGCACGAGGGCAAGATCCCCTCTCTTACGGGCCGTCTCCCAAGAGAAGACTTCGCAACAAGAAAAGACATATATTGTCTCTCCTAAATCCCTCGACGAAGCCCCACTACTATCGCTACCACTAGACATCCTAACTCACCTAGAATAACTTTTAAGGAAGACTCCTAAGAAAGTCGAGCACTCTCAAACTATCTCTTGTTGAACTTATACTCTCAAAAATGCTAAGTAAGGATTGAGGAGAGGGGAAATTACCTTATATATAGACTGTGACAGCAACAACGAGGCACATTAACTCAGCACGTCAGAGCACACCCCCTACAGTCCCCCAGGTGCCGTTTCCGAACACTGAGGTTATAGTTGTCGCTAAAACATGCCCTCTGCTGTCACCCATATGCTGCCATTTACTGTCAGCCGTCATCATTCATCATGCCTAAAAAAAAGAAGACCCAGCAGGCCCAAAGTGGAGAAAAAGCCCACGTAAGCAAGGAGGGGGAAGCCACACGAAAATAATTTCTCCAAGTCTTGATCACTCGGCCAACGCTCTCCAAAGTTCGAGCGTATGAGCTGTGTTGCATACACTTGGCCAAGTTTTCTCCAAAGTTTGAGCCTTGCCCAACGCTCGTCCGTATTCTACAAAGTTCGAGCGTATATAATGCGTTGCATACGCTCGGCTAAGTTTTCTCTAAAGTCCGAGCCTTGCCCAACGCTTGGCCGTATTCTCCAGAGTCCGAGCGTATAAGCTGCGTTGCATACGCTCGGCCAAGTTTTCTCCAAAGTCTGAGCTTTGCCCAAAGCTCAGTCGTATTCTCCAAAGTCTAAGCCTTGCCCAACGCTTGGCAATATTCTCCAAAGTCCGAGCATATGAGCTGCGTTGCATACACTCGGCCAAGTTTTCTCCAAAGTCCGAGCCTTGCCCAAATCTCGGCTGTATTCTCCAAAGTCCGAGCGTATGAGCTGCGTTGCATACGTTCGGCCAAATTTTCTCCAAAGTTCAAGCCTTGCCCAACGCTCGACCGTATTCTCCAAAGTCCGAGCCTTGCCCAACACTCGGCCGTATTCTCCAGAGTCCGAGTGTATGAGCTGCGTTGCATACGCTCAGCCAAGTTTTCTCCAAAGTCCGAGCCTTGCCCAACGCTCGGCCGTAGTCTCCAAAGTCCGAGCGTATGAGCTGCATTGCATACACTCGACCAAGTTTTCTCCAAAGTCCGAGCCTTGTCTAACGCTCGGCCAAGTTTCTCCAGGTCCGAGCTTTTGAACTAATTGTCAAACGCTCGGCCATGTTCCTCCAAAGACCGAGCCTTGTTAAACGCTAGGCCAAATTTCTTCATAACCGAGCATCGCGAAACAGTTGTCGAAACGCTCAGCCAAGACTTCTCCTAGTTCAAGCATTTCTCCCACATTGTGCCCAAAATCAAGTTCATTTTATTGGATAAGTATGAAAGGCAAGGATATCATACAAAGACAAAGATTGAAAGAAAAAGATATTTTATTAATCCAACGGATTACAACTAACGACCTCGAAGTACAAAGTAAGTAGGGCCCTAACGGCCTCGAAGTACAAAGGGAAAACCGAAACACCAAGCTTTTTATGCAGTCCAGTACACGAGCTGTCTCAGCCCCTTTGCCTTCTTCATAGTGCTATCCTGAGACTGAAAGCGCTCACCTGCCAGAGGCAGCCCCAGGCCCACGGGACCTCCTCAACCCCTCTTCTTCTTCTGTTCCAAGAAACTTGAGGCCCAAGAAACCCACCATCCAGAGACACGGCCACCTTCCTGTCTTTAAATGAACCAGTGGTACTCCTTTGAGGACGGCTGCCCCCTTATTCTTCTTCAGTTCCAATAAGCCCAAGGAACCGAGAAGCTCATGACATAAGGAAACTTCACCGCTCATACTTGGAATCTGGAAAAGATCTTTGCCCCCGCTCAGAATCTGAAATAGGTCCTGACCCCCGCTTGAAATCAGGAAGAGGTTCATGTTCATTGAGCCACGGTCCTCCGCCAGAGTAGTCTCGTCTCCCTCTTTGGTTTCCATAAATCCCTCAAGGAACTGCTGACTCCCCTTTCTCCTCAACAGCAAGACTATCAGAACTTTATAAGTCAAAGTGTGACCCCTCAAGTAGAAAGTAAAGTCAAGCCTCGCAAGAAACCAAACTCATTTCAATTTAAAAAGAAATTGTGTCAGGAGCCCCTTTTTATAAGAGGGGGAAACACGTTCCGCAAGAGGAATTAATGCAAAAAAAGGGAAAAAGATCAGACTTTTACGGTTTCGAGATGACCTTATCGCCTCCCCCAGACGACTTTCCACCTCCCGAGGATGATGAATCGGCTCCCGAAGACAGCCACCTAACCACCGGTTTGACCCACGCGTACCTCTTCAGCTCCATTAAAAGCCTGTCCCACACAATACTTTCTTATGCACATAAAGGTACTCAAGGAAGTGGGGGGCCTGTGATATGGCCCAAAATACACCAGCCCAAGTAAGCTCTAGGCCCAACAGAATACGCCAACCCAAGTAAGCTCCAGGCCCAACAGAATGCTCTGACCCAATCGACACTCCGGCCCAATGATCGGCCCAGTAAACTTTCCGGCCCGGTAGAATCTTTGGACCAATGAAGAATAGCCCAACGGACCTACGCCTGGACCTCCCCTACTGCACACCGCTCTACAGCCACTACGCCAACCTACACCCCGCAGCCACCTGCATACACAACCCTACCGCCACCCTACCACAACCACCCTGAAGCCGCCCTATGGTGCGCCGCCCTATGGTGCGCCACCCTACAGCGCATCGTTCCCCAAGTAGGCAATCAATGCCTTCCCACAGGTAGAAGGCTATAAACAAGCCCAGGTATGGACTTCACCATTTTCATATTCATACACCTTTACTTACACTCCAACTGCATAAGCCCTCGGTTTCTTTTGAGCCATTGGCTTCTTCTTTAAACCTTTGCTAACTTAAGCTTCGGAGCGCCCTCGGAGGTCTCCCATTCCCCTCCTTCCGAGAGCCTCTAGTTCACCCCTGTTACTTGTGCAGGGTTCAAGCCGTATCAGCACCCAAGCCATATCAGCTCCCAGACCACGTCAGCACCCAAGCCACGTCAGCTCCCAAGCCACGTCAGCACCAACCGTTTTTTGGCATCAACAGCGGTAATGTCAGCCCTTGTTGAGTTGGTGAGGTTTCTCTTGCTGTGTTCCTATTCTGTGGTCTGGGTTGTTTGTTTGATTTGGTACGTAATTTGGTCTGTTTCATGAATTTGTATGGCTCATTCCTAAAGTTGTCACGAGTGTGTATGGATAACAGTTTTCTATTTTCAGTTTTCGAAAATGAAAATTGAAAACAGTTTTCTGGATAAAACATGTTTGGATAACTGTAACTCGAAAACTGTTTCCAAAACAGAAAACAGTGAAATGTTATTTGAATAATATTAGTTTGAAAACTATTTTGATACACCTTATAATTAATTTTAGTTTTGAGTTTAAATTTAAAATCATTAATTTTATTTCTCATATTTACTAAATACTTAAAAAAATAATTAATATTATTTTAGTTTCAAAATTTTAATATTTTAATATTTTTTATATACTATGGAAGAAGAATGAAACAGAGAAGTGAACACTGATTTTAAGGTTATTTTTCGAAAATTATATCAGAAAATACCAATTTGAGTTTTTCAAAAAACAGTTTTTGAAAACTGGTTTTTTAAAACCTGTTTTAAAAAATTGCTTTTGAAAACTGTTTACCAAACATGAAAATTAAGTTTTTGAAAACTGATTTTAATTTTTAAAAACTGAAAACAATTTTTAAAAATTATTTTCAAACATATCCGTTTTAATCCGTTTGAAGAGAGTTTCAAACCATGTCATCGTTGTTGCCTTCTGCTTTTATAGAAAAATCATGATTAAGTTCACCTTTTTTATGGTAAATTGATGTTATTCTTATCAAATTCTTTTATCGATGTTATTTGCTTCTGTAGGCATTAAAAATTTTACAAGGCCTACCAACCATTCGGCGAAAAAGATTAATTCCAAGTGAAATTGTGATCATTAATTTTCTTTTATAAATTCAAGAAGAAAATTGTGGGTCTAAAAAAACAAATGGGCTCTTTAGGTGATGGACTTCAACTTAACTTGTCACAAGAAAGTTTGAGCCTAACAAATGTTTCTAGTTAATATTTTTTTAAGCTTTATTTGTCAATGAGCTCATTGAACCCAACCCAAATGAAAGACAAAAGTCTGAGCCCATTAATTGAATTTAATTGTCCCACACAAATTAGAGG
This sequence comes from Bretschneidera sinensis, assembly GCA_023935145.1. Classification (NCBI taxonomy): domain Eukaryota; kingdom Viridiplantae; phylum Streptophyta; class Magnoliopsida; order Brassicales; family Akaniaceae; genus Bretschneidera; species Bretschneidera sinensis. The sequence continues at coordinate 124,919,903 of CM043700.1, forward strand.
GAAATAATTAAATTTGAAATCATAAATGGAGACTAAAAGTTGTCTTCACTTTTTTAAGTAAGAAACAAAATCTCACCAATTAACGTCTTAATAAATAGGGAGCCTCATTTGTAGAAGAAAGGGAACAAAGAATAAGGAACTTCTCGGCAAAGAGTGTTTTTCACCGTCTTCAAAATCGTTTTTCATGCTCTTCATAAAAATAAAAATAAATTCAAAGAACCGTATCTATCTTTCATTCTTTATTAAGAGATTGAATCCAATGACTATCGTGAATTTCTTATAAAGAATTTTCAAATACATATATTGTACCCTATTAAATTCAAATTAATATAAATTTTGTAATGAAGGAGGAGGAGTAAAATTCTTCTTTTCTATGATATATATTAAAGGACAAAATAAAAAATATGATGAAAGATGAGGGGTAAAGTTATCCCAGAAGCAATGATTCTAAATCCCACTGTGTTGGGATTATTTCTGTCCCATTCTCCCGTGGGACAAAATAATTAGAATTAAGAGTTGATTAGGATTCCAACCAAACATAGGGCTTAGGATTATATAGTTCTATACCCTCAACCAAACGACCCTTAGTCCCAAAGACTTTTGATCGATTATGTCCCATTGAGAGGTGGGATAGAAAACATGGATTAGGATTAAGTTTATTTTACCTTAATCTTATATTAATAATAAATCTTCCAACTAAATATGGGACAATTATTTGTATGGAGTTATTTTTGTCTGATCCCATTTTAATCCCCCAACCAAACTGCTCATCATGGTTATTATAATCGAACTGGATATCAAATCAATCGAGACATTAGGTCTCTGATTCATCGATGGGTCAATGTTCGAACTACAAGGTTCATAAAAAATAATTTAAAATATATAATAATTTAAATAATATTTTGATAATTAATATGATCATATCATATCAATATGTGTGTGTATATATATATCTTTAAAAATTAAATTAAAATTATATAATAATCTTATTGCTGTAAAAAAAAATTAGGTTATATTAAAATTTTGAAAGAGTTTCGTTCGCTTCATATATAAAATCCATAATTTTTTTCGAGGTTATGTATTAAACAATTGAGTCTAATAAGTCAATAAAATAAAATAAAAAGTATAAATAGTTTTTTTACTATGTATTTTTATGTCAATAACAAAATAATATTAAATTAATATCTAACATTTGGATTACGATTAGGTAATAAAAAAATAATGTGTTGTACTAGTTCATGATTTTGAATGATGATAAATAAAAGGATTAATTACAAAAAATATCTTGGGATTAATTTCATTTTCAACAAAAAAAACCATGTAGTATGTTTCTATTAGCAAAAAAAATCATCTATTAGCTCACCACATGGTATTTTTTTCTATAAAAAACCTCGACGAAGTGGTAATTGTGATATTTCAGCTTGGGACGCATTTTATTTGACAGTTTTCTGGATGTTAAATACTATTGGATGGGTTACTTTTTATTGGCATTCGAAACACATCACATTATGGCAGGGTAACGTTTCGCAGTTTGATGGGTTCAAATCCGGGGGTTGCCTGATCAACAAAAGACTCGAAATCCTCTATTTTGTTTTGTTTTGTTGATATAACTAGCAAAAATTTTCCCAACAAAAGTAAATATAGGAAAAATACTCTTGATACTATCTTTATTCTAAACCTATGAGGGTTCTGCTCTCTAAAGTATTGTAAATTCTTAAGATTCAAGTAAAGCTTAGGGTAGATCAGTAAATCAGTTTTTTTTTTCTTTTAAATGAAATCAATCCCAATATATTTTTTGTAATTAGGTAAATTTTATTATCCAATGAAATTAGGTGAAAGACTTTAATCAATATATTTCTTTTAAACAACAAATAGAATTTTATTATCCAATGAAAGACTTTCATCGTCACTAAAAAGCTTCGACTCTGATTTTTCTATTGATATATGTCTGAGAACTGCATAAGATGGCCAATGCACATGATTTCATATCAAAATTCCCGGAGGCATATCAAACTTATGTTGGAGAACGTGGGGTAAAGCTTTCAGGGGGACAGAAGCAGAGAGTAGCAATAGCAAGAGCCCTACTGATGAACCCAAGGATTCTTTTAGTGGATGAAGCCACAAGTGCTCTGGATGCTGAAAGCGAATACCTTGTGCAGGTGAGATTCACATAATCACTTTATAACTGGTATATTGAAACACAAAGCTTGATACTCATCTTTCCTTGGGAAATATGTAAGTTTCCTTTGTCTCACAAATAATTCATGTGTTCTCTTCTTATTCTAACTGTGTCGGATGCAATGGACTCTCTTATGAAAGGGAGTACATTGCTCATAGGCTATCTACTGTGAAAAGTGCAGACACTGTAGCAGCTGTTTCTGATGACCAGATTGTTGAAAGTGGTACTCATGAAGAGCTCCTCAGCAAGGATGGTATATATACTGCACTTGTGGGGAGACAACTACAAGGACCCAATATGGAATTAGTTTCAGAAATCTAATTTTGTACGAGGGTCCTGGTTGAAATAAATGATTGCTTAAAAAACACTTACTAGGGCCAGGCAGTATCGAATCCATCTCCAAATATTAGAATAACCCAAGAGCAACACTGAATTGTGCGCTTGCTATAAAGTGAGCACCAAGTCGTTTCTGTAATTCTAAACAAATAAATCACAAGTCATCTAAACCAAAAGTCATTCTTAGTGGAATCAAAATAACAACAAATAAAAGATAACTAAAAGTCAGGAATTGGAAGTCACTACTGAGACTTTTCATAAACAGAATTTCCAGCAACATCATAAATTGCTTCTTTTATTTCAGCAATTTCTTTCTCGTTCTTCAAAGTTTTGCTCCCCCTTTTTTGGGAGGGAGCTTGAGAACGCGCTGGAGCTGTCATGAACTCAATATTATCACCTATAGTATAATAACTCTCCAAAGTCACCTCATTTTTAGAAACTAGTTGATCAATGCCATCAAATTGTCTGCTGTCGTGTTAGCCTGCTGTTGTTTAAGTTCTGTGAAGGTTTCAGCATGCTCATCGGTTGCCTTATCCTTTCTGTAAAGCACCACTAACTTGTCAGAGTTTGGAACAAGTTTGTTCATCCACTCCTCAGATTCCGGTTTAGCCTGCCAAAAGAAAAGCAATTAACCTTGTTGAAATTAAGAATTAAAAAGAAATTTGTATTATTAATTGACTGATCTGAATACAATTCAACAGTCATGTATACAGACTTGTGAATATCAAACCTAATAAGACTAAGAGACATCAACTAGACATAAACTAAGACTAAGAAACCTACTAGGACACATAATAGGAAACCTAATTAAGACTCTCAACAAACCTCGTTTAATATTGAGCAGCAAGAACAAAATTGATTGATCCAAACCACATAAAATGGCATACGAAGCAACAGAAACCCATCACTACTAGCTGTTACCGTTCAAATAATGTGTTCTCCTTTTATCTTTGTATTTTCTCGTCCTTTCCCAAATTATGTAGCAGCGGTGGTAGTGTCATCCTTGCAGTAGAGGTAATGACCATACAGACATCAGTAACATCATATTCTCCATCATAGTTGGTCATTAAACAACATAAAAATTCTTTGCATAACAGAAACTCATCACCTAAACATACATATTCCAACATTTATTAACAAAAACAACCACTCACGATTCCTTTGATAACTCAAAAGCATTCCTTTGATGACTCAAAAGCTGTCCAGCCCCCAACTAAACTAACTCCCGTGCATAATGGAAACAAAACAGGCATATCAAATCATATAGCATTTTCAATGCAAGAATTCAACAATCCGGAACAATAAAATTCCAGGCACAAATCACCACAAAATATAACATTTGTTGGGACACATGGAAGTGAATAGTGGAAAAAGAAATCACCTCATAAACAGCTATATAAGTATAACCAAACACAGGAAAAAGTAATTTTTTTTATCCCAGAGGCAATTTATCTATGAATTTCAACCTGAAACAAATAACAAGAATAAATAATGTTTTGCTTCCATAAGGGATATAAATATAATTTTCATGTGCTTCAATAAGAATATGAGAAACTGATTGTTAAACTCCAACAGGTCTCTTGAAATAAAACCAATTGGCCAATCTACTAATAAAAAGTGAATTAGCACTACGAACACAGATAAATTTTTCAAAAATAGTTTAATATTATTAAACCCTACAAAAGGACTAGACAACCATGGACAAACAACCGCTCAAGAATACATTGACAATTGCAATAAGGAAATGACCATGAAATGTCGGATATGCAGCCTCAACAAGCTAGTAACTTGAACAAAGGACAAAAGAATTCAGTACAATAAGTTGTAGTTCATGTAATCTTCAATTGAGTACAGGAATAAATATTTATGTTCTATCACAACAATGTAAATAATTGTTAGCTAAGAATCCAACAATTCATGTAAACAAGAACATAATGTTTGAGGGACAGAAAAACAGAAAATACTCCTTTTTCTTTTGGCCTAATGCACATGCGTGGGAGACATTTCTAGACTAGAAAGATAAAAAATTAGTTTACCAATATATCTTCTATTCAGAACGCAGACTTAAATGAACAAGTTAACAACTTATATATTCTCCCTCAAGAAAGGAATCAAATGAATAAGAAAATCACAGTAGCCAAGACAGCTCAAGCAAGTAGTACTACCCAACATAATCAAAACCATGGGCTTATATTTCCATGGAACCAATATCATCTCAACTGCAAATGTCAAATCTAACATAGCCTTTTCTCCTTATGTAGGAAACAAATAGTATAAATTAGGAGAATTTAACTATCAAGCTATTTCAGTGAACCAAAAAGAATAAAAATTTGATCAGTTCAATGAATCACAAAATCATGATCAAAGGACCAATAATGCAACATAAATAACAAATCCAAAGACTCGGAAGTTTAAACAGTCATATCAAAGTGTTCACTTGTAATAACAAAAAAAACACAAATTCCAACAGTAATATATTTTATGATAAATCTAACACAACAGGAATAAAAGGAGACAGAAAAAGTTAGAAAGAAAAAACTGATCAACCAGATTGCAGATTACTCCTTGCGAGCATAAGACTCAATTTATCATTGGAATTAAAAGTTAATCTTTACGTCATAAAATCTTGGCACAAGAACCACCAAATGGAAATGAAGTCTAGAGGGTACTCATACTGGTAGAAATGCAAGGGAACCAATATTGCAAAAGTTTTGGGTATGTTATTAGACTTATTAGAAATTTAGTTCTTCCAAAAAATAACAATGCAATTCAATATAGAAATCAATTTAAGGCAGATGACTCAATCAGAATTTAAGCTTCCCAATTCATATACCACTTGTCATCTACAATGCATAGTAGAATGATATAAAAATTGGTCAGGACACCATGTTGCAACACAGTAATAAAAAATATATTTAAAAAAATGACAATTTCACCCTATTAGTAAATTCTGTTAACATACAGCAGATAAGTTTGATATTGAGTTTGATATCGATTGTTATCTTCACAATAAAAACAAATAAACTCTGCCCTCACAATGAGCTGTTTAGGAAAGTCATCCCACTCTTTTTTAATCCATTTCCAAACCCCAACCCCATAAATACCTCTTCCATCTTTGGTAGTCCAACCACAATGATCCAAACCAAACTTCCATTGAATATCCAAGATTCAAAGGGTACTAGAAAATAACTCTTGTTACACATAAAATCCATATAATTGTCCATTAATCATCATGGCTTTTCGTCTCACACGGAAGTGTAAGACAAAATTGTTTCTATCAGATATTACTGCCTTTACTGTTTCCATGTAGAGAATATTGCAGAATGGTTGATTTAGCCATGACAGAAAAGATTAGCATGAACCAATTAACCTAAAGTCCTTAACCCACATCTATGCAATATCATGCACCAATTCAAAGTGAAGTTATCATCAAAACTGGACCAACATTCCTGTTAACTTTGACCCAGAAATCAGTACTCAGGAAAGGGACATAATTATTACACATATCTAGACTCCTATAAGACCAATTAACAGTAGAAATGTCAAATCACAAATTAGCTTGTTCATTTTCAACCATTTATCATAGTTCACGTGCTACCATGCGAAGCATCAATGATTCTGGTGTGTCATGGCATTTTACTTTAGCATCAAGCATCAGCAACCTCTTGCGGATGTGTCATGGCATTTTACTTTAGCATCAAGCATCAGCAACCTCTTGCACACATACACCCACAGAAGAATCCAAACACATGCATATTCACTTCAATGGATTTGATAATTTACCAAAGATAATCAAAATCACTACACAAATTCATTAAAAAAAACACACATTATAAACTCTGCCCATTGATTATATGTCAAAATTTTAAAGAAAAAATCACTCAAAATATGATCTTCAATGATAGATGAATTCAGAAATTTCAAAAATTCACAGTAAAGCAAAAAAATCCTGAAAAAATCACAAGATTAAATACAATCAATTATGCAAAATAAAAATAAACGACTATATTATAATATAAATAAAAAAGAAAAATATGAGCTAAAATACCTTGTCTTCTCTAGTCCTATGGATCCTGAGAAGCTTGGGAAGTGAAGAGAAGAATTGAGCAGAGAAAATTTGACAGAGAAGAACGGCTAGGACAAAAAGCGAATAGAAGATATTGATATTTATTCATATGAGAAATTTGAGAAAATGAGTGAAAGTAATTTAGGCATCACAAGCAAAAATCATAATGCCAGTACCCTCTTCATCCTTATTCCTCCAATTGGGGGAAGTGATACTCCTCACAATTCATAGTGCTGTGTCCATTAAGATCAGAAGAGGAACAAACCCACTCAATTCACCTTTCAGCTTGGATTTATGAACAATTACTGTCAAGAGCTCTCTCCACTAAACCAGTGATTGCACAAATGACTTCATGTTTTTCACATCATCTTTCAACTGTGGGTAGCTTGGTGGTTTAAGAAGCTTCCACAGTCCAACTGGATGTCTTCTTGGGACTCCAACATCTCTTGCAAACCTCCCAAACATTTTTTCACACTCTGGATACGGCTTCACATATAAGTTATAGAATCTAAGCCTACTCGGCTTTATCAAACCCTTCAATCCCACCTCAGAACCAAGTCCACCTTTTAATCTCAAATACTCAATGACATTGTATCGAGGAACAATCTGCTTCTCAAAATTCACACCCAAATACTCTGGAACCTCAACCAAGCAACCAACATTGAGTCTCATCTTGCTCACTAGAAACTCAATCTTCTTCTCAATGTTCTCTATGTCATATACGATCAACCTTGGTTCTTTCCACAAAACCTTAAAAGCTTCTCTACGAATCAAGCCATGTTTGCATAAGCAATTAACTCTCAGTTTCACTTCAAAGCCAGCTCTAAATGCTCCCTCACCGAAAATATTCTCTTTGATCGCTACACGACATTTCAAGGTCCTCAACAATTCCAAACACCTCGAAAGTTCCCCTAATTCCATGCCAAGGATTCTTGGCTCTCTGATAATCTCTTTCCTGGCCTCATCTATGCTAAAGCCCAAATCCTCAAATTCCTCAAGTAATGGCTTTAGCCTATCTTCAATAGCAAATCCTAAAATTTCCGGAAACAAATAAAATACTCGCTCAATACCATCCCTTGGAATTCCAATTCTTACCAAAAATTCAATTCTCCTGTGAATTTCTATCTCCTTCATCGTGATCACCTTAGGGAACTCCCCTAAAACCCTACTCACAGTACCATCACTAAACCTAAAACCCTTCAAAACCCCCACACTCGCAAAAAACCTACTTGGGTCTATCTGGAATCTCCTAGAATATTCCACAACGCTCCTGATCGCCGATGGCGAAACACCGAATTTCTCAAATTTTGAAACACCCACTTCCCATTTCCGCAGGAATTCAAGTCCCAAAACCCCAGGGCAGTCACTTATCAATGAAACAAGAGATGACTGTGGAATTTTGAAAGATAACAGAATACCCAGACATCTTTCAATCTCATTCAAATCGGAATTCAACAGAAAGTGGTTTTTTGATAGAAAATTATGGAGTTGAGAAGGAGGAAAACCGTACCTTTGGAGAAGATTTGCAAGGGATATCTGTTTCCTGTAGTGAGACTGATGAGAGAATTTGTGAGGAACTGGGATTGGGAAATTGGATTTTGTGGAAAAATATTGGGTATTGTAGTTTGGGATTGCGGGGATTTGTTTTGCGGCGGGTGTGAATCGATGGGGAGAGACTCTGGTTAGAAATTTAACAGCCATATTTTGCTATGGGGAACTTTCCTGGCCCCTAGAGTAATGGTGCAATATTTTGCTATTGCTTTCAAGTCTCAACTATATTTCAGCTTTCAGGTAAAAGTTTATAAAATAGTTTTTGCTTTTAAAAATTTGAATTTGTCTTAGAAAAATTACTTTTATTACTATTTTGTCAAATATTAAATAATTAACAGTTTTATTATTATTTTATCATAAATTATTTTAAAAATTATAAATCACTTTTTTGAAAAACACAAATCATTTCGACTGTTAAACATGTTATGTCGTTTATATAACCAACTATAATTATATAATCATATAAAAAAATTCTTTAAAAAAAGATAACCATATAATTAATGTTTATATCAAAGATAGTAGTTTCATTATTGGAAATCGCTTTCTAAGGTATAGCTTGAAACTTTCTCATTTATGCCTCAAACCTCAAAAGTCAAACAAACTGAATATGATCATTGAGTAAGATCTTGTTTGGTTAGACTTATGAAAATTGTTTGGTGATTAATTTATAAATTTTTACTTATAATCAAGTTGATTATTTGGTGGCAAATTGACTGGTCTGATTTTGAAATTTATCTTGTACCATTGTTCACGTTTGGTGACAACAATTAATTGGTGATTGATAACATTTTTTTTAACATTAAATTTCAAATAAAAATATGATCAATAGTAATATTTAACAAATTAAAATCTTATAAATATTTAAAAATTCGTAGAGAATATATATCATATATGTCGTATAGTCAAAAATTCATGAAAATATTTTATGTATCATAACGTTCTTAAGCTTCTTGTTTTACTTCAATAATTGAATTATCATTATTTAAATATGATAATGAATATAAAAAGTACAATCAATGAAAGTAAAAATAATACATTACTAATAATAAGGCATCATCTCATATATATTGATAAGAAGTTCATCAAATATCCCATTATATAAACATGAACCCAAAGACCTTTATGAATTCTTGGTAATCGGTCTAGTAAGGTAATGACAAAAGGAGAAGAGTATAAAAGCAGCTTAGAAATGAATAGCTTATGGTTCAAATGCAAGTTTTATATTTACTTTGTAGTAGTTATACATGTTATTTCTTTTTCCATCATCTAGGTGAATGTATTGAAAGAACAAAAAATGACCCGATAAAGGAGAGTGAAAATGCTATGATAATTCATGTGATCCTACAAGAACACTAGAGCTAACTGTTGTTAACAGAATCTAGAAATTTATTCTCACCCTACAGTAAACTCTTCAGAATTACATGCAACACTTTCATCTATGGTGCCAACATATTAAATCCAGGTAATGAAAATATCCTTTATAGAATGAAATTCATCACGTGTGGTCTTTCCATCTATTTGATCCATAAATGGAGTGTAGAATTCATCCAAACAAGAAAGAAAAAAACATAGTAATGTACATATGAATTGAGGGAGTTTGGGGTTGGGGATGGGGTGGGGGTTGTTTCTTTCGTATGTAGTGAGCCCTGCAAGTTTTTTCATAACTTGAATCCACTCACTTCTAAGCCAACCATCAATTTCCTAAAAATTGTCTAGATGCCATTTAAAAATGAAATGTTTTGATATATGCATCACAAATAAAAATAATCATAATATTGTTTTTTTAATATTTTGTCATTCATAGCAATCAATGTCTGGAAAATTAAAAAATTTTAAAAAAATTGTGAGAAAAAAATAGATATAAAACCAACAAAAACCCCATGCCCGACTTCAGTTTATAGCTCTTGGTTAATAAAAGATTCGAGAAAAGCACAAACTATATTGTAATGAACAAACAATCGTGCTTACTTGAGCTTAATACCTCACACATTTGTAACACAACAATATGTCATTTTCCGTTTTACAAATTTTTCCCTCAAACTCAGCAATAGCCAAACTGAACGTCAAAAACAAAATAGAAAAAG